>SJOL01006385.1:236999-252451 GCA_004794785.1 Opisthorchis felineus | reverse complement strand
GCCGACAGTCCGATACGGTCTTCGGACTACTGGACGTTTCCACATAAATGTGCATGAACATGAATCACGAGCTATCTCAAAGAGGTCCGTTATGGCATACAATAAGCACCAGCACCGGTGACTTGTTCAGATACAGACTCGTTCAGATACAAGGGCCATCTGTCAAGTCCTTTAAGTTTCAGCCCAAAACTGCCACCCTCCCCCAAATGGCACCATACAAGTTACATCGTGATCCATCTATTAAAACGTCTCCAATGGGTTACCGGATAATCTATCGGTATCTCATCAATCCTAGGATTAACTGTGTTATCATCCGTAGGTTGAAAGTGACTAGCTGGTGCTCATTTGAAAATGGAACAAACTTACATCGATCCCAGATGGCTGCGTTTAACAGGCTGGCCGGTAAGTATGCCGGTGATCCACAGCGCCAATCCCAGTAGAGCATGTACGTCCATGTTGACCAAGTCCACGTGTTTCAGGATGCAATGGGGTGACTGAGCCTCCCTCGAAAAGCCCCCTTGTTTTACAGCTCTGCGGGGCGTCGTGTACCGAAGCTTCTCATACCTGAGTGAAAATCCGTTATACAGGTAATTCTGTTGAATGTGAGGTCCTTCCATGATCGAAAATGGAAGTTACCGTTTTTCCAAACTTAACTAAAGTCTATATCAATGGCGGGATTTTTAGCGTCCTCTGTTTTAACGTCCACTTATCAGCCACTCTCGCACAGCTCGTTTTAGAATGTGAGCCTTGACTATTTGTTCCAAGTAGCCTAACCAGTTTTGCATCAAATTGAATTTAACTTAAACAGTGCTTGCTCTACGAAGGACTTTGGTATCCTGGATTAGATCATTCCATTTAATCCGAAAGATTGAACAGATATTCCAAACGAAATCTATCAGGAGCCCAAACTTGTCCCTTGTGTAGCGTCCCGTTCTTCCTGACGACCATTAGTGAGGACGGCACAACATCCAGTTACGCTGAAATCTTGATGTCTGTGCGCAAGGGATGATTGCCTTAGACGCATTTCTCAAGACGACCGAATGCCGTGCTAACTTTGCAATTCATGCGTTTGTCTCATAATCAAATGTCAGGTCTGTGGACAGTTCGCTACGAACATAGGGAAAACCCTCTCTTTCAAAGCCACATGGCAGAATGCTCGGTGTCTTTCTCAAATCCCTGGTATAGATTATAGAAGAAATACACTTTAGGAACATTTATATCTTGTCCAAACGAAATACTGCTGAACTGAAAGTCATAGTCAGCGGCTCTACTTCTGTCTCAGTGCAAAAATAGCAAGTATAAACAACCATCAGTACACAGCAGCATATAGATATCGGAATTACAAGGGAATGTCTTGGTCCTGAAGCCCTTCGAAGTCGAAAAATGACTATTCAAACGGAGTGGACTAAGTGTACCAACTTCTCGATGACGGAAGGCCTCTGTGTAGACGACTGTTAAATGAAGCCTGAAAAGAGTGGAGGCGAGAACACAGCCAGCTTTATTCCAGTGTCGACTCCGAACTCGATGGAGGTAGTTGCTCAGGTCATTCCCGGACTTTCACAAGGGTGGCTATTTTTTGGACAGCCAGGCTTTGTGGGGTGGTCTACATTGTCTGTTACAGTCCAAAAATAGCCCGTAAAGCTATTGATTACGCTCACGAGCTTTTTATTGAATTTTTTGCGGCAGGATATTTGATTTTTGGTCCATAGATTTTCTTCAATAGGGCAAAGAATTCTTTGTATTAGCCATATATATATATGGTTCCGGTATCGTTAATGGACTTTGTTGTGGACTTTGAAATACTTAGGTCACATGGCACGGAGGCGCGCTATCAGAGCTTCTCATTGCCAGGAAGCCAGTCACAAGATTCTGCGTAAAGTGTCAAAATGTAGCAAAATACATTTATTTGCAAACCAATTTGGTTTTGCGGGGGACTCACCTGGAACCCAGCTGAATCTATCTTTTATGATGTTTTTAAGCAATTTGGGTTAAAGTAGAACATAAGCCCGACAGAAACTCGAGGACTGCGCCTATCTGATAAGCTCCAAGAAGGATGAAACCGGTCGTGGGCCTGCCAAAGAATTTTCAGCAACCTAATGAGTAGTGTATTGTGTCGAAATTTACTTCCTGCTCGGCTACTTGTGAAACCCAGCAAGCTACAAATTCGGAAGGCCGTGACCGGTTCCTGAACAAATACTACGAATTGCTGACGAATAATCTAACTCAAATTATCCGTAACTTTCTTTGTGTAGAATGCTAAAGTAACATTCACGAATTAAGCTATAAAAAGTGCAGAATAACGAAGGAATAAAAGTTTTTTGGTGAATGACAGTGGCGCATTTTGCTACATGGCCGGTATTCAATGGCTTTAGGTTGTCATCTTTCAATTGCAGAACCAGAACGACCTTTGTTTAGCTGGTTGGCTGAAAAAAAGTATAAGTGTGTTAAAGTGCGTGAATGCATCTTCTGTACTCATTATTTCGGATGATAATGATCAGCATACGGAAAACACTCTTTTGCAACACCACGCATTGGTGCGCTTGATGGATATTTTTCGCAATGTGGGGAATGTGAATTTACAGACCTCCATTAACGTAACATAGTATTCTAACATCTAGGTAAACCTGTGTGGAATCTGTTCCTCATTATTGAAGTTTTTACTTGCGCGTGCTCTGTTGAACTCGGACTTGAAATGAGTGGCTACTTTGGGATTTTCTCACATCGTGGCTGTTGAGGTTCCCTACACGGAACTTTGAGTCACGCCTGGGTTTGACGATTCCAAATATCAAAAGAAAGAATTCGGTTCGAAAGTCTACGGTGCTACTCACATAAAAGTGAGCCAGCTGATACAATAAACCTCGACTGTCCACTTTCGTGGCATCAGCGGGTGCGCAAGTCCGTCACTGACCCGCACAGTACAGTGCCATGGTCAAGGTCTTCAAACCAGAAAAATTCGAGTGGAATGTTGGCTCGGTAGTGTGGGGTGCGGTCATCCGTTGCGAGACCAGTCTCGTGATTCTGATTGGCGCTGCGATCAGATCGAAATCACGACAGGAGAGATCATGGCAGGCTCGGAAGAAGGGACACGAACACGCATGGGTAAGTAGGTCAGCTGCTCCCATTCATACACGTACACACATACTAATATACCAATGTTGGAAGGAGCAGCCTTTCGGCAAGGTAAATGGCTAGTGCGGCTGAGCAAAAGAGGTGGAAATCAAAAGTACATGGACGGAGTAAGCAAATGAATGGGGGAATTATCATAAGGTCAAGTAAGATTCAACACTGGTTTAATTCGCCACGACTTGTTGGTTAGGTTGTCCATTGTGGATTTTATGCTGATATTCTGCCATCTCTTGGGAAGTTTTCGATTGTAGTTCAACGACTTTGCACTGCTCACGTTCTATTAGCATGCCTGCATTACCGCACTTTTAGACAATCTTGGTCTTTCTTAACACTTCATGTTTTGCGCGTCCTTCAAAGACAGTCTCTTGAGTAGTGGTCGTATTTGGCAGTATTTACACGACGAAATAATCCTCAGATTTGCATAGATAGTCGACGGGGCGGAAAACCATACCAGATCGCATGTAAAACAGCAAACTTCAATGCATATGGTAACTTCCATACATTCTGACCACATACCACCTTTCAGTAATGTGAACCCATTTAGCATTTTATCGAGCGTTTATTTTGCCAAGTGCCCCAAATAGTTCTGTTGAGTAAGCTTTGAGTAGAAGCGTGTGGAAGAGGAACTGGCTAGACACACAACTCGTAGACGTGCAGCTAAAGGGAAAACAGGGAGGCTTGTGACGAACGGCTCCAGAAGGGCAATTCATTCTGGTAATATAAGACAGATAAAGGATTTTGGTCCACTTCTGTAGACTTTCGTCCCTCCTACCAAACCGTGCATGACTGGCCTCGTTGCACAGTCCGTGCCTACTGATCTGCCCGAAGCACCACACAAATCTGTGTGGTAGCCCAGTTGGTGTATGCTATGAGGAGATACGCAAACCCTTACTTCTCTCTGCTATAGATTCGGTTCTAAACAAGACGACTGGGTTCCATCAGATGAGGAGGTGTCCTATCCGTCTCAAGGCAAGCTAGATGGTTTCTTGAGCGGTGAGTAAGAATTCTAACAGTTTTATGAAGACATGAGGAAGCCCACTGCTTTCCGAAGTTCCTATGAATACTTCATGCCAAGTCCCCACATGTTGGGTATTTCAAGTGATATCTCTAAGTTATATTCATCCAAGGGAAGACCGCATGTAGATCTTGAGCAGATCAGCTGTAAGCTGATATCTCGTAAGAGTCTTGATGGTTGAACTGGCAACTGGAATGCACAACTATGGCAGTAATCCCATTTTCACCTCCAGCTCTCGTGCTCGGTATTCTGGAAGGTTTTAGGAAGGGCCTTGATGGATTCTGTGTGGCAGTTTAGCATCTGCTTTTTGTGGTATTTTTTTGCAAAACAAGTCGTATCTGAAACTTAAGGTACCACTGTGAAAATCTGTTTCAATCAGCGCCCCGACGTGTGCGATTGGCCCTGTGCTCTTGAAACCATACTGATCTAGTTGGCAATCTCTAATTCCCATTCGTCATCGTAAAGTCCCTCATACAAACTCGTTGGCCCAAAAATTTGCCTTGACTATATTTACCTGCTTTCGGTTAGTTATTCGATTGCATAGCTGCCTCCTGCATTATCGATGTCATGTATTTTTGTATTCTCGTCCGTTTTCAAGTGAACTCACATTCTAGACCAGTCCTCATTTTTATTCGCTCTATCCTGAATACCACAATGAACTTTGTTCACCAGTTGTCACCGGAGGTTGATATCAACTTATTGATGGTTATAATTTCGACTGCGCATTGACTCAAGGCTTGTTGAACAGGCAGAATCAATGTATCACACAATATAAAAGACTTAAAACTTTCGTTTGTCTGATCTATCCGTCAAACGCACTAATAAATGTGGAAGTTGCACCCAAAAACCAGTGTATACGTCTCGGTAGACGTGACCCTCAGGATAAATAAACATTTCGCCGTGTCTAGTTCAAGACCGTATTTTATATACATGGATAGTGATGTGAATCTGACGCCGCGTAGACAAACTACCTATTGCTTAACAGCACTGCTTTGCAAAAGTCGGCGTGGTTTTTCACATGAAATTATCAAATTCAACAGCAAATAAAGTAAAGTAACATTGGCAACACTTTCATTGGTATGTGCAACATGAAAATTGGAATTCCGGATGACTGTGGTCGTCCTACTTCCCCACCGGCAACATGCTTGCAGCTAGTGAGCAATCTCATTCTGCTTAAGGCACCTATCAGTAATATTGAAACGCAGTCGATACAGACACCCCCTTCAATCAGATCATTAATTACTACTGCGCCCTGCGCCATGAGGCCACTTTCGTGAGGGAATTCGCAATTCAAGTATCCGCACTTTCACTTCTTCAGTATCCTTTCTCAGTAATGACTTCGTCCCATTTAGCAGCGTGTTAACTTCAGTGAGTTGGCCTTGGCGGATTCAGCGCTCCAGACTAAACAACTTCAGGTAACTCGGCCTCTGTGTAAGAGAATCCCCTAGTTCGTCTGACCATTTAGTGGCTATTCTTTGCACATATTCTGGTAGAGTGACAACTTTTCCTGGATGAGATCAACACAACTTCCGGCAATGTCCCAGATGGAGCATCACGATAGCACGATATAAAGGAACCACAATTCGGGAGTTGTGTGGGAATAAAAAAGTGCTCACCTTGCATGGTGGACAGCATCTACACTCTGTGCCGTCAGCTTAAACGGTTTTCCTGCAGTAACCCATTTTCCAACTCTTTCTGTGATTGCTGGTGACGCATCAAGTGCTAAATCAGACATTTCAAGGTTCCGGTCTAACACTTCGACTAATTCGGTGTGGAGCCCCATAACCTAGATCGTCGTTATACATTCTCTGGGTCAGTGAACCTGTTGGACTGATAGCACTAGAACCCATGAAGCTTGAGCAAACTTGTCAATAAGGCAAGCTCACTGACAACTGGCGAACAACAAGCCCTTAAGCACAGTGCTTTGGGAACTCCGCGTGTCTGACAAACAGGACTGGTGGACGGCGGTTTGGGAAAACATGCAAAATCCAAGAGCGGGTAATAAGACAAGTATGAGAGAATATACTGCAACACAAGCTGCTTCTTCCTGCCCAACATGGCAGGTGATGGGGTGAGATATTTAAATCGTCTACGTGGACTTTGAAAAGGCCTTTGACCACAGTCTAGTGTCTACCCCCACTTTCTGGGTGATATGCCCATGTCACTGCAGGTGGTCCATCTGAATAGGTTCTGAAGTCTCTGAAAAACCGCTCCCTCACACTGGTTTGGCGTGGTAAACCTTCTACAACCCAAAAACCACCAACACACCTTACTTTGAGTGAAACTGCATTGTATTGGAGGCGGCATGTAGAGAGGGTCCTCCATCACTGGTCGGCCTTCCAGAAGCAGAGATTTTGACAAGATTTCCTAACAATTCAGGGGAGCCGTAGTAAAATATGTCCTGGCCTTTTTAAGTGGTCCTGTGAACGCGGTAGGCCGTCCGCAAAATCCCACATGCTTGTTTCCAATTGTTACTTGGACTTGTGCGTAGCAACTTAGTTTCACAGTTGCTGGTGAAGGCTGTACTTTGGATGGTACGTTCTCACAGTGAAGACGAACCTATTCTGATACATGCATAAGCAACTTTGTCGGAAAAGTAAAAGGCTGCGTACGCAAGCGCGCGTTGTGCGTAGATGCAAGTTTTGAGTCACCTGATACCCTTCTCACGGCTGTGATTTCTGCAGACAGACTGGTGTTGGCGGTTTTGAATTTACTATGAACAGACTCTTGGAGCGCATCTTTGTTCTTCTTTCTTGATGTCGTAAATGATGTATGTGCAGAAGGAGGTATGCACTTTGTGTAAGTCGCTCGCGCAGCAGTAAGGAGTTAGGAGTGAGATAGTTGTGGTTCATACACGGTGTCAATGTCGTTTTCACCTCTTCCTAGATGCTGTAAGAAACAGCAGGAAGACAGTGGAAAGCGACAAAATTGAACAATACAAAGGCCAAAGTTAAAGGCCAGAGGGATACAGAGTCCAGATCAGACTGAAAGTTTTATAAAGCAAGGGTAGAATCACTCGCCTAAAGTGCGAACGCTGTCAAACTTGTGTCAGCAACTAGAAGTTGGAGACATGGATGGTGGAGTCACCGACGTCAGCGATGTACAGCAAGTAGAATGGGGAACCAAGCACGATACCCTGAGTAACTTCGCTGGCGGTGAAGTGTGGTGATGAGGAGATATCGCCGATTTTAGTAGCCTGGGATCTCCTGGTCAGATACGAAGTGAACCAACTCACGGGTGGGCCATCGATACCCGCAGGCTGTAATTTACCTAAGATGGCACGATACGGCCTCAGTCAAAGGCCGCACAAATTTAAAGGTTGATGAGAATGATGCATGGTTTGGCATCGTAGACGGACGAATTGCGATTGAAGTAATCTACCTGACAAGTGTTTCTGACCACCGGGCTATTTATACATATTGTCGAGCATTAGGGTGGTGGTGGTGAATAAATAATCCATGAAAGGGAATTTGATAAGGCACTCAAGTGTACGGGAGAGTAAGCACGTATGACGGATGCCATGATAGCTAGCTCGAGCAGTTCGCGGTCCGGATTTATTGTGTGGGATGATGGTGAAGCGCTTCCAACAACTTGGAACTGTGCCACTGATTAGAGAGTTTCTGAAGAGATCAGGAATGAGGATTGAGATGTCCAGGTTACCTGCTTTAAGGATGAGGGAGGGATGCCCTGGAAAGCGGTCAACTGAGAACGTGAGGTCAGGTAAAGTAACTAAGATTATTCGGTGGGTGGGATTTCCTATTTTGGCAGATTGAGCACTCACGAAATGCGAAGACGAAGCTCGGTCATCAGACCCTAGACCACATGCGCGCTTCATGATCACCGTTACACACCTTCCCCCTTCAAAGCTTGCTTGCATGCCACCGATGTTCCATTTTCCCCAGTTAGGTCGGCCTCTGCAGCTGGCCTACTCGGCACCTCTATGGGTGTATCATTCCAGTTTCGAAGTTGAGTCCCGTTTACCTCCTTTGAAACCCAACACTCCTGAAGTGTATAAACGTTCGCTTGATGGCCGAGGACGATGAGCTGACTTTGTTACGACTGTTCAACTCCCGCTATCCCAGTCCAATCTGTCCAGGGTTCTGCTGATCTCTCCATTTGTCCACGATCAGCAAGTTTACTTCCCAGCCACCTCTCGTGCATGCCAGCCATTCTTTAATCGTTCGGTCATCGCATTCGATTAGGCTGTTGTTTTGCGGGTGGTAGGGTGCCATCTTCGACCGCTTGATGTCCAGCTTCTTCAAACAACTCCTATACTCTTCGTACCGTTTGGACCAGTTTTGGTGCTTGGTGATTGACTACCATCTGGTGTATCACCGCTCCACTTATCGTCGTCGCCCGTTGATTTGGTAAAGCTGCCGCTTTGAACCACCGCGAAAGGTGTTCCGTTATTAGTACGCCATTCAATCCAACTCGCTCTCACCAAAAAATGGCTCATCTCGTCAACGGACCGTAACTCGCCCATCTGTGATACACGGATAGATTCTATGGAATGAGTTGTTCCTGTCGTATCCCCCTTCATCAGTTGGCACCGCAAACAGCCCTTCACATAACGCAGTAACTCACTTCTCATCCCTGGCAAGTAGGCCCTCTGCCAAAGTAAGTCGTTTGTCTTGGTGTACCCTCTGTGTACCACCTCGTGGCATTCGACGATCAGCTTCCAGCTCAAGACACGAGGTAGCGCTGCTGGTACGACTTCCGAATCGTTGGCTTCTCAGATTATAATGCCAGCTTCACTCAGGCTAAGCCTGTCGAGGCGCCCCTGAAAAGTTCTCAATTTTCTGTCCCCCAATCGGTTCTCAATACCCTTTCCGATCAGCAAGGCGGCTGCAACCTTCCGTATTCGGGGATCTTGCCTCTGTAGTTTCACCAGCCTTCAGGGATCCGGTCTGACGATGAGGCTATTGGCGCCGATCATGATCTTTGGGGCCTCATCTCCAACCATCGAGCTTGACGGCCAATCAACCAGGTGATTTTTCTTCATTGTCACGAGCCGGATCGTGAAATCGTACTCTTGTAACCGGAGTGCTTAACGCCCGAAGTTCCATGAGGGTCTCTGGTGGTCCTGATCAATTCAAGTGGTTTGTGATCGGCCTCGACGTAAAATCTTTGTCTCGGTAAGTATGGGCTCCGCTTATCCAGGGCCAAGACGATCGCACAACATTCTTTCTTTATGGTTGAGCACTTCTGCTCAGCGCTAATCAGGACACGTCTGGCTTATTCGGTGACCCCGTTCCTCTGCTTTAGGACTGCACCGATATTCCGGTCGCTATAGTCCGTGGCAACGGTAAATATCTCCCCTACCCTGGGCAGTTTGAGGGTCAGTTGCTTATCCAGCATCCTCTCTTTGACAGGTTCCAATGCCTCATGAGCTTCCCTTGTCTATTTGAACTTCCTGTTTCGACGCAACAAGTCGTACAGTGTAGTAGTAATCATGTCCGAATCCTTGATAAATCAACTGTAGTATGCTGCTCCTTCGAGAAACTGGCATAAAGACCGCACTGAATTGAGGACTGCACAGTCCTGGAATATTGCAGGTTTTTTGGCACTGGGCTAAACTCTCCTTGGCCAATGTTATGCCCAAGCAATTTCACTGAACTTCTGGCGAGTTGTGTCTTAACTTAATTTATCCGTAGGCCGGCGTCTCAAAAACGTTTCAACACGTCTTTCAGGTAAACGTCGTGTTCGGGCACCGAATCGCTATCGACGGCTTTGCGTTCCGCACAAAGCAATATTCTGTAGTCCGTCGTTAAACGAATCATCAAGGGCCGGAAGGTTTATGGTTCCCCCAATAAACCAAGCGGTATCCGTTTAAATTTTTATACGGTGCCCCCAACCGTAAATATCGTTTTACTCGGTCTTCTGACGTCATAATTAGATTGCAAAACCAGAACCCAAGTCGAACTCCGTGAAATAGCGGGATTGCTGGAGCGAACAAAAAATCTCCACAACCGAAGGGACAGCTGCAACCCTATTTACAGTCAGTTTATTCAACCACTGGAAATCCGCGCGAGGTCATTGTTTCCCGTTTGCCTTCTTTTCGGGCACAACCGGGGAGCAGTACGCACCGTTGGCTTCCTCGATTATGCCACTTTCCAGCATATGTTGCACGTGTTTGTGGACCTCCGCCCGTGGATAGAGCGGCGGCTTACGGGAGCCGTAAGGTCGAAAGCTTTCAGACGAGAGAGGGATTATGCGGTTGATCCACGGGAGAAAGCCAAACAAACCCCCTAATAGTCTGTGAACAGTTCGGAATACTTCCCGCCCACAGACCGTACCGACGGCACACGCGGTTTGCTGACGGCAGCGCTTGGGTAACCTTCAAAATTGACCGGGCCTTACATTGTCACCAGATTCCTCGCTTCAGGTCAACCACGGATTCTGAGCCGGTGACAAAGTCTGCTCTCAAAATTGTCTGCTCTATATCTCGGCTTTTTAAAACCCCGTGCTGCACCGATCTGTCGCCCAGGCGCATTGAGTGAATTGAAATTCCGTCAATTTTTAGTTGGTATTCGCCCAATTTCCTGATGTTTAGAGCAAACGGCTTGCATTTAGCTTCGCTTCCTCTCTGCCTGAGTGATACAATTGTTCCTGTATCGATTGGGCACACTTCCTTTTTTCCATCTATCTCAATAAGGGCCTGTATCGTAGCCTGTTTCACTGCTCTAATCGCAACCCACTCGGGAAACGGGGAGTAATGCAAAGCGTTATTAGTTACAGGTGGCCGAGTAAGGTGGCAGTAATTCTTCCAAGGGCCAGGCATGCCACATTTGTAGCATCGGCTTATTTGAGGGCGCCTCCACAATTCTGTCTTCATGGATGCAAGCTGTTCGGTTAGTTAATCCACTTTGGTCCGCAGGTTCTCCACAGGTGAATCATCCCTCTTCTCCTGCGACTGCGACTTGGCCAGTGGCGCCTCGGCCTATTCTCCTTCCAGGTGCACCAGCCCCTCCACACTCAACTGGCCAGTTGCTCTCGCCAACCACAACTGGACGCCGAGCGCCGGCTGCACACCTTCAGCGAACTGGGCAGACAGCAAATGCTGGCGCGACACTCCGTCCAGTTTTGCCAAAGCTCGGTCCAGACACTGTTGCAGACTGGCGAAGAATATCGTCTAGTCTCACCCCAGTCCCATCCTAGCCGCCTTAAATCACCTCACAGCTTTCCGGCGGTCGGCCGGTGTGTCAAACTCTGCTGCAAGTGGTCTTTTCGAGGCGGCCCAAACCAGCTTCTGAGGGCCCCTTCTGGCCGCATCCAGGGCCGCATTCTCCCGGCCTCTGAAGAGGGTCTTCAGTGCCACCAACTGACCCTGGGCGGTCTCCAGTCCAGCCACTTTCGAAACGTCCTTGAAGTCATCCAGAAGGATCCGCACATCCCCATCCTCAAAAGGTTTTGGCCACGGGGTCTTCATGCATATCCAGGTCATGGCACTAAAGGATAGAACGAGAACTGTTCTTTGCGAGTTCGTTCAATAACAAACACTAACTAAGCAGTTACAAGCCATTAGACAGGAAACTAAACATCTCATGTGCAAATTGTCTTTAAAAACTGAACATTCTCACGCGTCCTCTTGAACTTTCCTGGATTTTTAATAACTATTACACAATAGAGGACGAACACTGCAAAGCGGTTCCACAACTTCCCTAATAAACTTCATCCCCCATCAGATGCGGCGACGGTGCTTGGAAACCAGAGCATAAACTACTCGCATGCTTCATCAACAGCATACACTGTTGCATCCGTGGTTTGTTCTCTGTACGGAAAAGCTAGGGCCAGTGGAGAAAACGGGATGGCTTTATGGGTCACTTTACTTGCATGCACGGAGGAGATAGTGCCAAAATCTCTCAAACGCTTCTTTGATAGCATCGCGACACAAGTTGGGAATAAACATTATTATAAGAAGGAATGCGTTATGTCAGCTGAACCTCCTGCCACCACACAAATTGCGGGAGCTGACTATATCTGCCCGCGGATGTTCAAATAGGCCGCTCAGTATTTGAACAATGGGATTTCTTTCTCGAAAGCTACGAAGTTTACAGGGTTGCCACTCCATAATGTAGAACGTCTGTGAATAATGGATTATTCTGCAAAGTATCTACATGGGTGATTTGTTAAAGTGAGTGAATCCTTAAGGTCATCAATCACCACCGACTGTGAATCGTTGTTTACTGAAACAAGATATCGCAAATTGCGTAAAAGGTGAATCGCTTAAAATGGACGGAATTTGCAGATAGTTCTGCAGCTGAAGTAATTCACTGAACTCTCTAGAAACTACGTGGCCCTTGCAAATGCAAAATATGCGGAGGTGCAACTCCTGTAAATAATTTTTGCTGTTTATGTCTGCTTGACCAGTCGAATACCAAGTTTTGTGTTTAGGGACCCCGATAACTTCGGTTCCGAGGTATCATCACGGAAGATGCATTTATTATTGTTGAATAAATCGTGCCAGGTTGGAAGAGCTTTAGGCTTGAAGACGCCGATGACCTATGCAAGTCTGTTGTCAAACGGCAGTGTTCCGTTTTAACTTGCAAAATATGCCGGGACGACCATGTCGTCGATCGTAACAGATGGCCGAACGAACCTAGCTTACGCACACGACTAACATGTGGTTAGGGGTCCACGATGCCTAATCAACTAGCCACATGGAACCTACGTCGATCATAGCGGACAGCTGAATAAACCTAGCTGACGCACACGAGTAACATGCGACCAGGAGTTCACGATGCCTAATCAACTAGCTGAAAGAACCTAGCACCCATCCGTTTATACCGGGAAGAGGTCGAAGGTCCAAATTGTACGACATGAAAAGATGAATTTTATTGGTCGTTTTGATTGGTACATATGTCCTGCCGGGAAGCGTATGGCCTTCTTGGTGCGCAGTGTTCACTGAGCTACTAAAGTCTTGAAATGAGAGGAAGATCCAAGTTAGGTTGTCAAATTGTCTCTACGAGTCAGTCAGCTGACAAGCAGGGAGCAGTGCCTAACCCGTTGAGGGGAACTTCGGTGGCGACAATCTCGTATAAGCTTGTTTACGCAACGCCATCTTCAACGGCTGATTCACACTGCGTGCTCTCCTGTAGCTTGTTGCCTACCGGCTATAACTCTCATGAAATGAAGACTTACATGAAGACTTACATGAAAGGCATGAACACGCATTAAAAAACTAATAGTCTGGAGCTGTTGGGCCATATATGAGTCACGTAAAATCATTTTTGTCTCCCTCCTCTATCTGGCGCACTACAGCGTTGGTGGTAGTAGTCAGACATTTACTCATGGCTGTCGATTAGGTCTTCCTTGGAGCCGAAAACCCGGACCCACAGATTTCCTTGTCCCACTGTGCTGGGATCCTTTGCTTCAGTCCAGGTAACCATCATAAGACGTTTTCTTTGTGGACCGGTTAGCAAGCACATGGTTGCGTTTTCTGGATGGGACGGGGACTAGGCACCAAAAATAAATTATTCATCTGCAGACTTACATTTGGGACAAGCCTGAGGAGCATCATTGCACAGCGGGCAGGGTTCATTATCACAGCAGTCGACGTGATATGCTACGCGGTCCGTTGCACACCAGTGGTCACTGCTACTGGTAGGTCGGTCACAAAGCACACAAATGATTGAGTCTGTGTCCCTAGACCGCCATCTGGGTTGAGGTGCAGTACGATCGATCCCCGATGGCAGGCCATCAGTTGCAGACTTTGAGCCTTGGTGCGGCAGGATTTCCCCCTGAACAATCAACTGCTTCATGATGGCTGTGGCCCTCCTGGGTTCCAGCCCCTGAAGCTTATCCAACTCACGGTTTAGTTGTCTACGCCAGCACTCGAAAGCTTTCAGCAGTAGCTTGGAAACAAGTGTAAAGGTTCCAGTAGGTTGTAATCCGACAACCAGCGTTGGTGGATTGGGAAGTAACCCAAGAAAAAATCCGTGAAAAATGTTTCCAACTGCTTGGAACCGACTGATTTCTAGATACAGAGAACAAATGGATGCAGAGGAACCAGGTAGAATGAACATATGCATTCTTCAGCACAGGTGTCAGTCGTCTGGGGGCACCTGAGTGTGTGCACCAGGAAATTTAGTTTATTTAACGTAGATTGACCTCACCTTGTTTGTTCCGGCACCATGATAGGACAGCCTTGGGAGTCGTGTCTCCAAGTGTCTCAAAACGAGGGAACACGCATGCGTAGTCATTCGGCAGACAACATTCAGAACGTAACCGTCGCTTTCCACGATTTCCCGTCGGTCGCAGTGGTATTACGCACGCATCACATATTCCCGCATGAGCCACTCGGCTTGTCATGGCGCCTTCCGTATGGCATGCTTCAGTGTGTATGAGAGGTTCTCCCGGTTTTTCAGGCGGCCGTTAGCATTCTCCGGGCGGTTGTTGGTTACATTACCAAAATGGACCATCCCGAATTGTTTGTGTACAGATCAGTTGCGGGTGATGTACAACCAGTGGGCCGTAAGATAAGAGACGAAGCGCGGGTTCGTGCGGCGCAGTATTTGCTGATCTCGCAGGAATTGGTGTGATCGTACTATGATAAACAAATGTACGGCATTGTCCAGACGAGTCATACGGTGGAATATGTGCCAGCTGCTCGCAGTGTGTCCATGACCAAAAATACATAGATTTTATATGATATATAGGTGCTTCCTGATAGCTTTTCTAATATGGAAGTAGCACAACACTACTCTTGCAGCCCGCATTCGTGCCGCCATGACAAAAGTTTTCACTTGATACTATCCCCCATCATTTCCCTGAATAAGCCGAACAGTTTACGCATGGGGGCAGACTGTTCGCTTTCCACAAAGGTATACACAACCGGATGCCCGATACGCATGCCATCCGTGATCATGAAGGTATACAGCCTGTATCTACAGGCCAGGTAAAAGCTGCTTCAAAAAACCTGCCAAAAACGGTTTGTCGCGTGTGTCCCACCACCACTCGGTACACCTGGAAAGCGAAGAAACAACGCTGAGTGATAAGGATCTTGCCAAATTCATCGACCACAAGCCGCCGCACTTCACACGACGGCGTTCCATACTTCAGCAGGGCCCTGCAGACGCCCAACTCCTCTTCGGTTGGAAGTGGATTTACCAGTGTAAGGAGGGAAACCCTTCGCTGCGGAGTTGTTCATTAGAAAAACGCCAACTAAACGGTTACAGACTATTGGGCAGGAAGGTTAAACTCTCATTTGCATGTTGTTTTTAAAAACGGAATAACCATCTTCTTCTCGAACGCGTCCTCTTGAACTCTCCTGGATATTCATTGAGTATCGCACAATTGCAAGCAAAAACTG
>SJOL01006385.1:117462-228706 GCA_004794785.1 Opisthorchis felineus | reverse complement strand
TTTTTCCAGGCAATCCTTGCGCCAGTTACCATCGCCCACATGACGCACCGGGCATCAAGCGTCATAAGTCACAGGTCAATGAGAGATACTCCTGGCAAAATCAACGATAATGAAGAAGCGCTATCGGAACCGATGCCCCCGCAAAAACCGAACTCGCAAATCCGCGCTAAGCCGTTCTTTCTCCAAGTGGTGGGACACGCGCGAAAAAGGGCCAACACACACCACTGCTTGAAAGCCGAAAAGGGCTTGCACTTACGCTCCAGAATTCAGCTAAACTAACCAGCCTGGAAGCTCCAGCAACAATGTCCAGGGAGATGCACGCCCCCAGGCAACATTGTCGTTTCTCCCCACCGTTGAATCGCGCAGGGCCGTGCTGCAGAGGTGGCCCATCTTTTAAACCCCCATGCAGACAAACTTCGTGAGGAGCGTCAGATAACACTGCCTCCCCATTCGTGTTTCCTTTCATCCTCAGAATGCACCATCACTTAGCATCCGGAGACGGCATGAAGCTCCAAAAAACAACATTTGATGACCCAGCGGTGATAGGAATGAAACAAAAGTGTCTCAATATCCGCACCACGTTGCTAACAGGAGAATGCAATACATTCTACTGCACATATTTTCATATACACAAACGTTGTTTCGGCGAGTCAAAGCAAAATTTTGTGCCTCTGGCGGATGGCACGCAGCTGAAGTCGTCTGTATCTGGCATCTACAATGTATTGAGTTTGCCTACGCGGATTTCTCTGCCGCGGGGTCCTTATCGCTCCAAAACAAGCGTACGGTTAAAGATGGCGTAGCTGTGAGTTCAGTTACTCGCTTTATAAACGTCCCTCTTTATGCTCCTGGACAACGACCTCTCAATAAACCACTCTGTATTTGCCTTAGCGACTCCGTTCATGCCACCGTCATTTTCGAGGTGGTTTAGTACTAAACTTCCGAAACTCCGGGCTGAATGGGCGTCAGCCTGCAACTTCCCGCGTTGATCCTCCTTCACCCATCGGCTGGAGCTTCAAAGTTTTGGATGCAGATATTGCAGCTGGAGAGAGCTTCGCCGTCACCACGGCCACCAATTATTATATATCGTACTGGGACGTGGCCTGACGAAACGCGCACTGCGGTTCACTCGATATTCAGGCGAAAAGAAGCCATCAAAAATGGGTACACCGCTCACCTGACAGCAAGTGAAATTCTGAAACTGCATGCACTCGTCGGCTCTGGTAATCACATCGTCACCAACTGCGGGGTGTTGGAGAACGCCCCAATCAAACAAAGTCAAAACTCAACAGGCTCAAATTTCACCTAGCTGGCTCCGTTGAGATAGTGGTTATCCTTTTCCAAATTTGCTGGTTTCTAGCAGCGGAAACTTCTACGATCCGCCGCCATTTGGACTTCACTGTCCCTCACATCAGCGGTTCTCAAACTCAGTTTCCTACGGCACAGGCGGTAGAGCTCACTGGAAGCAAAAGGCCCCAGGCCAACACAACAAGGCAAACAAGCTATCTGCGAGGAATTTCTCCTGTTTGGAGACCCTAACTCCCGGGCCCACTGATTAAATGCGACGACTTTAAACACATGCATTGGAACAAAGTGGCTTAACAACCCGTTTTCGACGGGTGGTTTTCCTTTACCTGAAGTGCTTCCTCCGGCGTACGCTTTCTCGCGAAATCTCGGGCAGCTGTCGCAGACCCACTAAGAACGGAAGATACGGCAGTCACATCGGATAAATAATCTGCGGCCCTGCCGTGGACGTGGCATGGATCCGTCTTCGTACTTTGCAACCGCTCAATTACCGGCACAGCATTTCACACCACTTATAATCGAGAGGTAACGACGCTCACCTACAAGGTCTAACACAAACGAAAAGTGCCCGATAACCACGCAAAGTTTCAAAAAACGATTCTCTGAGCTGTTACTTAGTAAGCCAGTCTTACACAGTCCTGGAACATGGCTTCCGAGAGGAATACGTGCATATCCCTGGACTCCTGGTAGCGGCTGCCGGCAGGGACATCCCCACTCATGTGGTTGACTGGATTATCGAGAACCATTTGAGGGGTTCAGTCAGGCAATAACTTTAAGCAAGCGATCGTAGCTGGAGATCGACCGGCGCCAATTGCCTGGTAAAGCTGTCTCATGCATGATACCCTGTGAGCTGTATGCTACTACTCCTGAGACTAGGCACCCTAGTTTGCTGGTTACTCGCCAGGAATAATTACACCTGTAAAGCTACCCGGCTGCTGGGGCAATTTTTCACTCTTCCTCCAGGCACCCTCAAAGTAGAGCAGCTGGACTCGAGTCATATTTACTCTTTCATTATGTTGGAGTTTACAACCCTTTGAACCCAGAAGCAACACCTCCACCTTTGCTGCAAGAACACGAATCATGGCAACAATCAGTTTAGGCCTCTCCGCCCTGCACTAAGCAGTGAAACCCGTACCTTTTTCCAGCGGCTCTTCCACTGCAGCTTTGCGTAGAGACACATCAGTCACTTTGGGGGTGCAAGATCATTTGAAATAGATCTTACATCTTTTCTGTGCTGGTAAATGCATGAACATACTGAAATGAAATTTGAACTGTTTTTTATTCGTGTCGCATGACAAGCTGCCCAAGGACTAGCGGGAAGGACTGTTTCGGCGGGTGTTTGAGCATGACGTCCGCTAAAAAGAAGAAGGATTTTAAGTCTGAAACAGTTGTTTCTTCTCTCCGCGAAATTTACGAAAAACGCATTCGACCTTTAGAAACTTCTTATCAGTTTTCTGCATTTCATTCTCCCATTTTGGATGCCGGAGATTTCACCGCTAAACCCATGATTCTTCTCTTGGGCCAGTACTCTACTGGTAAAACAACGTTTATTAAGTATCTGCTGGGCGAGGCGTTCCCCGGAATGCACATTGGGCCGGAGCCAACGACAGACCGCTTCTGTGTGGTCATGCATGGGGAGCGCGGTGTAATACCAGGCAATGCACTAGTAGTTGATGCAGACAAGCCGTTTCGCCCGCTCGCTCGATTCGGGAATAATTTCCTCAATCGGTTCCAGTGTTGTATGCTGAAAAATTCTGTGTTGGAAAACTTATCTATCGTGGATACTCCTGGCATATTGAGTGGAGAGAAGCAGCGTTTAGACCGCGGGTACGAGTTCACCGAGGTTGTTCATTGGTTTGCCGAAGTTGTTGATCGAATTATCCTTCTCTTCGATGCCCACAAATTGGATATATCAGATGAGTTTCGTCGTGTTATTGAGTCGCTGCGAGGTTATGACGACAAAATTCGAATTGTTCTCAACAAGGCCGACATGATAGATTCTCAGCAGTTAATGCGGGTTTATGGTGCTCTTATGTGGGGACTTGGGAAGGTGCTTGGTACTCCTGAGGTTGTCCGTGTTCATATTGGCTCCTTCTGGGATCAACCTCTTCATTTCGACATGAATCGTCGACTTTTCGAGCTCGAAGCTCAGGACCTATTCCACGACCTGCAATCGTTGCCGGCAAACTCAGCCATGCGGAAGCTGAACGATTTCATTCGGCGCGTTCGTCTGGCAAAAGTGAGTTGTGGACCTCTGGGTGTTTATTAGATTTCCTATTATTTTAGACGCCTTTGGTATATGTCAGAATCGTCGAGGTTGAAAGGTTCATTTCGAGACGTTTGATCCTCTCAGTAAAGCCCTTACAACTGCCTCCTCGCGGTTAAGACTTTTGAGTCAGAGACTAGGGGAATGGGTCACCGAGCAAAGCCCTACATTTTCTCGCTACCTTGTGGGTCAGACTTTTTAGTCAAGGCTCTCAAGGTGGGCTACCTCAACCAACCCCTTTTCTTCGGTCTGGTTGACTGGGAAGTATCATTCTCTCGTAAAGCTCTTCATTCATTGTGTCCTTACACCTCCCTCACTCAAGTACTTCTAATTCACTTAGCTGTGAACTAGCTAACGGTTACACCGTACCTAAACTTCTACCCAGTGACAAATGTAAATAAACTCATTCAATTTGAGGGGTCTGTTCCAGAGTGCAACTTTCAGCATGTATACTGTGCTCACTGGTGCAACAGGTGCCTCTTGCTCTCACTTTGTCCTCCCTTTCGATGTATGTTGTGTCTCCGAAGCACGCGTACAATATCCCCGTTCCGTCATGCATTTGTAGACGTCACCACCATCATCAGCTGAAAAACCGCCCTCTTGCTGTACAGTTGTTATAGCTGCCGCAGTTTCTTTCGGCGATGATTTGGGGAGGTGGAGTAGATAGCTGCTTATTGGGGGCGGTAGCTGATATAATTGAAGCACAACTACAAGGGTCTCAATGGGTTTTTCGTTGGGAAGATCTGGAGGGGAGCTGTGTATTGAAGGCAACAGCTTGGGTACGTGAGCCCCATGGATGGCGCGATTGGGTTATGTCTGATAATGTCTCTAAACATTGATGTGTCCTGTATCAGGGAGACGGCAATGGCCAGTGCAGCTGAGTTTGCTGGTAATGGTTTTCATACCTCGGTGCCAGGTTATTGTTTGACCACCTTTGGCCCGTTTCCATCCTTCGTGTGGCTGTGCGAAAAGGGCTCTTCGGGTAAGTTCGCCGACTGATTTGAGCACATTACCAAGTCAGCACAACCTATGGAGTGTGATTAGTTCATCTATCACGGCCGAGTTATTTCCTCCAAAACCCATTTGATGTATTTCAGCATTACTGATCCGGTGTTCCCACCAGACTCGGGCAATGCTCGGAAGACATTAAAGGTCAAACACTGAAAGTTTTTTGACGTCCTTAGCGTGCAGCGGCCACGTTTATGACCCGTATCATAGTATGGAGCGCACCACAGCATTGTGAACTCGACTCTTGACGGATAAGCTGATGTCATGCCTACATCACAGGTGGTGCAGTTTCACGAAAGTTGGTCTGGCCTTCCCAATCCGAATGGAAACATCATCTCTTGCGAGGTCACCGGGACTGATGCAGCTGTCCAAGTAGAGGAATTTGCCTGCTATCTCAGTTGACTCATCCTCATGCGCGCGGCTAAGGTTCGAACCTACCAAGTATTGTGGCGGCACTTCGTACTTTGCAGGCGCGAAACGCATGCCAAACCGTGAGGCAGGACTACTTGCATTATTTAGTGTTGTCTGGATTACAGTGGCGTCAGATCCAAGAAAAGCAATGTCGTCCGCGTACACTGTATCTGTGAGTGAACACTCTGAGAGCAATTTGACCCCACAGGCATTACAGGCTGATAGTGAGTCTTCCGCAATCGTATCAATGACGAAGTTGAATAGGAAAGGTGAAAGAGGACAGCCTTGCCTGACACCATTTGTCGTGTTAAACTCAGGCAAGAGCCTCCTGTAAACCATGTATCCGCGGGAGTTGGCGTACAGCGCCTCTAGGAGGGTCAAGAATTTACGGGAATACCTTTGATCTGCCCGAGTGCCTGATGGTCCATAGAGTAGAAGATAGCTTCCAAGTAAAAAAAGACAACTATTATCGGTCGCTGGAAGCAATGTCGTTGTTCCAAAGTATGTCGGAGAGTGAAAATTTGGTTGATGCATCCTCTTGCAGGATGGAACCCAGCTTGGTTTTCACGTGTTTTTCTCTCCCTGTGTTCAATCAACCTTTGCAGAGTAAGACCGGAAAACACCGATGCTACAGCTTCCAGGCTCATGCGGTTTTCACACAGCGTCAGCGTACCCTTTGTGAAGACAGGAACAACTGTCGACGTGCCCCATTCTGCAGGCACTTTCTCTTCGCTACGTATCGCACCAATAAGCTTTGTCAGGTGGGTCACCAGGGATTCTCCGCCTTCTTTGAAGAGGGCTGAATACAGACCATCCCGTCCTGCTGTCTTTCATGTTTCCGTACGCATATTTCGTGTTTTATTTCTCCTTCTGACGGGCGATTAAGGTTTATATTCCATTCGCCCTTATGAACTGTCTCCAGAGAGTGTGCTGCAGGAGGCCATCTAAACTGCTCTTCGAAGTGCTCGGCTCATCTTCCCTGTTTGCGAGTGAATTAATGAGCCGTCTTTTTCACTTATCGTTTCACTGACCGTTGCTTTCCTAGGGCCAGTTTATCGTATCAGCTGATATAGGACACGGCCGTTTCCCGAGATTTCGATTCTCACCAGAGCTCTGGGTATTTCCTAAGGCTTTTCACTGTTTGGCGCTGGAGAAGTTTGCGTGCACCGTCGTACTCGTTGCCTGCTGGTATGAATTTCTTGGCATCAATCAGTGCTAGCGATCTCAAAGATATCCAGTGGGCAATTGACCCTATCGAAGTAGGCGGACAGACAGCACTGAATGCCGCTTACTTACCTCCTTTCACATTGTCCGATGCTTCATCCACGTGCTCGCCACCAGCGCAGTGTTGGTTCACCGTAGAGAGTAGTTGAGCTAGCTCATTTCGATACTGTTGAGCTATGGTAGTTCTCCGAAGATGGTGGATTGGCATGCTTCTTGCTTTCGAGTATCTGTCGCACCATATCGTGATCGTTATCCATTCCTGTGTTCCAGAAGGAACGGCAGTCATGAACTGTGGCTCTCCATCAGTGGCTGATGGCCACTTGATCCAACTGGTCCACGGTTAATCTGTAGTTGGTGGCCGCCATGTTAAGCTGTGCGAAGGTTTATGCTGAAATTTCGTACTGGCCAGAGACAGTTGGTAATCAGCATGCAACTGGACAAACCGCTCCTCATTGTGTGTGCGACGAGCACTGACTCCGAAGCGACCGACCACATGTGGTTCCAAAGAGGTTAGAACACCTACTTAAGCATTCATATCGCCCGCAGGGAGTACGGTACAGTGATTCTTTATTGACGAATGAGTCCGGATAAACCTCGATGGAAAGTATCTTCGGCATCGGAACTGCAGTCCGTTGAGGCATATTCCGACATTACCAACAGGCACCGGTCTTTATGTCATGAGGCATTGAGCTTGATTTAGATGGATAATCGAACGGCGAAGAGACGACTGTTCACTGGGATCCAGCCCAGCAAAGCGCGCTCAACTCTGGGCTTGGGGGCAACTCCCACGCCGTATATCCCAGGGGTCGTCGCTTCTGGATCACCGGACACACAGAGGGTGAAATGTGAAAAAGCTGAGCTCATAATTGGCATTTCGAGATGCATGACCACACCTGGGTCTTGTATGCGTGTTTTGGAGGCACAGCATGTGTCAATTCTAAGGGAGTATAAGGTCTCGGCGAGCATTACCTGTTTGCCAAGCTGACACAGAGTACTTACGTTGAAAGCCCCTGTGTAGAAAGGATGTCGTGGATTTGGTATGATTTTGTTTTGTTTATTGCTAATAAGAAGTGGAGTGCATAAGTCACATGGATCAGCGACATTTGCTTGCGTGGTCGGAAGAGGTCTGGGAGGGACATCGGTGGACAAAGGACTGTGCGGGCGAATAGTACTTCTCAGTTGCCCAGACCGAGGAAGGGTTTTGGTTAAGGCACCGCACCTTGAGCCCTTGACTCAGAAGGCAGTGGTAGGATGTAGGGTTTCGATCGGGGATCCTCTGACTCAATAGTCTGCCCCACAAGGGAGTGGGAGGATGTAGGGTTTTGTTCGAGAGCCCTGTACTTAGTCCCTGACTAAAAATTCTGGCCTGCGAGGCAGCGGGCAATAAGGTATTCTTTGGGGACCCCATTTGGAACTGATAACTTAATAGTCTGATCTGCTCGGCTGCAGGGAGCCGGCCTCCCCTAGGTCGCAGGGAGTAAACCACTACTATCTCACTCCTGATGCAGCTGCGCACAGCAGCTGCCTTTTGAGCTGCATCAGTCTCTTTGGTTTTAGAAGTATTTCGATCGTGTTGAATAATGCGCCGGCCGTCACGGTCAACCGTTGGGTGATCGGAGTATGTGGCATTTAGAGCCGACCTTTTCTAACCTCTGGAGAAGGCAGCATCGCTGCTTCTATCAGTATAGACAAGCTGGTCGCGTGGGCGAAAAACATTACTGGCTTCACACTCCTATCGCAGAAGACAGTGCGACTTTACTCCCAGACCGCCTCGTTTTACAATTATTCCTTGTAGGGACTGTCACTGATCTTTGTCTGACTGCTCCCATTTGGCTTTCCTGGCATGGTTGCGCCTTGTAGAACGAAGTTCCAGCCAGTGTAGCGCGCTGGATCATTGCAGCCCGACCACCATGTCAAGGTGTCAGCTTTTGGTCGGTACATCTGTAACCGCTCGGTGCGAACCCAGACTCCTCGCACTTTGTTCTTCAGGTGTCTGGTGATCCTGCTGCAATGGCTCGTGGTATCTGCGCACTGGAAGCTGAACGATTCTGGAAATTTTGCTTAACCGCAGGGCTGAATGCGCTTTACTGGACCGGATTCCATCTGATAGTCGTCTTTCGGAGGTCAGGTTGGCTGCTTCAGGCAAATCGATGCATCTCGAGGGCGTAAATGGTGTTTGTTTTTTGTGTCAGCCTACGCTCTGACAGAAGACAGCTCTGAGGCTGAGAAGAATAGCTTTTATCGAGATTTGTCACAGTTTCGTTCGGTCTGCAAGAAGTATGGATGTCGTGATTCTGGTTCGTGGATTGACAGAGTTCTGGTGGGTCGAAAAATCTGTGGAATTGTAGACAGCTTTTGTAACGCGGATCAATCGCATCCTGCTTCAACTAATCCGGTAAACTGATCCTGTGAGGGTGAAGTTAATGAGGCGATCTCCGGAAAAAGGAGACCTGGATTCATTCAAAGAAACGTCGTCCTGACCGGTGGGCTTAATAATTTGAAAAGTAGTTCAGCTGGCCCTCATCAGCTCACCCTCTGGAAGGATCAAATGAACCAGAGTGGAACGTGGATACCAGTTCACAATCGACAACGGAAGTCCAGCGTGCAATTTCATTGTTTCAGTGCAACAGTGGTTGGTGCAGATGGTTTGAATCCTGCTATCTTCAATGAAGGTGGCAAGTCCATCGTGGCTATCCTAACAAATTTATTTCAAAGTATCTGGAGTAGGCAAAGGATACTGATAGCTATTCCTGACGGTGATTCCTACTTTTAAAAAGAGTGCAAGGGCTTCGTGTGAAAATCGCTGGGGAATCACTCTAATAGCCATAGCTTCTAAGGTCTTCTCTGGTATTATCCTACGACTGTCACGAAGAGACTGAACCTTACCGTGGTGTGACGGTTTACGCACCTCAGCAATCCATTGAGCTATACTGGGGGGTGTCCCCGCGACACTCACATAGTCTCTCATACCAGGTTGGTCAATGGTTAGAGGTCTGGCGAACAAAGTCTCCTAGTACTCCAGTTTGGGGGTTGGAACATGTGGTGACTTGTTCCGTAGAAATGGTAATGCATTTGCATTTCTCGCCAAACACCACTGACTGCGGTTAGGCTTTTGAGCCGAAAGCTTTGGTTGAGGACCCTAATCGTCCTCCTGTCTAGGTGTGGGCGCCCTGGCAGTATCCCAGTCTACGTACAACCATGATGATTATCCGACGAAGGCTGGTCCACCATCGGGAGAGTCAAATTCGCGAGAACCAAGCTGGGTTTCACCCTCGCCGGTGTTGCACCGCTCGTATCTTCACTTTACGACAAGTTTTGGAACTGTGCCACTCCTTCCGATGACCAGCGTTGATCGTCTTTCGCGATTTCAGACTTGCTTTTGACTCAGTTGATCGTCAAACTGTGGCCGTGTATGGCGATGAAAGGTATCTCTTCTAAATTACTGTCTCCTATAGAGGCTCTATATGCCTCCCGTGGACGTGTACCTGTCCACGACAAATCTTCTGAGTTCACAACATCCAATGGTATCAGTCAAGGATGTCCTGTGTCGTGCGCTTCCTGACCTCCAAAATCTGTGGCACCGGTTTAACATCAGCTTGATTGGCAAGGGTGGTGTACTATGTTGCTGTCCGTTCTATAGTACTATATGGACACGTAGCCGCTGCGTCCGGACGATCTTCTGAGACTGTGTTTGACCTTCGGTGCCTTCGGAGTGTACGAGTACGACCTACTTGTTGTCCTGCTCGATTTGGTGTCCGAACATTAAAGGCACCCAAGCAGACCGGCTTTAAGGATTCGAAAGCAGACTTGGAAATGTTTGGCGTTATTACTGAAGTCGGACTTAAATAAGTTGCAGCTGAGTGTGATGCACGGCAAACAAAAAGCGGTCAGTCCTAGTGTTGGGACCGGTGGAGAGAGTATTCAAATTGGGGTGGGGTAGGGTAGAAGAGCGATAAGTGAAAGTGCAAGAATAGAGGCGTCAGTCGGAGCACTTTTTAGCTTACCCACCCTACTGTATTCAGTAAGCAAGCGATCAGCTTGGTGACACCACGCAATGGTCGATTTGGCGTGAGATTATTATTAGTTTAAGTATCATGGTTGCATGTGGGCTTGGATACCGCCAGCGTGCACAGACATCGACAGGAGGACGATTAGGGCCCTCGATCATAGCCTGACAGCAAGGCGGTGGTGTGTGGTGGGAAATGCAAGTGTCAAAAGAAACGACAGTCTTTAAATGAGGCTCTCAATCGGTAAGTGATAGCCATGATAGTCCATGAATGTCTTGTGGTCGATAAGTAACTCGTGAGCGTTTGTGCTTGAAGTTCGTACTGGCCAGGAATAGACGATGGTCAGCACAACTGAAGAAGTCGCTCCCCATTATCCGTACGCTGAGCATCGACTCCAAATCTAGTGCCGCACTGTGATCCCACCGTGCTTCGTCGTCCGAACTGGGCGTTCGTATCACCCGCCAGGATCACTATATCCGTCCAGTTTGCTGACCGAAGCAGTCGCCACAGATCTCGATAAAACCCTTCCTTCTCAAATTCGGAACTGCAGTCTGTCGAGGCATATGCTGATACGGCAAAACAGCGTTTGATGCATCAAACTGCATTGGTCCTAATTGAACCAGATAATCGCACAGCACAAAGACAGCCGTTTACTGGGATCCCGTCTAGTAAAGCGCTTTCAGCTTTGGGGCTCAGTGCAACTCCCACACCGTAGATAGTAAGAACCATTGCGTCAGGATCGCCAGATACCCGATTACTGGAATGTGGGAACTCATCATAGGCGGCTTGAGTTGAACGACTGAAGTGAAGGCTTGTATGTGTGTTTTGGAGACACCGACTACATCGACAGAGGGGAAGCAAAGTTTCAGCAGGTGATACCTGTTGCCCAGTTTGACAGCGTACGGACATTGAAAGCTGCAACGTGGGTCAGATCTTTGCAGGTTGGTAGGAGTTTATTTATTCTGGGCGATAGTTTATTCACGGAACAATGGCTAAGGGACTGGCAGATGGGTTGGGTGTAGTACATCCGGTAGTGGGTGGGGAGGTCTGGTGAACGAAGAGGTGCAAGGGCGAATGATGTTCCCAGATGCCCAGACCGAAGAAGGGGGTTTGGTTGAGGTACCTCACCTTGAGTCTTGAGTAAAAAGTCTGACCCACAAAGTAGTGGGAGAATGCAGGGCTTTGCTTGGTGATTCATCCCCCTAGTCTCTGATTCAAAAGCCTGAACCGCAAGGAAGCGGTTGTTAAAGTTTTCTTGGGGGCTTTTCTCGGAGCCAATGACTCAATAGTCTGACCCACTTGGCTGCAGGGGGCTGACCTGGCCTGAGGACGAAGGGAATAAGGCATGACTGTCTGACTCTTAATGCAGCTGTGCACAGCAGACACCTTCTGAGCAGCAATAGGCTCTTTAATTTTAGAAGTTTACCGGTCTGTTTTCCTTAACACGCTTGCTTAACAAGGGCTGTCCCGAAAGTTTTAATGGTATCGTGGTTATCACGTCCGCCTCACACACGAACGTTCGAGCCTGGCTCGAATTATTGATATCCCGATCTAAAGCTTCCGCCTTCTCGTGGAGGTCGGGCTTCAATGCTGCAATGATTTTGCAGGCTACACTGAACGGAACTCCATTCCGCAAGGTTCGACCATGCCAGAAAGGTTGATGGGGAGCAGCTCAACAGCGAGTAATCGTACTACGAGAAATTGTATTACGAGTTTTGTGTACTGTCCTCTGCGATAGTTGTGTGAAGGCGGTTAGTAGTTTCCTTCAGGTGACCAGCATGTCCATATTTATAGAAGCGGCAATGCTGCCTTCCCCCGAGGAAGGACGGGTTAGGAAAGGTCGGCTTTAAGCGCCGCACACTAAACGGTTGACCGTGACCTCCGGCGCATTGCTCAGTATGGTCGAAATACTTATAAAGAACGTGGTGCTGTTCAGAAGGTACCTGCTGTGCGCAGTCGTATTAGGAGCCAGACAGTTATGTCTTACTCCCTCGCACAATCCCGTGCTTTTATATATTCCCGTTCCTTGTTTGTTCTTGTCTGCGCATTGTATGTGACGGTCGCTCAAGTCGAATTGGTTTCCCTGTCGCTCTTCGAGCATGAAGACAAGTGAAAATTAGTCGTACCTTTTGGTCGCGAGCCTGTATTCGTGAAGTCTGTTAGAAAGCGTCCTTCCTGTTTATCCTGCTTAGTGTTTGTTACAATCCTGGCAGTGAATGTTGTATGTACCGTTGTTCCTCGCCGCTGAATCCACTTTTCCTTTTGGTTTTTGCAGCATCCTCTGCAAGGTGTTCACGGGTTTGTAGGTCACCGTTATTTCATGCTGTCGTATCCGTCTTGCAGTGACGTTCTTGATGTATAGAAGAGTGTGATTTGTTTTCCTTCCCTGTCTGTTAGGTTGGTCGTGCTGTTTTTCTCGAGCAATTTCCAAACGAAGTTTCTCGGGTATCCATTTCTTTAAAAGACCTTGTATAAGTGCTTCTTTTTACTCTTGGCCTACGGAGTCTTGCAACAGGCCTCAATCCGCTTGAAGAGTGTCCGAAATGGCTTTGTGACAGTTTGGATAGTCGTTGTGATAGCTCAGAATTTGGCCCATATTTGTCGCTCTGATTCGTGTGTCACTTGGCTACACTAGTAACACGTATCTCTCAGGGGCTGAAGGCGATATCAGGTTGCGTTTGATAACATCGGATGTTTTTTTACTTTGTTTCAAAACATCATGGGTCACCATACGGCTCTGATTAGCGATTCGCCACATTTCGTCGGCCTCATCGCTTGCTGCATTTGATGGTCTTAAGTATACCCCTTGAGTATGCATCCGGTAGTGATTTGGGTGCTACTTGTAGCGATCCCCTGATAAATCTCAAGAAACTAGCTGGACATTTTCGAAGCCACTGTGTTCTACATCACGAGGCATCCAGTCTTAGTAGACTGCTATGCTTCTTAGCCCCTGTTTCTTTGAAAGTGAAATCTTGTTTTTTTAATGGGAAATGGTCACTGAACCTCTTCGAGTGGTGTTTTTTTAAACTCTCTCCATGTATGTCAGCATTGGTCGATGTTTCTTGATAATCCGTATCGCACCTATCGAATCAACTGCAGCAAACTTTTTCGCCATTCTTCCATATCTCTCAGGTGCACGCCTATATAATTGGACATTTGAGGAAGGAGATGCCAAGCTTTATGGGGAAATCAAAAAAGAAACAGGAGCTACTAAAGAATTTGGATCAAACCTATTCAGTAATTTCAAGACAGTATCATATTCCGCTTGGCGATTTTCCGGACGTGACCAAGATGCGCGCCTTGCTCCAAGACCACGATTTTTCCTCATTTAGTCCACTAAAGCCGCGGTTGTTGGAGCACATTGACAGTGTGTTAGGTGAGGAGATCCCTCGGCTCATGCAAATGATTCCTCACGTAAGTTTTCTCGTCACAGTGATTACGTCTTATTTTTCCCTAAACTAACTTACAACGCTGGTATTTATGTCCTTGTAGATCTGACTTTAAATAGATGAAATAAATCTTTCAGGGATTGACCACTACTATCCCTGTCTCGTATGGGTGAGTTAGGGCTATTGAATCAGCGATACGTTAGCTACTGTTCGGAACCACAAAACCTGAATAGTACCATGTTAGCTTCCTGTAGGTAAGTGCAGACCGCAAGAATCCGGATGATACTTTTCGGGACCGTATTTCCATAAAAATTGTATTGTACTCTTAGGTATGTGCCGGTCCCCATGAGGACCTGATACCTTTTACGGGACGGGACATTTGAGGGCGAAATTGTCATATAAAACTATTTGATTGGATGGAGGCATGCAAAATATAGCACACGTGACCAGGTGCTGAATTTGAAGGGTGGGGTCCTTGACACAGTCAAGTGCACTTTGGACTGTAATCTACCCACCATTATATAATACCCGAATCACTTTTTTTGAGGCTGGTAATTCCTTGGTTATTGATCAGGTGGCTGCTGATTTTTTGTTCACCGAGCCTGGCAATTGAATTGCAGACGTTTTGCCACCATTCGAGAAGATATCACCAGTGCGTTATTAGGTAAGGGGTGCTAATTAGTGTCTCAGATAATGGGAAGAGGCAACTCACACCTCGTAACATTAAGGATATGGTCAGTTGCTCTGCACTGCTACAGAGACGATGCCGCAGGTGCCTCTAACTTTGCAACTTTGACGCCTTTTAGGCCGAACTCGTAAGTTTCTTTTGATGAAATCGCGCTTCCGGCTGACGAAGCACCTGTGCGTCTTCTACGTCTTCAAAGATAAGGAAAATATTGTCTACGTACTTCAGCTCGACAACAGTAACGATTTGAAGACTGGGGTTTTGAAGAGCTTCCAGCTTTCGCCTCATTGTTTCATCGACAAGGAATTTGAACAAGGAGAGAGTAGACATTCTTGTCGAACAAAACGTTTTGTAGGGGGTGCTTGGGGGTGTGGACAATTCGGAATGCTTGCAACTGTTCATCACTAGGTCCCCTCCCTCACCCACTCTATTCTCTTTTCATTCTACGGCTGTAAACATAATTAGATAAACTTCATGGTTGCATGGGAGTGAAGCATCAATGTCAACACTGAGTTGCTGTCTCGGATGATGATGATGCTCCTCATATGTAAAAATTTTCGTATAGCGTTATGGTCAGTCCCTGTTTCCCAATATGGTTAGGTTTTTTCCCAGAGTTTATCGTTCGGACTATTTAGCTTAGTATCCCGTACACGCATCTGACTGGCTGCCGTACGAGCTGATTATCATCAATGTGCGGAAGCCACGCGCCCGCATTTACTGTTGAGTATTTTGTTGATTATGGTCAGGGTAACTGGTGAATTACGCGTGAGATATTATGCTCAGTGAACGTCAAGCAGGTCAAATGAGTTTGACGTGAATGCTTTGGATACATTGATTTTTTTGTAGGGAGAAAGACTCATAGATTAGAACCATTTCCTTCGGTCACTACTTTTTACCATTGAATTCTATTTACAGCGAAGTCTGTGTGAGCGAAGAGGTAGCTAGTTCACAGCGTGGTTCTTTATCCAGACGGGAAGGTTATAGTCGGATTGGAGGACAGAAGCGCAACTTGGTTCTGCTTATGAATAGAACAGTGCTTTAAGAACTTTAGAGATTGGTGTTGGATTCACTCTGCAGAGAAAATTGAGTGGCTCTCGCCCCTTTAACCTCTTTATCTTCGCTGAACGAAGCGGTAGCAACTGGAAGCAATACATGGTTTGTGAGCTGAAAAACCGACTGATCGACCGAAGAGGACGTTAGTATCTGACCTCATTCTGTGCTGCTATGCTATTGGTTTGTTCATGTAATTATTCACTCTGCTGGATGATACTCCGTGTCCCATCGGGGCACATGATTGAATTAGATGCCTCTGTCGAGTTAAACCGTGGTTGCTTGATCATGTTCCACCTTGGTTACTTCGGCTAAAACTCAATGTGAGTACTGGCCTGCCGACCAAGAAAGAAATATGAAATAGCGATTTTGAAGCGCTTGGTTTTTTTTAGTACCATTACCTACTGAAAACTTTCGAAACGTGGGCGCTGAAATGAAGCAGTATTTGTCTTAGTATGGTACATCGTTGGAGCTCTCGATGAAGGGCTGGCATAATAGGCTGAAGAAAGTATTCGGAATTGGATGCTAGTTTAGGACCACCTGAAGACGATTCTGACTTGGAACAGCAAAACCTCTCAAGAAGGACAAAAACGGACGGGAGTCCAAACGGTTACTTGTTTCGCCTTCGTACCGTTGTGTTCCCTCTAGGAATGCTCCTGCAAGAGACGACAAGATCCGTCAAAGTCTATCGGTTTCATTCAGTCACTTGACGCTCATTACCGTGTGGACCCCAGGCTTAGCTATTCAAGCGGTCCTTCCATATGAAACACCTTCATCTGTACCTTTGAATTACGGACTGCTTTAGTTGGGAACGCGCAGTACTGGCGTACATTGAGCACTATCTTCCTTATTTAGTTCAAAATGTTCTGCACCCTTTGAACTTCTAATAATCCGTATATCAAGTTTCCTGCGATCCATAAAACAGTTGCGACTGTTGTTTTTTTCATGGGTCTATTTACACCAGCGCCGCAATGTAGCGCCACAATCGTTCCATGAAAGCATATCCGTGCATCCCTTCTTACCAACGCTACTTTTGCTCGGGTGTAGCACAGTTTCATACTGGGTACATCTCTCGATTGACTGTGGACCTCAATAGCTTCGCCATACAAAACACGTAAGTTCATGCGACAGTGCTTCGTGACAGGCCATGTAAACGGATGTTACACACTATAACACGTGTTTCGATCATGCTTCTAAAAATACCGGTAGGTCCTGTCATTTCACTGGGTACCGGTGTAACGCGTTTTCTAATAGATTTCCGTTCGTGCATACGTCTGCCTTTGGGTGGCTCGTGATAAGAAATTATTTTCCCATTAGGTGCATATCTGACCTACAGGACTGATTCTTCAGTACAAGTCCCCACTTCTGACCTGACAGAAGAAAGCGTCTACTGGAGTTCACCCTATCTTGCAAGTATGTTACCAGTATGGCAATTGCCTAGCACTCAGGTTCAGGGGCTTAGAATGGATTGGCTTGGCCAATGTGTACTGAGAAAATGTCAACCAAAAACATAGCATATGGTGACAGGGCTAAAAACAGGTAAGGATACGCCTTTTCCTTCAGCCGATTGGTTCGTCAGTCTGAAACGAACATCTTGGGTGTGCCGTGCCTCCGACAGCCGTCGACTGTTGCCCTATCAATGGCAACAGTTGGATCTCTGCACGTGAGGAATAATGTAAATGCTTTTCGTTATTAACGTGACTGCTCTTGTACTAGACTGGCGGGAAATTCACATTCTTGGCTGTTATGGAATTTCTTCCGCTGGAAATGAGTAATTGTGAATCAGAATTTAGAAGAATTTAGATCCAGCCCGTTTCACATTAAATATGTAATCAATAGCTTTCTGGGGGGGCGAGATGGCTCAGTAGTAAGAGCGCGAATTTACTGACGGGAAGTTCCGTGGTTCGAACCCGGCCTCTGCATCTCGACTTCTGTCTAGGCTTGCGCAACCTGGCAGTATCCCAGCCCTCGTGCTTCCTTCGGGTGGCATGGCAGCTAGGCACCGAAAGGGCGTTACATTTGAATGATGTTAGAGGTTGAGACAATCCCACCAAGGTTAGTAATGTGGTATAGTAACCAAAGATTATGCGGTGAAACAGTGTTTGAGGCTTATTGCAGGTCACAAAGACCGCACTCTATTTTGCAATATTTGCCCCACAGGAAGCAAGGGTTTGACTGGGTTCCCGGGAAACTATTCCAAAAAGGATGTAACCGAATGCATTTGGTTAGTTGACTGAGAAAAGCGAATGCATCAGTGAACTCTTATGTTGTCAGTGGTTATGAATGGATAGATCTTAGGGGTTATTGCTATCGGATTGAACTATCGACTGAGCACAAGATAGAGCACCAATTTTCAACTGGAATACTCGTGCTCTGATTCCGCTTCTGATTTCTCAACCTGGGCAACCTGACCATATTTGAACCCTCGTGCTTCCTGTGAGTTGTGTCAAAACATGTGGGACAACGACCCATGTGGATAGTTTTGCCTTAAGGCCTCAAAAAATATTTAATGCGCTCAATTCAGGGACGACGTTCTTTTCTTCATACCACTTTGTTCAGTTTTCCTACGGAAGTTGGTGGCTGAAATTATCCCGCGCTCATCGTTTTTAAGGACATTCAATCTGGATCCACATATTGAATGTTTGGAAGACCTTCGTACCGCTTTTCACGAGTCTGCGGTTAACGTTTGCCCCAAAATCGCCGGGCGCGTTGTCACAGGGCAGCCTAGGTGCTACGACTTGCATATTGTTATCAACCGCGTGGCAGTTCATCCGGACATAAAATGCCCTAACAGTTCACTCCTTGATCACGAAACCTGAAGTGGGTTTTTGGAACTGCTACGAATTGAATGTTTAATCATGAGAGACTTCAGCCCCTGGATTGACATGTCTAACCTAGCCTATATGTCGCTCAAAGGTTTTTAATCGAAATTTCCTACAGGCGGTTCATAGACATCATCCACGAGGAAGCTGCAGTCAGCATCACTGCATAAACGGATTCAGTGACTTGAAATCCCTTCATGTTAAAGTATGAAATTAGTACAACCAATCCGGAAACCCCCCAAAACCCTAGTGGTGCCACCGCCGTCCGTTTATGTTGGGGTTGAACATTTTCGAACATTTTTAATTCAATTGGCTGTTGACCGGTACAATTGTTTTCGAGGCTTGTTGACAGCTTGTGAAAACCGTTGAAGACGTGGTAGTTCAGGAATTTGGACCTTTTGTTCATTCAGTCTAATGTGGAAACCACCATCGATACTCTGTTCTGGATTGCCTGAACTCATTAATTGGTCCGCTTGCTAGATTGCGAGCTATGATATTGTGGTGAGTTATCTGTCTCGTTCGTATGTTCGATATCTCCGCGTTATCTGTGTGCCAGTCTAACTGTGAAAAAGATAGTCGTTGCGGACCATTGGTTCGTAAATGCTTGTTCAGCATTCAGGATGACATCGTCAGTACGCACAGTGAAATGGTTTGAAAAATCTGCCTGACTTACAGATCATGGATCTGGTTAAAATGTTCTGACAGTTGGACAAGTGGCTATGTTTGCTGCATGACAGTCCGAACAGACCACTGGTTGGGCTATATACTAGCACAATTAAGACCAGGTCTGAATACGTGACATGTGACCGCTTTTTCAACGGTGCTCATAGGGATTTGTTACAACCTTTGAGCTTCTTGGTGTCTTTGGCTCTTATGCATGTGCAGCTTGTACAACTCTGTGACTGTGATGTAACGGGAACGGGGACAAGACGCAACCGGTCGTCTGAGCAGCACTTTGCCATTTCAACAGTGTAACTTTTGACTTATAAAGTTCAAACAGAATTAAATGCATCATACAGTGTCAACACGCGCCCCGACCACATACCTTCGATCATCAAAATGAGGCTCGTGTGTTGGCTACTTCCTGGCTAAGATGTACCTGTGGACATGGCACCTAACCAATTTCAGCACTGAGACTATTTAGCCAAAGTTTGTCCGTCTTTGCCCGTGAGGCCTGTATTGACTGAAGTCCATGAAGCATTTCAGGTCGATCCGGTTGATGTCATCTCACTCAAACACAATGCACGGATAATCTTAGTTCGATACGTTTAAAAGACATACGCGCCTTGCTGTTGGCCAATTTTTGGGGACATGGCTTTCTAGGAATAAGCTCCACCCACTCCGTTTTCTTCCGCTCCCCTTAGTAGGGTCTTCTTTCCCCAGGGTTATACGGTAGTTTATCGTCGGTATTTGCTACCCATGATGATAATGAAGAGGCGCGATGCCAGGCGATTGCTGCAACGTTACATGGGTTTAGTAATCGCCATCAGTGGGATACTTAGGTTCAGAATCCCAGTTCCTAGACAGGTTTTTCGGCCGGAACTCAAACACATCCACCCCTAAATCCGATGGAACTAAACCTCAACCGCAATCTCTGGGTTGTTGCGACAAAATTTTACTCAAATATTCGTGCAATTCACATTTCGCACCTATTTCCTCACTTCTTTGTCTGTGCATCTCTTTTATTCGAGTAGAATTTTCATATCCGCGGTCGTTTCCGTCTTTTGTTGTTCTTCGTCAGCTAGTTTGTATGTGTGCAGTTCTTGCTCACGATGGAGTAGAGTAGTCATCTCGAGTGCCTCACGCACGACCCACCTGATTCGTTCGAAGCATCGATAGCACAATCCGCTCTTAAGCAACCTGTTGAGTGTTCGCTAATCGTGACTGGCATTCTGTGCGAGTGGTGATCTTAAGCAAGTTTATTCGTGTTGGTTGTGTTATAGGACAGCATTTCGCCTGTGTATCATCCGATGTCGTTTATGGGTACTTGAGCAAATCGGGTGCAATCCCTTTTGAAATTAAGGTTAGGGCAGTCATTGTCATTGGATGGGGGCGACAAACCAATAGGATTGGTAACCACATCGGGCCGAAAATTTAGCGGATTGTTGTTTTAACTGCTAAATTTTCAATAAGCATGCAGTTTTGGGTCGCCGCTTATAACACCAAGAGACACCCTGTGGTTTACTTCTTCTGTGCAGTATTTATCAATAAATAGTGTTTTCCGTTGCTCAACAGGAAAAAATTGCAAGTATCAAGGATGGGACTGGTGCCGTACGAGGTGGTGCGTTTGAAAGTAACACTGGCGATAGTCCGTTCACTGCGGATGCGAATTTAAGCATCAACCAAGGGCGCTACGATTCTACTTGGATCGTGGACAAGTACCGGAGAGAGTGGGATCAGGTGAGCCAAGTTGCCTCTGTTTCACTTCCCTTTAAAATGCTTGGTATGTTCAGTTTGCAGCTCCCCCCAGCATCCCAGTTCTTTCAAATGAACTTTCGATTCCTTGGAGAAGTTTTTCCCTTATCTTTTAGACTGATGTTTAAAACTCTGAGCTCCCTGTCCCTCCGTTGTTCTGATCGTTATCTATGAATCATTTCCATTTAGTCTGCGGATGCGAATGATTCGATCGCACCCCGTATATCGGCGAAGGATCTTTCTGTTTGAAGTGGGACAGCTATCACTGTTGATAGAAGTTATCACTTCGGGAACCAATGTGTGGTATAATGTATTAGGGCGCAATGAGTTGGTACTGTGGTTCAGTGTATACACAGCCCGAAACGATGTTAGCGCCGCTTCCTTCTTGATTTCCTCCTCTTCCATTTAACTTAAAAGATCTGGATCTTTAAAGCCGACTTCTTACCGTATCTCTCAGATCATCTATTCACTAAGCATATAACCATTCTCGGTGTGGTACGCACTGAGCTCTTAAGGACAAATGCTATGTACTGAGAGTATAAAATGCCGTGAAGGACACTTTACTGATCCATTCGATAACTTATCCTTAGGTGCATTTGGCATGAGCAGTGGTCACGAATTCAACCAGTAATGCTCCAGAATAAGAACGTCAACGTTCTTGATCATGCGTAACACGCATTGATGAGCTGTGTTCTTGATACGAGCAATATAACAGCCCACTGGACTCTACTGATAGATAGCAGTCTTTGTTATCGTTAGTGGATGGATTGATCTCATGAGCCTACAAAGGCATCAAAATACTTAGCGAAATTTTGTTGATCGTAAATATCTGTGAATCGTTCCCTGGTCTAGGGAGAACACTTGGACCTCATCTCTATACAAGATACCTGGAAAACCAGGATGCTTGTGCAAATTTCGTACTGCACTGCGGAGCAGATGTTGCTGAGGGCCTTTAATCATTTACTGAGTACCTCGCACATAAAACAGACTCGATTTGTACTCAAGTGTTAGGTTTTTGTGCCGAACGCTCTGAGGTCCTCCATGCTTGAAACATATGATAGTAAAGAGCTATATTGGCTAACTAGAGTGCGTTGCACAGAGTTATGTCAGTAGGCCAGATCAGCGATGTTAAGGAGTGGTCTGGACGGTCCACGGCATGTGAAGAGAAGATGGTATTCAAAGTAACCGAGGTCATAACTTGGTATTCCACTGCTGTGCTAGGTCAACATCATGTGGTTAAACCGGTCGGAGAAATCACGACGCATTCGTATCTCTTTCCTAATCTTTTTTCTGTGATGAACATAAGAAAAAAATGAAAGTTCTAAGTGTTACTGCTCTAGTCTGCACTACTGAATCAATGGGCCTCTGCCAGATCTTGGGTTATCGGACTGTCCTGCGTGAAGATACGAACGCAAACACATGAAAAGCATGCGGAACATAGTGGCAAGGTTTATTGACAACTGAAACAGTCCTTTGTATACCGTGAGTAGACCAAGAGGGGAATCATGGAAATATCTTGGGAATTGAGACTGTGTTTCCACGTAGCGCAATGCGAACTGTACGAAAATGCCACACAGTGGTGAGGAACAATATGAGACGTCACATATTCTGTGCCAAGTTTTGCACTAGCGTTTCTCACCCACTCAGCGGATTGCGTCCATGCACACATGAAAATTGATTTAGTGAACAGCTGTCTTGATATGCCTTGAAATGTGAATTTCCGGGGTCAGATAGAAGTGGATAAAATTGAGGAACGTTGGGTAGCATTAAAAGCCTTTATTTGCCAATTCTTTAGCAAAGTTTGCATTTCTACAGTTTTTAGAGTACCAATTCGGATTTCGATCCCGACCGTGAACCTACTGTGACACCTGAGTACACTTTTTCGCACGGATGTACTCGTCTGTGCGTTCATGTTTATGCCAAATCATCCACATTTCCAGTTAACTTGGTTTGAATGTACACGCACACGAGCCCTCTACCAACGTTCGTGTTTAAAAATTACCTTTGGCCGTTATACAGCTTTTACTTGTTCCAAACGCCGGAGTGCGTATGCTTGGGCCAACAGGTGTGTTGATTGCATATGCAGTTGAATCAGCGGCTGACTGGTCATTCTCATGCAATATCCTGTGCCCTATCAAGGCAGCACACCGGTCGCAGCTGTACTGGCTCGTGGTTTGACGGTGTATACAGGGATTTATTGTAATATTGGTATAGTATGCTGCACGGGAGAGGGTGAATTCCTACTCGACTCTGATGAATCGTGTTTTTTACTTCGGGCGTTTGTACCTCGCGGACATGAGGACCCGGACAGTCACATGGACCCCATCATGGAGAGCCCGTGGCAGTAGTGGCATCACGATCCTACCACCGATGTATTGCTATCCATGATTGTCTTGATAGTAATCGTGCGATTACGAAATCATGACCCATCCGCGGTGGTGGTAGCCACTTCTGAAAGCACACTGCACCTTGCAATCTACTCTGTTCACCGCCCATCAGGTGTATGTGGCAGGATCATTCCCGTTATGCTGGTAATACTTCGTATTCCTGGCCGTAACTTCACACGTGTTGTTTATACAGATTACGGTGTTATTCACTTGAACTCGTGGACGAATCTTTAGGAAGCTTGATGTGGTCTGTTTTGCTACTTCCGCCTACTAAACCCCAACCATTGCGTACTAGATTTGGTTATTGTGAAAAATCGCCTCCTGTTCTCCTGTTATATGCCTAGATCCATGTTTGTTGTTAGGCAGCGATCAGACCTCTCTCAGTTAGATATAAAGACTTTAAAAGGATACACGATGAGGAACCTTCTTTTTTTACTACGGTGTTTCGGTGATCAAGATGACTAAACCGAAAACTGAAGAAAAGTGAGGACAGAGGAAAATAGGAAAAATGGGATGTCATACAGGCCTACAGATGTACAGTCTTTGCGACTCAGCCAGCGGAGGTCATGATCCCTTAGCAGCTATGACGTGATAACGCAATGGACTTAGAGAAGACCGAAAACAACCCCGCAAGTGTCCGTGGTCGGACGATTAGGCAAGGGTGTTAGCTGTGTTCAGGTAGATCACACGCGTTTACCGTCATTTAGTTTCATACATGAAGTGTGTTTATGTCCAAAGCTTGCGCGCACGCGCTGTTTGTAAAAGTTTACACCTTGCTCAAACACATCAGTGTTTTGAGAGCCTGCGTAATGTCCTTCAGCTATCGCGTGAGAACCAGTGACTGAATTACAGTTTTCTTCGCCATGCTGCAGTCTGAGAGGCAGAACGTGATCACTTCGTACGAACATCTGCCAGAAAGATTGTCGAACGTATCTTGAACCGTGTATGCGCAGTTGACACATTTTCCGTTAGGGTTGTTGTTTCTCATAAGACATCGTTGTCGTGTTTGCTCAGATGGAGGACAGCATCTGCACTATAGGCGAATAGCACTTTCTTCATACTTCCGATGAACCAGGCGTGCATAGTAACTCGGATACGGAATGTTCATGTTTTTACTAGTTTCCGTTAACCTTCTGTTTGGCCATCCGGGTAGGCTATCGTGCGGGATATGAGCATGTGTCCGAATCGGAACACACACACACACATCTAGCTCTGGATAGTAGATTGGTCGTAGTGGGACGTTTAATACACGCAGAGTGTTCAGGCATAAATCTCATAAGGGTGGGAACGTGTAAACTCTCCTCTGCATCGATCGCCACTCCACAGCTGACCTTAAATGGCCCTATCGTAAACAGATTGTACACATCTGGCTTGGTCATTTCCTTTGTCCTGATTTTTCTTCACCTCTCCATTTACTGCATTGCATAGAAGTCGGTCAAACAATGAATTACAGAAATCCGTCTGGTTCGCGGTCTTATTTACCAGGTATTCCACCACTAGTAGCTCGATTATTCATCTCTATCATAATCTTATATGACCCGGAATTGACCAATAAAATATCTCTACCCTAGACTAGACTAGCTTCCTAACGTATTTGTTGCACAGACCGGTCCAAGTCCATCTTAACGTATTCCGTAGATAGGACGAATAACGTCCTAAGTATTCCTGTAATCCCGTGATTTGTGTTTTTCAGAGTATCCTTATCGCTTAGGTAAGGTTGGCTTAAGTGATAAAGATGTTCATATGTTCACTTCTTTACAACTCAGCAAAGCTTCTTCTGATTGTTGTAATCTGAACACAATGCTGCCTGACCTGGTACTCTTCCATAGATGACATGTGGGTAAGAAATAATTATCTACTTGGAAACCTCTTTGTGACCCAGTCATTCGGCTACACGTTTGGTGACAAAAAGTGACGGAAAATCAATCTCAGAATTCAGGGCGTATTCATCTTGATGAGTTAGTGAATCTTCCCCCCTGCTCAAATAGAGTCATCATTCATCGAGGAGTCACTGGATATGTAAGTATGTGTGTTCACCCGTGGGGGCTCACTAGATGTACACTACTGCATGCTTTCTGCGATGAATCAATGAAACTTTAGTTGTACCCGGGATTTCTAAACGTTTTGTAAGCGCACCCTCGAATAGTTCGCTTCGTCCGGAGTGACTTACGTACTAGTACGTACGTTGTAAATATGTATGACGGTTGTCAACCCTTGTCATCTAGAGCACTACGAATGCCTAATTTCCATCTCCCGACCGTTATTTCGGTACGAATACTCTTCTTTTATGTCATGCCTTGTAACGAAACCTGCTCCGCCAAAGTTGATCGGTAGTTGGCCTTATAGTGCGCTGCAGCCAGCAGACGATAGGTGAGCCAACAGATAAGGCTGATGATATGTGTCTGCCCATAACCTTAGATCCATCATCTCTCAGTATTCAATGACTGTGCTGTATGGTCGTGTGTCACAACGTTTTGTTGCTGCCTTCTCGTATAAGGATTTTCTCCTCTTCACGCTTCAAGACTTTCCAGTCGCTAAATCCGAAAGATGGTTTAGTCACCGGAGACGTGGTCAAACCGATCATGGTCGCCTCACAACTTCCGAATTCTGTGCTTCGAACCATTTGGCAACTGTCTGACGTGGACAAAGATGGTCGCCTGGATGCCGATGAATTCGCTTTGGCCAACTACTTGATCAAGCTGAAAGTGGAAGGCAACGATCTTCCCTCAACGTTACCGGACCATCTTGTTCCACCGTCCAAACGCTCCGAACAGGCTCCTGAGAGTGTACCAAATGGGTCCGTGCCATGAGGACTTGTAGATCCTTATGTATTACCGAATAATCTTTGTATATTTTGTCTCAATACATCAGACCTCACACCGCCTATTGAAGGGTATTACATCGTACATATGTTCTGAGCAATGTATGAGAGCCATTTATTCACTGTTCAGGTAGCAGTCATGTTAGGAGACACTGTGATAAACACCTTCTTCATTCCACATTGCATCAGCGCCCCCATTATACATACCTCCGTTCCAGAGACATGTTCAAATACCTTGCATTCCTCTGGGTGCTTAGTACATTCTATCCATCCCCCAGTTTTTTCTAATGGCATTAATTTGGACTCAGTGTTCACTGGCCGCCAGCGGAATATTGATTTTGCGTTCCTGGTTTACTACCCCATGCACACACATCAGTAAATTTATAGCCGTTTCTTTCATCGATCCAATCAACAGATTGCGCACCAGGGAGGCATTATCACAACTCTCTCTCTCTCCTCCTGCTTGTCTTCGTGATTCGATATCACTATTGAATGTGCCTTTTTCTAGTAGAATGCTTCTTTATACAATTCAACTGTGACCTGAACTAACTCGCGAACCTATGTTTTCCACTGTTTTTTCTTCCAGATCGTTTCCATATATTGATTTGGTTCTTGATTCTGAAGAATTTCTTCAGTTGTCTCGTGATGCATCTACTTCTTCGATTCAGTAGTTAGGAAGTTTGCGGATATGTGCCGGTACTTTTTTAGGGCTGTTTTCAGCCGCGTCAAAAAATTCGAAGGCGTATGCGTAGGACAGTCTTGATTAAGTTATGTCCAGTTTTTTTGCTAACCTAAATGCTAAGATGCTAATTTTCAAGGGCGGACGCCAGTGGACGACCTCAGGGATTGCCTGTGTTGAAAGGTCACTTATAGTTGATTGTCAAGAGCAGTGAACGCGGGCTAGTGTTTTTAGTGAGGGTGAAGCATTGGCATATTTCGTACTGAGTTTTGAGCACGTTTACTCATCGTAATGGATTGTTAATACGTAAATTATAAGCTAACAGCCCCACTGTGTTCGTGCATAGAGTGTGAGGTTGTTCATACGGACTTTTCAATGCGGACGTCAACTTCATTTGAAGTCAGCGAGTCATCCACTAGTTGTGATCGGACTTTTACTTCCATCAAGAGTTTTTGTGAAATCACCCCATATGTGATTTGTGTTCCACTGGGAGCCCGAAGTGTTGCCCAGTGCGCCGGAGTTTGTCATCTCAGGAATACTGTATTTGTAGAAAAGAGGCTTTTTGTTTGTTACGGCATCGAACTCACAGTGAATTTCCCTATCGCAAGCGAAATAGCGACGTTCGTGAGGTTACTAGCAGCTTTATCACTGATTCCCCTTACCAGTGCTTCTGAACAACAACCGGATTTTCGCCATTTCCTCTAGTTCCTTTCCTCACGAGCGAAAATGACTGCATGTGACCACATCACTTGCTTCAAAGGCCACAATCGTGCTTTAAATCTGGTACTGTACGGCGGCCATCGTAAAACTTTGACACTCATTGACAACTTAGACATATGAGCTCTCCATCTTTTTTTTGTCGCTCCGGTCGGGCTCATGATTCATTATCTACTTTAGAACATTGTTATCAATGTTCGTTATAATAGTTACCCAGTTTGTATTAGTAGCCTTGGTTTCGGCTAACGGTTTTGTAGTCTCAGGCAGCACTGGTGGACCACAGTTTTGTAATCAGATGATATGCTGCTACAAATATCCTACCTGCACTTTACTGTCGCGAGTTTTTATCCGTATCGTTGTCAGTGATTGATGGTACACCTGCAAAATTTACCAATACTAGGGTCGCATATGACAGGTTCCTTGTCAGCCGTACGGTGTCGTTACGTTGCTTTATCATCTTTCGTCTGGAGCTGTTTCACGCTCGTCAGAATAGATCCTTTGTATATGTGTATGAAAAATGACGCTGCTTATTTTGGCGGCACTTGAAAGCACGATTTGAACAATTGACTGTCAACAGACTTTACTCTTGTCGCTGTCTGGAGGACAGTAACAGACACATTCAACGTAGATCAACCCCTTACGACGCAACCTTTCAGGAACTCGTGCGCTCAGATTCTTCATCAAGTTGTAATGAAACCTGTAATCCTACTGCGCCATTCGTATTTCGCTCCATCAGTCCGGTTACTTGGCGCCCAATGCTAACAGACGGTCCACGTTGGCGTGCACTGAGGCATGGTTCCAAACGTTAGCACCGAACCTATTCGGATGACCAGTACCAGAGGACTGATTTTATTGAAGTATTTTCCGAATAAGACCACACACCGATAGTCTTCAACGAAGTTTCGGGCGTTTGGCAAGGCATTCCGATCTGCGTCTCACCTGGAAATCAGGCCCACTAGCACCTGTAATTACCCAACAGAATATCATCTTTTCCTCACATGAAACTGATGTCAAGGGAAAAATAGCAAAATAGGCCTAGTGAGAATCCAGCCGACTCCTTCAAAATGGTGAAAATATGTTTGTAAAATACGTGACCTTCTGATTCTCTGAAGTTTGATAATCCCCATTTTCGAGACCGGACCTCGTAGAGACCGTACTCTCTGATCATTTTTCCGGTGTCGCTGCAAAAAAGACCCCTAACATCATCATAATCGACAGCATGACATCAGTGTTCAGCACTGATGCTTCGCTGCCGTACAACCTTGATTTATTTGAAAGCCGTATTGTGAATTGGGCACGGAAAGCAGCACTCCCTTCGGCAAACGGTGGTTCGGCATACGCAGTACATGGCCTAACCAACGCAGCTTCTTGTGCTGGTCACGTTCCCCAATGGAAGTCTCCGTTGCACAACCGAAAACTCGCTTTCTAATTGCCTCGTTGCGGATTCGCCGACACCAACCCACACAAGCTATTGTTCTGAGACAACGGTTGTCGAACACCTGAGGATGTCCCAGTCCGGCTGCTCGAACAGCGAAGCCTCACGGCCATACAACAAAACAGCCCATACTGTAGCCTGATACACACGTCACTTAAGATTCAGGGATATACCGCTTTGATCCCATATGCGTCTCAAATTAGCAAACGCGACCCGAGCCTTGCAGATTCGTGCATTGACCTCACCTGCCACACTACAATCAGAACCAATACAACTTCCAAGATACGTAAAACTCCCCACAACTTCGAGTTCCCCTCCCACCTGCGCCTTCTCCTCTTCGAAGAGAAGAACGATGCCGTCTGCATATTCCAGATCGACGAGGTTTTCGTTATAGGCTATTTGAACATCGGGGTTTCGAAGAACACCCAGTGTTCGTCTATCTCATCGATCACGAAGTTAAAAAGGAATGGAGAGAGTGGGCATCCTTGAAGGACACCGCTTTGTGTACGGAAGCTTTCGTAGAGCTCTCCGTATATACTCCCACGTCGGGAAGTCTGAGATACAAAGAACTTATTATTTTCAAAAACTTCCGGGGCATTCCTTGATGGGCAAGCGTATTAAGGAGAAATGATCGGTCAACTGAATCGAATGCGCCTTGAAAATCCAGGAATGCTAAAATTGTGGGTAGTTTTTAATTATGGCGTTCTAGCACCTGGCGGAGCGTAAAGATTTGGTCAATGAGCACCTACAAGGCCGAAATCCCACTTGCTGCTGTCGAGTCAGTGTTTCACGAGCCACCATAAGGCGGCGAAGCACAGGTGATGCCAGCAGTCTTGTTACGACCGGGGTTAAGCTGATTCCCCTGTGGTTACTACAGTCACTACGAGCCCCTTTTTTGAAAATGGGCACTATCATCGACTACCCCCAATTGTCTGGAACGGTCTCCTTTTCTGAAATTTGGGCAAACAGATCAGACAAGCGCTAACCGAGGAACAATAAGGGTGGGAGGTCATCCGGAGCAGAAGCTCGATGGAGCTTGAGAGAACGTATGCAATCATAAACTCCCGAAGACGTAGGGTGTTCTACGTTCACTATCCATGGTTCTATTTCAGCCGTGGGCTCCAGATGAGTGGCATCTGGTGGCCACGATAGCTGTTGTTCGAAGTATTCAGCCCAACGGTCGAGGCGTTCTTCCCCTAACCGTAGGTCACAAAGTTCCTCTGCGCTACATTGTTGATTCTTGCAAACCATGATCTTCTGCACACTTGACTGTACCTTTCCTGATTCTTGTTCACTCCTTTTCCCATTTCACCACACGTCAACTCGCTTGTGAAATCTATTCATCTGCCCCCATTTGCAAGCTCCCAGAGTTCAGTGAGAGAAAGCGTATATTGGTCAGTGCGCTTTAGTATCCCACTATGTTGCACACATTTCCGTCTGTATTCTCGATATCCCGAATAAGTTCATTTCAAGTAAAATGCAACCTAATTGTGTGGAAAGCAACTCATCTGACGAAAAGGGTTATTACCACGAGGAAGAAAGTTTGCTATTCTGTGCTCTTCTGGTGTAGTCCAAAGGTAGAGGGCCTGTGTTTGGTGCTGTGAGAATTATGCGAATTCAGACATCGTTTGATCTTGCGGTTTCCAAGATTAGTTGGTCAAATAATCTGCTCCACTACGGCAATGTCAAACTGCAGAAATTGGGTGGAAAGTGTGCAGGTGGCGATAACGGTCAAATGATAAAAGTGAGGTCAAAACTAGCCAGCAAAACAACTAGTAAGTCTACTACGACACATTGATTCTTTGACACTTTTGGGATTGATTTATTTGATAATGACCTGTTGATATTTTATCGATTGACTGTAAATGTAGACAATTTAGCTTTTGGGTGTTGGTGGTCGCGGAATTTTTTGTAGAGTGCACACTCGCATGACTCTCGTTTGAACGATCGTCCTACTGTCCTGGCGCAATCATTCTGATGAGTCCACACCAAAGGAGGGAAGCACTGGACTGGAGTTTCGCTCTTATTAGAGCTCATCAGCAGTACAGGCTCACATGACTCTCGTTTGAACGAGATTGGCGAATCCGTGCTTCGCGTTGAATGGTAGTAGCGGTATTCACGTTTTTATATTCTGGGGACCGACCTTTAGGTATGTCTGGGCCATTCCATTGGTTGACCCATTAGCTTCTGTTCAGGTTGGCCGAAATATTCGTGATTTTTTAAGCCTAAACTCCACAGTCCTTATCCATGGGTCAACGCTCGGTGGGCTATGACCTCGACTTCGTGTACCACGCTGTGGCTCGCGCTGCTCGTGGTTTCTTGTTCAAATAGTCCGCTCCATTCGTTTGTTTTTTTCGAGCGTTCACACTTTGCGCATAGTGCACCGTAGATGGGGCTAACAAACCGAGAAACTCCTTGAAGTCAGATCAACAGAGGTAACAAATTGGAACCAAGAGAGGTCAAGGGGAGAGGGCATTCCACCGACCAGAGTACTACAGCCAGGGACGCCAAACTCGAAGGTCAGGTGATCACCGACCAATCAGGATACAAGATAAGAGACCAACCAATGGAACCGCTCGACCGAACAGCCAATCGTGATTGAAGATCAGCTCCGGTTAGTAGCACGTTTTTTAACACACACGCAACCCTACTCAAAGCACAACCACTAACCCATCGCTACGCTCCATAACAACACATTGATGATGTCACCTCGATTGATGGTGAAGCGTTTGCGATCAAATAGTCCGGCTCAGTAAACAAACCAACGACCAAATAGGGTTCTGTCTGACATGCCGCTTGATCTCATTTGTTGTGGATTACCACACCCCCAGGAGTTCTCACCCTCTGCGTATATCTGCGCTTACCAATATCCTAACGTTTTCCAAGTTGATCTTCGTGTAAGGAGCTACTGTTGCTTCTGCTTGTGGCCTGTCTTCTACCACAATTCCCCGGATCTCCCTCCTTTTGAAATACTCAAAACCGGTAGGTTTCTCAATTTGGTTGTGCCACAGTGTATTTCTACCCTGCTGAGCAGTGTCGACGTGCAACTCTTATGGTACATTGGATTACCGCTGTAGCATTTGGGTATTTGTATGACGGTACATAAAACTTACGGTACATCTATGTACATACATATCTCCGAAATATCTGTAGAGGTAACACTTCTCACACAATTTCTCTCCCGCGAGTGTCTGTTACAGAAGGGCTTTTCTGTTGTGAGGAAACAAGTTGGAATATGGGCGTTAACCTTCGTTTAACCACCTGTCAACTTCCTCAAATAATGTTAGTTTAAGCGAACAGTCAAATTATGTTTTCTGAGTAGTCATAGACTCTCGCGGAGGCTCTGGTAATCGTTCAACGGAGAGCCTCCTCGTAGAAGGAATACTGTAGTAGACCAGTATTAAACCAACGAATTTTCGAAAGGGTATCACACTAGCATGTTTGGGGACTAAGAAACCTGGCAGCTTCTCAAGGACACATGACTACAGCCATATCAGTGCTGCCTTCAATTTACGTATTGTTAGCAATGTATTTTTGCACTGATCACTGGAAGGTGGAATTTAGCCAGGTGGTGTTCCTTCTCGGAAGGGTGTTTCCTGGAGACATTGTTTTCACAGAACACGCTGTGAAGAGGGCGGAGTCACTTATTTCAACCGGCTGGTTTCCAGGTTGTCTCAAAATAAAGTGCCAACAGACGAATCTTGCAATGAGGTAGTCTTTTATGATAATTCCATCAGCGCTAACGCTTTCGATGCGTGGTTAGTGTTCCTCATTCGTTATTCGTGCACCTACTCCCATCCCAATACCTGCACTATCAGTGGAATCAGCACAATCCGGTCTTAACGCTCTCCCCTACTCTTCTGACAATGAACGTGTGAGTTCAACGTTTCAGTGCAGGGCAATCACTTCCTAATGTTTCCCTTCTTAGATAAACAAAGGTGTAGTAGTTTGAGAGAACTACGGTTAAAGCAGGTTTATGGTTGTCATGCTGAACTGCTGCCCACAAGAGATTAGACAAAAACGGTTATAGTTGTGATCGGGAAAGCAGTCAAGCCTGGATGGGTTAACAAATGATCCAAAGGCAGGCCTCGATCTTGTCCCCACACGAGATAAGTTAGTGACACCTGACACGTGTGGTTATCACATGGCGTGTCACATGAACACACCATGTTAGAATCAAGTCGGCGGGTCACACGCACAGGGCGTTAAACGTGGAAAGATTCCACACCTACTCACGAAACAGCTCAGTCAATTCAATCCACTGAAATGTAGGGTTTCACAAGATGTAACAACTAAAACTTTAATTTCGTGGTGTAAGCGAGAGAGCGAGGAAGAGACTACCAAGGTAAAACGTCCTTTAACAATCCCAACCCAGCCCGGCACCTTCCTGAGACTAGTGCCTAGAGAGCGATTTCCTCAAGAAGGAGCACTTTGCGGTAATTATGGGGGTTGTGTAAACGTAACTCTAGAGGCTATCATAAACGAAGAGAAAATTTGGTATGCGACGGCACATGATCCAGTCCATCCTTAAGAGCTAGAAGTGCCTTTCTCAGCGGTCACCCACTAAGAGCATTCAAACCAGACATGTGATAGGGAATTAGAGTGCGTGCACGTGTAATACCTGACTTTATTGCGAAAGTTAGAAAAACTAAGCGTTTATTAGGATGGCAAAGTAACACAACAATAAGGAGGCGTGCTAAAGAAGGGTGTTCTGTTCCGGAAATCTCAAAGCGAAAGGAAGTTTTTCGATCATCCAGTCTGTTAAACTGATGATGATCTTGGTCATGGGTCTCATGCGAAAGGCTGAGAGTCCATGACTGAGAATGTGGCGGCATTGATGATAGGGCTAATTCAGAAAAGGCACATTTAGTGGATCTTTTGCGGAGAACAGACAGAGTATAACCCGTCTTTCTATGCCGCTCATCTCTGAGGTTGGCGTATAATAATAATCGTTCAGCTGTAGCTGCCTAATTGCCACGCCACCCGAAGGAAGCATGAAGGCTGAGATACTGCGAGGTTGCCCAAGCCTAGGCAGGAGCAGCCGAGATGCAGAGGTTGGGTTCGAACCGCTAACCTTCCGGTCAGTAAATTTGCGATCTAACCACTGAGCCATCTCGGTTTGTTGTTACTTAATCACCGCCAGCATAAAAATTGATGTTACGATAGATGTGTGTGAATGGTTAAAATTTTCGGCAAGTTTCCTGGTTCAAATCGACAGAGCCCAAGACAACTGCTCTCTACATTGTGTGGGGGGAGGCGTAAAAGTCGGATTGAGCCGCAACCGTTTTCTTGCTTTATTTTATCAAGGTTGTAAACGTGAATGAGTAACTTCAGTGTGTCACACAGGGAGATTTTGAGGTGCAGTTGACCAAAAAATTCCTGTAAAATAACCACGCCCAACTTTCGAGCGTGACACTTCAGAAATATAAGCTTACTGGAACACTGAGCTTTTGCTAAGGTTGCTTCTTTGGAATGTGTACAAAAAGCCTTCTTTTTTCGCGAAGATTACGTCCGATATTTGTTCCATACCGCACATATCAGAGAAATGTTTGTCGGCATTGTGCAAGACGAATTTTGTGTGAGATTCATAAGTGTCAAATGTATTTTCACTTGGCGTATATTAAAATCAGCCGTACAGTACGGTGAAGATTACTTCCGTTACACAGCAGATCAGATCTGCAGCTCCTCACAGAGCGGCTCTTCGTCAGGCACTTCAGCATTCCATCACAGTGTTTTCGTAAACAACGTCAGGGGTCTCAATCCTCGAAAAAACACTACACGTTCAGTCTAGATTTGGATCCGCCAAGTGGACGTAGCAAAATTCGCTCGCCCGACGTTCAGGTTCAAATTTCCCAACCCAAAATAAGCAGTCGTTACCGCCGACCTACCCAGCTGTTCTTACTTTGACAAGTGTTCAACTTCTGATTTTTTCACGTTTCTCAAACAGGACCTGATAGTTACCAAGGTAATAAATATCTGGGGATTACGTGGTTTTGTCTCCTGTGCATACAGATATATATATATATATATATATATATATATATATATGATGTATTCTGTGTGATGTGTATTATCAAAGTTCTGCTCCATTTTAGTTAATGTTTCCATTCTTTAATTAATAATTAAGCTTTTTGTCACTAACTTATTTGTTTCATCGAGAGACCCAGGACAATTGATCACAGAAATCCTTGAAAAAGGTTGCCCATGGCAACTGAAACATGTTATTTCACTACGCGGTTTTGACTTTAAAAGTTTCCATAAAACCCGCGATATGTTACAAAAGATAATAGTAAATAGTAAAGTAATAATGTTCTAGACGAAATTCCGTGAACGGTCCGGGGCGCGACATGTCAACCGCGATATAACGGGGGAATATTGCGTACAGATCGATAGTGGGAAATTGGGGCAGCAACCCTTCTAAACGATGTGTTCTACTGATTGGTTGTGAGAAGTGGTGTACGTAGAGTGTTGGAGTTCATACTGTTAAGCATATAGTGCGTGAAACAATTAGTCACACGGCAGCCTGTCTTCTTGTTGTTTCGCTATCACTGCAGGCACTCTCATCATTTTTTGGAAACTGAGTATGAACACAAGGGCTCCATATTACCATGCTGCTAGTTTTTCTTTGGATCTTTAAAAACACACGAATTCTTGGAACAAGTCATTACGAATTGTGTGTTCTGGGGCCCTCTGATACTGCGTTGTGCAGACAAGTAAGTTCACTGGGCTTCAGTAAACCAGCATGCCAATCGATACATTCTTCGCTCATCTTCCCATCCCAACTCTAGTACTTTAGGTCATAAGTACGGAACTTTGTTGTTAAGTTTTTCACCTGAAATCCACCACGGCAACTGACGACCGAGAAAGAGTAAAATTATAACGAACCACCTTACTGTGAAAGAAGTAAACGTTGATGTTTCCTGTTAACAGAAGAAAAGCTGTCAAATGTGTGTTACAACCGAAAGATAGTGAACGAATTCGCTGAATTTTGATGCACGTCGCACATGTTTTCAGCCTCTGAATCTGAGATCGGTGTTCCTCTTTAAAAAGAATTACGTACAGTCATTGTGGTCAGGGTAGTCTAAATGCTGCCTAATACTGCCCTTAATATTTCGATTTTCTAAAGTGAACCGATATCACTTCCAATGTTACTAACACCCCTTAATCTCAAATCAACTTTATTTATCACGGCTCTATCGTCTTCCTCGTCTCAGTTGCACCTTAGAGCCAGACAAAAACCTGTTCACAGTATGTTTGGTTCTTCCAAGTGGCTTTCCAACACATCTGCTTGTTTATGTGCACCAGGATTTTCCCTGTGGAGCTACGATAACTGAGTTCCGCTTGTCTAGTTCCCACGTGTTACTGTGATCCGACATACACAAGAAATTAAGAAAGTTTACTGAATGGACATTACTCGCTCCAACGAAGCGGGTGAAATGTGTGATTGATTCTTACTTGTATGTAATCCATGTTAGGTATAGTCCTTTGAACAATTTGAAGGAAGCCCAAGGGCTGCAGTGTTTTCAGTCTGTTCTTGATATTACAGCGGCATGAAGTCGAAATGCAGATCTCCTGTTAACTATCCAACGCTTTAACTTCCCGGTCAGATTCACGGAACTCCGACATCTGTGTGATCGAAAACTTAAATGACACTCAGCGGCACCTGCAGAATCTCAGCCGCTGACGAGTCTATCGCTAGCCGCGTGATATCTCGGTCTCAGCCATGAAATCCACTGCATGTCAAAGTCAGCCGATCAGCTTCAAGACAACGGCAATTTACGCTTAATTTTTGGTTCGAAGTATGTTACACAATTCTCGGCGCCTTGACCAAAGGCAAATAATATAAGCGAAATCGTGCACCCGAAGGCCTGAAATTAAAGGACTGATAGCTCTTACAATCAGCCGGATTTCTGCGGTAAATAATCCTTGCAAGTGGTGTAAAACCTAGGCATCCTCCGACGGAGACTGGCAGAACCCATTTTCAGCCGACGATTTTGTACTGCATTATCAAGCGATAGCATAGAGAATTACCAAGTCGGACGACTTATTTGCGTCAAATCCTCCATCACTTCCATAGCACTGTATCTAAGCTTTGGCTTGTGATCAGTCTGCACTTTTTAGCTGGGTTCGACCGCAATACAGTCATGTCGCTCGCCGGGTTTACTGTCCGATTCCATTTTCAACGTATCTAGTCGAATGATAACCCCATGGACACAGGTCTTCCTTGCGTCCATCAACTGATGAAAGTAAAAATATCATTATCCATTTAATGAGCTCTAATCTATTCTGTCAAGTACTTTTTATGCATAATCATCATCATATATCAGCTGTAGCACCCTTTCGGTGCCTAACTGCCATGCCATCAGAAGGAAGCACGAGGGCTGGGATCTTGCCAGCTTGCCCAAGCCTAGACAGGAAGTCGAGATGCAGAGGTCGGGTTCGAACCACGAACCGTCCGGTCAGTAAGTTCGCGATCTAACCACTGAGCTATCTCGCCCCCCCCCCAGAAAGCTATTGATTACATACTTAATGTGAATCGGGCTGGATCTAAATTCTTCTAAATTCTGATTCACAATTACTCATTTCCAGCGGAAGTAATTCCAGAACAGCCCCTACTGTTTATGAATGAGGTGAAAAAATGTCTACCGTACCACCAGAAGTTACCGGCGATATTTGGTACTCCATATGAACTCTCGGACATTTAACCTTGAGTCTGGCACTCCTGCTTTGTGAACCTCACTGAGAAATCTCGTGGATTTGTGCCCCATAAGAAGGTTGTAAAACTAATCTGTGCCTAGTTAACGACGCAGATTTCCTTGCGGATTCCTTCTATGTTTAAATGAGGACTAATCAGTGCTGGTGCTAACGGTAGCCACCGTGATCTTATTATTTCCGGGACAAACTGTTTCTGTCGTCCTTGCGGTGTTGCGGAAGCCTGACGAGATACTTTGTTTAAGTGCACTGAATGATATAGCAGTTCATGTTGTCGAATTATGCAGTTCCTTCGAATCGAATTAATCACCCCGCTGTCGTAACTTACTCGGTGGGTTATTTTTTTAAATAACGGATGGTTTCATAGAATCATCCCTCTGAGATGCTTATGATTTGAAGTCCTGTGAAGGCTAATGTTCGCTATATTCTCTGTACCGTGATGAGACGCAACCAAGTCAGTTGTGAGCACTGATTTGATCATTGGTGGTGTATACAAAGCAGTCCCGTGCGTCACACAACATGAGGGTCCTCGATTTGGAGGTCACCTCATAAGTCCAAGCTAAAAGTATCTAACCTTCCTTGAATGATGATCGATGAGTCCACCGTCCCCCATGTTATACTCAGTAAGAGTCACGCATCTCAAGTGCCTCAGCGCCCACGCATTCGGAGCTCATCAACTTTGTCTTCTATTCGGGTGCGATGAGAAAGTGCACTGTTTGGAGATTCTCCGTGAGTTTTCAAATTATTAGATCAGTGAAGGTGCCGAAAATTCAATAACATTCAATCTCCCTGAAATCCTTTAAAATTTCCCCGTAATTTTACGCGCAGACTGACGTGCCGCCGTGTTGAATCCAGTCTAATCTTGTCCCAAGTCGTCGTGAAGTTGACGTGAACATTTGAGATTGAGTTTCTCTGAGGTTATCGCATGAGTGACACTCATCAGGCTGACGTCCAAACAGGATAAATATTTTTGCCACTTGGGGGTAGTTGTGGAACTTGTCAAAATTTCGTTTAAGGCCTTAACAGGCGGGTCCGTCGAGTGACATAACCAGGGCAGTTGATGAATCATCAACGAACCAAACACGTCATCTTGCTATGACCAATGATCTCCCCGTTCTTTTGGACGTGATAATCCAGACGCGTACAGCGCTCGACGGTTATGTGACGACAGCAGGCTTTAACCAAACGTCAGAAGCCCAATGTTCAACTCCAGTGACTGCTGTAGCGTGTAAATAACAAGGAAATTCGCATTCCGAGCCTCCTACCTTGGGTGAGAATTAAAGGAACCATTTTTATCAAGGCAGGAGAGGGACTTTCAAACTTTCAGTTTAAGGACAAACTAGTTTTGTGTCGAATTTGTGCGTGAATTTTCAAAAGATACCCGTATCGAAAAAGTTAGTAACACCAAGGTGGACACTTCAAAGTGAGACATCATTTTTCACGTCTGTATTAGGACGAATCCTAGTTATGTGGAGGAAACTTGGTTGTAACTCGAGGAGAAACTCCTTTTTAATGTGGGACTTAATATGGGACCTTTCTCGGGGAATAATTTGCTTGCTTAGTTGGCAAAATTCCCGGCAAGCCCAACCGATACGCAGCGAAACGGTTGTTTGTTTGTTCACTGAGCTGGGCAATTTGATTGCAAACGTTTCATCATCAGTCGAGCTGACGTTATCAGTGCCTTGTTAGGGGGCGCAGTGGCGGGTCAGTGGTTGTGAATGGCGGATGGTTGACGGTGGTGGATGGGTTGATGATGAAACGATTTCGATCAAACTACATAACTCAGCGAACAAACCAAAGACTACCTACGCTACCTGAGCTACTAACATTCTCCTCAATAGCATATGCAGTGAAACAACTGAGAAAAAGCCATCACTCGGGAGAATCAGTCCGTTTACCATACTTTTCTTATTCTTAATGAACAAGAGCCGTCGTTTGCCTAAGTTTTTCGGGATCCGACCAAGCCTCCACCGTATTATCTGGTGGAAATCCAAGCCAATGGATTCATAATAAGCAGACCGTCTGCAAGGATTGATGACTGAGACAAAATATTGACTATTCATTCAGATGGCTGTCTGAACAAGCCAACGCTGGTTGGAGTACGGTTGACAGAATTTGAGGTTGCAAGTTGACGAAGCCGTAAAGCACAGTCTTCACAGTCCAGTAAAGGACCTTTATGCAAAACAGATAAGCTTTCAAGGGTTTCTAAAATGTGCCGCTGCACATACGCTCATGTGTGGCAAAATGACAACATTAACGTAATTACAAAACTCATTTTCATGTTTCTCTCGATGACGGTTACGTGAATGACTAGTTGTATGTCATTCGGAAACAATACAGTACGATCACGAAATCAACGACAGAACCATCACTAGATGAGCTCTGGTGTTTCTTGGTGAACAGTTCAGTCTAATCATCTAGCTGATCCCAAAGCCATCCTACCTTCGAGGAGAAAAATGTCCAACTCCTAAAGGCTGATTCTGCATTTTCTGAACACCATATCCTTCCACAAATTTCTCCGATTTCGTTACTAAAATTCCACATTATGTACAACACTCATCAGCAAAACCATAGGTGTCATCGAAATGGAGATGAGTAGACACACATGTAGGAATTCATAGTGGAAGCTTGTGTCCGTTGTATAGTTATTGCTGTGGACCGAAGTTTTTAGGACCACATTGCATAAGCTGGGCACCCGTAAGAAAGTTGCATCAACAAGGAGAAGGGGACCAGGAGGAATGTCGGAGGAATTCCACATGACTTTGTTACTAATCGGGACGCGCCTGTCCAGTAAATAGCTATGCTCCAATCGGGTCTTCGCTGAACTACCCAAACATTTCGTTTCCTCTCCGTTCTGTCTACTATTAACTCCCGGTACTACCCAAAGGGGGCGAATTTATAAAATCGACAGGGATTGGTTCATTGTAAGATTTCATCCGTTTTCGTCGAGTTTTATGTTTTGTCCTAACAGAGCTGAATGAATTGCGTCAATATGAATCGTCCACTATAAATACTGCACTAATCTGTACGCCGATTTGCTGTAGGCAGACAAAGTGTGGAGTCCACTGGGATCTGCCTGTCTGATGTAATATTTTTAATGCATCAGCTACGCAGAAGAACCGTATTCATCCGATATCTTGATTTAACAATGGACAAAGTGCACTTGGTCCGAAGATTCGCGACTCCGGAGTGCAAATAATTGGGCACCAGTATGCACTGATAAATGTTCCAGGGTTATTGGTCACCCTTTTGTTCGCACAAGGTGTTATTTTGAGCATCTGTTAAGGATTTGATCCGGAAAAATTAACGCGAGCGAGCGGACTAACCAGATCGCGCAGTAGTCATGTTCTTTTTAGAGAGGTGAATGTGTTCAAAACTATTCCAATAAGTGGGATTGCCACTTCCCAACCTGGCTCTTTTCTAATCAATTCTTGAAGTTCAGCCGAAAGTGAAATACGAATAAAGGTAACTTTTTAGGAGAGAAGCACTGTTTAGTGATTTGCCAGCTGAATGTCACAGATACAGCGATATCCTCTACGCACCATTCCGCTTCATCCACCCTAAGTCTGATTACTGTCCTGCCGACTTGTTTTACTCTATCCACTGGTTTTGCATAGGAACACGCATCAACTTCGGCTCTTCATTTACTTGCTAATCGACCTGGCATGGTAGTCCATTGATCGGGCTTTGTTGTCATAATAGACAGCCGTCTAGCGAACAAAACAAGAGAAACCCTTTATCAGTCGAGTCGGTATGTGTTCTGACCCATGCAAGATGATAGACCGAATCGTTGGAAGGTATGAGTGTGCTTGTAGTTTGCCAGAGTTTAACGTTTATTTAGTCCCTGGGTGGCATTGTTTGGAGTCACCGTGTTCAGCAGACCACCCAAATGTTCAGGACGTACTATGCCAATCAGTTTAAAGCCTGCCCAGTCCATTGTTTCAATGCTGTAGAGAAAAAGGTTCATTATTTCCAGCTGTCTATCCACCAGCAACCACTTCATTGAGGGATTACACTCTCAGCGGAACTCGCGAAATCCGAGTTCTAGATTTTGTTAAGCACTTTAATTGGGCTACTGAACATAATTTGATGATTCCCGCACATTTATTAAATTAAAATACGCAATGGGATGTCTTGTTGTTCTCTCAAACGGTGGTAACCGCTGATAAATTATCTCGCCGTTTCTTTGTAATCTTCTCAGAAAATTGAAGCAAAACGGAACACTGGCTGAAGACGAAGTGTGGGAAGCTAACTAAGTTATTAAATCTAATTCTCCCACAAATTTGTACACCCTATCATGGTAAATTACGCCTGGTTTTCTGAGCAGAGGTTAGTGGTGACCTTCGTCATACTTTGCTTGATCGCTTCTCCACAGTGGTTTGGTGGTAAACGGCTATTCTTAGAACCATCACTTTTGTAAAGCCTGTCAGATGTGGATTTTGATCACAATATGAATTCAGTTTAAACATAACACCTGTAGATGTGAAATATGTTAAGTCAGAAAGACCATGTTTTGGAAGTCAAGTTGCTTTGCACAACCGCCTTATATGTCCTGGAAATCTATGCATATTTTCAAACAGATTGTTTTAGCGATGATATCAAATGCAACAGCCGATAAGTATATGTCCCCAATCCATACACGATCGGTTGTCATGACTTAAGCCCATCTACGAAACATCTCTCATATGAGGAACGAAGTTTAAGTACACTCACTGATTCTTGTTGGGCTGTGAAATGTTCGGTCCGTAAATGGCGCTGAAATTCCCACATGTACCTACCCATATTTGTATACAAAAATATCGGGACCAGGGTGTCAAAATCAAATTTTGAAGAGAGAAACAAGGTAGCCTCGCGATTTTACGATGGATGGATACCAAACTGCAAAGCAGTGGCATACTGATTCTTGCTAGATTGTACGCCTGCATTTGGAAAGTTCAGTCGAGGTTTGTTACCACAGCTTCACGCTGACGGACGCACACAGCCATATTTGATCAAGGTTACACATCACCTCTTTGCTAACACAGCCTAGTTTGTGTTCGGGTAACCAACCATTCTCATCACTATCACCATAAGTCGAAGTTTTACACCCAACACTCTTTTTCCTTTCTTTTTTCCTTGTACGTTCGAAATTCTATATGTTTCCCATTCGGTCTACCAGTGTATGCTGACAACATTGAGGTTGGCTGCAACTGTGGCGGTTCGGAAGCTAATATACTGAATGAACTTGTTATCCCAAGGACTTACCTTTCTCTTCATTTTGCAATATGCCCGTTTTTAATAGCTAGGCTTCACTTATGGTTGACCACATTTGTCCTGAAAGACCTGGTGATAAAAAATTCCACGGAGTCAACCTAGCTTGAGCTGGTCGCCTCACATTCGGAATGTCCCTACTTAAGTCCGTTAAATTTTTCTTTTCATGCTCTCAAAATGAGATCACTGACTGCTTCTTCAAATCCGTTCCGTAAATCCGTTTTTTACACTCGTTTTTCCCCACTGAACTCATTGTACACTTGTCATATTTGGGAAAGATTATTGCCTGATAGTTAAGTCTCCAAGTGCAGCGAAATCCTGAGGAATTTCTTCACCAGTGTTATAGTCAGCTAGCACCCTGATGCTTGTAAAAACTCAACCTGAAAATCTTATCAAACGTTCAACATCACCACTCAGTTTTACCTCCTGAGTGTAGGCCAAACACAAACCTTTACCTACGAAAACCACTAGGTGCCGAAATTTTGCGATGCCCTATGTGCATGATTCGCTCTTGTCACGCTTTCGTGTTTAAATATCTTTTTTCGGAATGCACTCTCATACAATTCACCTATTTTTGCCTACACCTTTTATCTTCCACGAGTCTGTACGCTGGGGGTTTATTTCTCAGGGTGTACAAGGCTGTTCTTGACTTGGCCTGACCTGACTGACAGATACAAATCTTGGATGTGGTCACCCTTCGAAAATGTGAGTGAAACAAGCTGAATTAAGCTAACATGAAGACTGATGCCTACTGAGCAATGTAATCAAGGTCGTTCAACGGGGATAATAGGAGGAAGGTGTAGCACATGGGAAAAAACACCGCTAACACCACCGTGTTTGAGTAACACGAAGCCAGTACAAACCATCCGAACACTAGCGTGCTTAGTAGTGGTGAGAATAAAGCCGTTCTCAACTCGATTTTTTTCATTTGTCACAGATGGATTGCGTTTTACTCAAGCTTTTACTTCATATCGGCAATATGCACAGTTGAATTGGAACCAGTTGGAACCGGATGCCTTGGGATTACAAATTCACTCACTCAATTCATTATGCTAACAGATGTGTGTGCAGAAACTAAGCAACAAACCTGTGATCCAAACACAATGCAAAACAGTTTATTTCCCGGTAATATCAATTAAACCAGACAGACTTCAAGCCCTCAACAGCGACACATATGTATATGTGGTTTTACTCCTTCTAGTAAGTCCTATACAAAGACTCTCCTCCATAAAATAACCACTTGGCTTCTACTCCATGAAAGAAAAATATTTGATACCTTTAGTCGAGCCATTCCTCATTCTGAATCACTTGCTACAGAAATAAGACAACGCAAGCATGTATCAGCCAGTCAGTTCATTGGCTTGGCTCTGACAGTCCTGCATATCTGAAGTCCAAGTTTGACTGCGTTGGTTATCTCTGGTGCACAGTCCCGCTACTGACCAAATTTGTCGACAAAATGAGCTATCAAAGGCTTGTGTTCAGTGAAAGAAACTGTGCCACGTAATGTGTGGATCTCCTCCATGCGGTTATCCAAGTTGTCCAGTTGGACGTCTGGAAGGTTAGTGTACCTAGTGCTGGCGAAGTTAGTTGTACTGACAAGTTCTTCTCATGAAAAATAGGCACTCTTCTCCAAAAATTTAGCTCGACCGAACAGAACAGTTTTCAGGAAACCGTGATGAAGCGATGTGAAGCCAATAAAAGTAACTAGTAAAAGAGCAACGAAGTCGACTAGGTAGATTAAATCTGGGCCACGAAGAATATTTTTAATAATTTGATAACAACGCATACATTGTTGATTGATATTATTTGGTCCTTGAGCCACTGCTTTCACAGGTCCTACTTGAAAGCAATTCCAGTCAGTTTGAATAAAAGGATAATACCAAGATACTTGAGTGTCAAAATATACGTGTTCGATCAAAAGTATGGGCCAGGAATAAATATATTGTCAGTAGTCAGACAGCGGAGGAGCCTTAGTTGATACATTGTGGTCTAGTCGCGTGTGTTTCTTAGAAGATGCGTTTTTTGGATCCGCTGAACTCCAACAGGGGCAGTTTTACGGAATGAAAAGAATAAACAGTCACTTAGGCACAAGAAAGCGAAGAAGACCAATGCATATGCGTCCTAGCTGCCCAGTACAGATGCCAACCCTATCAACTTTCCTTCATGTGGGGTTCCCACGATTTAATTCACCACAAACCTATGCAAATGACCCTTATCTATGGTTATGTGAAGTAAATGGGAAAAGACGTCGTACACGTGGAGAAAAAAAGCATCTGTTGCAAGTTTTATGGATGCTTTCAAATTCTTCTTAGTTTTATCCATTCATGGTAGTACCTTTGAATCGCTCTGCGTTAAAATTGTGAAAGTTGCCGTTGATTTGTAATAAAATATTTTGAGAATTCCGCACTGCCCGGTGTATGGTCTACCTAGTTGAAGACCTTAACATAGTTCCACCACTTGTGTTTTATCGATTTTTTGGATCGAATAAGGTTTAACGTCGAATATTTAAACCAAGATGAATTCCCGTTTGAGTGTGTAGTCAAATATGACCGCAGCCATCGTACTGAGATCTACTCTTCCAGGTCATTTTGTTGTTAATCTTTCGAAATCACCGTTGAAAACACTTAGTTTGGGTTAGATCTACGCAGCGGTGGTAGTATTAGAAAACTATTGAGTGGAATATTGCTGGTTGAAAGAAATGCCTCCTGCTGCGTGATGGAACAACTCCGAATTCAATCGGATGTAAGGTCATCAATTTCGTTGGCTGCACAACCTGCCAGGGTTTTTGTTGTTCCAAGTCATTTGCAACGTGTCACATGAGACGTTATTGATGAGCCGATGCCGAAAATGCATCGATCAAATGCAACATAGCTAAGCGACAAAACATGATCACAGGTGCCAAGTTTGGACAGCCCGTGTACTCGCTGTGCACAAAGTGGGGTTTTGTATATCGCGTTGAGAGCGTTGAAAGCGGAATACTGGGCCCGATGAGCATGAAGGATCGGAAAATTAGCTGATGTTAAAAATATTCACTGACACACTGAGACGAATTAGAAAGACTGAGTGATTGTGATCGAAGTCGTCCCGCAAGTTTCTCAAGATTTTAACTTCTATTCTCCCTGAGTTATTTCATATCCTCCGTCTAATTAGAAAGATCGGTGAGACTTCAGAGTCACGTCCATCAGTTGTCTCGGGAACGTTGCTCGAATTCTCTGCCCACAGCACTCACAACATTTAGCCCGGACCTGGCGTATGCATAGTGAAAATGCGGTGTGTCCAGACCAAATATATGTGGTTTGTTTTGCTGGCGATCGCCTATCCAAGGAAAATTCTATTTGATCGAGAAGAGTGCTTGTTCTCTATCAACGTCAAAATCTCATGTGTCACTCTTCAAAATCGGCTTCTGCTCGTGTACTTTTAAATTTTCTAGTTCATGTGATTTATCACCGCTGTAACCAACACATTTCCGCTGTTGGATGCTGCTGCCACAGATATTTCATCTATGGATCTGACAGATTTAAATGGATCACAATACAAGCGTACATGACGTGATAGGAGAGTCGGCTGAACAGACAGTGTGGGCGGACAGCATTGTATCGCCTCTTGGGAAGCAAGTCCATCTACTTCAAGTAAACTGCTTTTGAGTTTACCACCTACGCACGCTTATTGTTAGTGAAAATGAGAAGTGAAACTCATCAGTTGCCTGAAAAAAAGAAACAACAGTTTAGCTGTCACGTTTCATCCCATTTTATTGGTAGGTCATATCAGGGGCTAAGAGTGAATCACGCACCTGCCCTAACGAGCCGTCACATGCATGTTTTAAGCGATATACTAGTTGCTCCGAGCACCAATAGGAGCACCAAATCGTGCAAGAATTCAGACCAAAAGCATCGCATTGAAAATCGAAGAAGTCAAGCAAATTTGGTTATGTTACGAGAGTAGTGGTAATGCCTTTTATACCAAGCACACAGATGTTTTTTAGATTTTCTTTAGGTCGTTTCATGTGACGAATGCAATCACTCTATCCAAAAAAAAAAGATTTTGTTTCACCAGAGCTTTGGTTTCGTTGAATGCAATTCAAAATTCAGTAAAAAACCATATTGCAAGCAGAGTTGTGAAATAATGGATATTTTATGATCTTGGATCAATTAAGCCGAAAGTTACATGAAAACATCCTGATTAGCAGATATCTAGGCGAATATTTGTAGTAGACTGGATGAGATATCCGAGAGCTTTCGTCTCAGGGGTCCCTTAGGACTATCAGAAATATTAACGTAGGAGAGGCTGATGCACGGTGCCAACGAAACGTTTGACTGAATCAGTCTGAAAAGCAGCCCGTAACACCAATGTTGACAAACTAGATGCGTCTTCTAAAGGATATGAAGACGAAGTTCAGAGTATGCGAACAAAAGGGGTACTGGGTGGAAAGAATGGAACTTCTGTTCTGGTACTCCCCATGTAGAAAAATTCGTCCCGAGTACGACCGTATAGTAAGAGACGAGTCGATCTGCTGTGTTGTGAAGCTCCTGTTTCCGAACTAACATCGCCGATTCACTGTGGATGCATCTGGTATTGTACGCGCGAAATCTTATGCATAAGGGCACGGTTTGTTTCAAGTTGAAGGAACTTACTGTTTTACTTGCCCCAAACCTACTTGCCCGTCTATAGCTTGGCGTTTTGTCAGTCAGTTTTTGACGAACAGCCTACTTCGGTCTGTATTACAATGGGTAAATTCGCTACCACAGTTGGCCGCAGTAATTGCCGGTTGACGATGTGAATGTGGCAGTGAATGTAGCTACTCAATCTTAGATTCAAACGCTGAGCCCCACCGAACGCAAACTCAGTGGGCAAAACCGATGATGCCATGTCTTTTACTAGGTTGCAATTCTAACTTTACGAACCGAAGATGCAACATCCTAGTAATATGGGACTAGCCAGGCATAGTTGTTCTAATGAAAAGGAGTGAGTAAACTCACAAGGCTTATAACTAACTTGCTGGGTCATCGCCTGTGTTGCTTGGATGGGTAGCACTGAATCAAGTGGTCAGCAGAGGTGTGTGGACGTGTGCCACGCCACCCTCATAACGTGCAGTCGTCTCGTATCTACTCAAATGACCAAAGAATGTAATAGACCGTCAACCATTGGTATGTACATGAATGTAAGGTTCAGTTCTCCAGGGTGGGGGTCGGATATCAGTCCGGTCGTTTAGTTAAATCTGTGACCCAAACACACAGACAGATTGTTTTCATTCACGAAACCGAAACATACCAAATTTTGGCTATCGATGGTCCCAACCCAAGTTCACGTGTGATTTCGTGACTTGTCGACAAAGTGAACTTTTTAACTTGAAGCGATCTTTTGGCAAGGTACCTTATAGATGGGTGGTAAAGTACGATACATCCACCTTAGTTACCAAATGTGAAAAGCAAATGAGTTAACTGTCCAAACAATAGGCTGGGCCTGGAAATCGGGACTTCATGACTAGATCCACCGTTGAATTGAATCAAGGGAGATTAAGTCCCTCAATCAAACATCCGTCATCTTGAAAGTTGTCTTTTCAATGTTATGTTGGGTCGGGCAGTCCTTCGTGGGCGTTCATTCACTGAAACATACTTGGCTATCTAATTTCTAAGACGGAGTATGTTGCTTGTGCACTCATTCAGCAATGGCTTGTTTCGGCAAGAGTCTTCACAATTGCCCACAAATAGGGGTAATTAGGCCTTAAGCCTGGATAACGCGAGTCGCTTATTTTCGTTTTACACCTTATTATTCTAATATCTTGCCGCAGCATGAGGAGCGAAATGGAAGTTAAGCCCTGCAAGAAAAAGCTGGGAGCCATCGACGAGAGCAAAAGATGGATTTACTGTGGAATGTTTCAACGCCCGCAAGTTGAAATATATTCCATGTGACGCAGAAGGTCTCTTGTGAATTCCGGGGTAAAGTAACTTGAAAGCAGAGATAAAACGTTCCTTTTGCATGCTTGTTTCTGAACTACAGTGTACAAAATCATCTGGATGGAGGCTGGCAAACAACTCGAATGCGTCCATGTGTGGCTTGCATCTGAGTTGTTGATGTGGTGGTCCATGTCTTATCCACTCGGCCACCTGTGTTTGGTTTCTGCCCTGTCGGGGTACGCCCGAATATGGTCGTCAATTTCTTACGTACCAACGATTTATGAAAAGAATATGCTGTTAGGCCCTGTGTAATCTATGTTTGGTAACAACTGGTGATATCCTATATGTCAGACATGAGTCCATGACTTCGATCATGCTCAATGGAACAAGATTTGTGCAAACATTTCCTCACGAACAATGCACGTCCAAACTTGCTCGGAATAAGCCACCGTTGGCAGGAGTGATGCCTCATTAATGCACATGTTCTTTGTGTGCGCCTTCAAAACAACTACCGTATCATTTTGGACCAGCACAACTAAACAAACGATACAAACTCTGCAGGCTTGTACGCATGGTGAAAGTGATTTGAAGTGGAACCAAATCGAGGATGCTATGTCCCGGTGGTGTGAGTCGCCAGAGCAGTGACTGTAAGTACAAATAAAACACGCGGCATTTGGTGATTGATGAACTGAACATTTCAAGAACCTGCCGACCAGGATGGTAACTAAACTACCCGGTTACGAGAGTTTGGACGTTTTTTCGTCACCCACGATCAGCTCTCTTCTGGGTGTACATGTGACGAGCGCAGCAGTGATCTTGCTTACTAAAGGATACTACAGTTGTTTTCCAATGAGCGCGCTTACATCAAATTGAACACTAAGTTAAATCAGCAGGCAACAGTTGTGGATCCCGTCGTGATATTTTCTCCTAGGTGTATCATGATAAACTAAATCGTTAAATCCGGATCAGCTAAGATGAGGCCATTTCCTTGGTGATTCCAAGGTGCCATCTCCGTAATCCTATTACGAAGTTTCCTCAAGGTAAATACAGTAATAAACAGAGAAGAGTGAGAGGTAATTTTTTTTCTTCGCATCTTCTCTCAAAAGACTACTCTAAATGGTTTGAAGAGTTTTTCTGTCAGAAAGACCAATCCTAGAATTGTTGAATTGATGAATACGGGTCAAGCCAGACCGATCGAAAACTAGCGGCAAAGTCAAAGAGAGGGAATAAGCGCAAGTAAATCATTATCGTCTTCCGATATCAGTATTTCTCGATGTTGGTTGTTTTGGTGTCATAAGGTGATGTGGCCTACAGGATCGGCATGTTTAGGTGGAACAAAAGCAGGAGGCGAGGTCGCTTCAAACCTGAAGGGGTTAGTTGGTTTAGGAATGGCGACTAAACATGCTTAACCAACTGCGCCGTTGAGTCAGCTGGCAATGCGACTGAAAACCGCTCCCGAAGCCTCCAGGAGGGAGCGCCAGGTTATATTTCTCGGTTCCTGCCAGGCAGCGTACAATAATCTGAAACGTGGCCTAACATTTAACACAACTTCTGATTGGGGCACAAAACATTCTTTCAATCACATGCACCCTGCCAAGCAGCTTCAATCCTATCTTTGAATATTTAGCGGCATTTCTCATAAGACGAGTTGTCCTGTATGCCACGTGAGTCTATGTTAGCATCTGCTCTATTCGATTTGGGATAAAATTGGAAGCTGAATAACTATATCACTCTTTAAATGCACTCACAGATGAAGTAATTTACGTGGAACTACCGCAACAGTTAGCTTTCCTCGCTTCATTACATTTCGGAAACTGGTCTCAAAACTGTTGACAATACCGATTATCTCGCATGTGAGAGAATCTGGAGTGCGAGGCAAGATCATGATAAAGCCTTTGAAATACTGCATCATCCATCGGACGAAAGGCCATTTGAAGTGCCAAGGGGATAATTCGAAATGTCATTTAATACGAATATTATGTTAGAACTCTTGAAAGTTCCCCAGACTCAAGAAACTCAATCATTAATTGAACAAGTTTGCGAACAAGACAACCATGTTCATGTCCTGAATACGCAGACACAGTGGTCAGTCAATAACGATTGACCTAGAAAACGCCAACACCATGTTTAGTCAAGTATATAACATGAGCATGAACAACGATATAATCGAGTTGAAGTCTAAGTGATCATCATCAGCCTGGTTCAGTCAGTCACATCACATGATCGTTCGGATTGTCGCTGATTTCAAGCACACTTTAGTGATGTGCATCCACGACGCCGTTCTTTACGAGGTACGTTAGAATTTTTTTTTGACAACGCTTACCATAATAATGTACAAAACGGTCGACCATGTACAGTCACTCTGTCGGTCGACTCAGTCGAATAATTGGAAAACTTGAGTCACGTCCAAAATTGAGGTTGGGGAGCGTAAATTTGTTTCACACTCGGTTATTCCGGCAAGAATGTCCAGTGATCCCTTTCAAACACAGGTTTATTTGGAACCTACCTAGCTCATGCATTAAAAAATCAAGTGTTCTTACTTCTGAGCATGTTATCCCTTTCACAGCAAAATCCCGTTTTCATTAAGAGCACCTTCTCTTCACAAGTAAACAGTGAATTTCTTCAAGAGCCAGCTTGGAGATCAACACAACAATCACTGGTATCGCTTGTTTAACACTGTCGAACTTTGTGATACCGATGTATGGTCGTGGAGAGACTAGAACTTATCGTAAGACGATGAGTTGCCTACCTCATTAACCCACTGATCATTGTTGGAGGATACCAGTACACCTTCCACGAATTCTATTCTACCAAATTTTTTTAACGTCCAGAGGTCTGATACAAATAGTCGCCTGGTCCTTCTTGTTGGGGTTTGAAACAGGTTTGAGAATTTGTTCCATAATGATTGGGCTACCCGTATGGTCTCCATCGACCATCACTAATTTGCGGTCAGGCCTTTGGGCGAAGGCTTCAGTTGAGTACTCTAGTCGTCCTCCTTTCTGTATTTGGGTTACCTGGCAGTACCTCAGTCCACATACACTGATGAACTCTACGCATGAAGGCACCTACATGCCATATTTACCGTCGTGTTGTGACACTGGCCGATCCTGCAGCTGTTGCAGCTGGTCGAGCTGGTGGTTCTATGGCCCTAAGTTCGCGAACTGAGGGTTTATTGCTCAAATGGATACCTGTTGACAATTTACTGTGCTTTCCGACTAGTCAGTTCGACAAAATACTGAATGGTTTTTGTCTGTCATGTCCACTTATGTACCAAGGATCTCCAAGTAATTGAAATGAGCCACCCAACGGGAACTGAACACCCTGTTTTCGGGTATACTCATAATAATAAGAGATTTCAAAGCATAGTTAGGACGCCTTAGACCAACAGAAGCGCGTTTTGGTGGTACGTTTAACCTGAAGGTAAAACACGCAAAAAAGATAACATGGAACGTTTTTTTGCAAACTTTTCACTGATCACCGGTTGTTTCTTAGCAGTAGTGGGTTAAGACTCAGTGGGCATCGTTGCGCCAACTGGCGCCTCTATCAATGAGCAGCCTTGGAGTCAAACTGACCACATCGCCGTCAGCGTGGCTCAGTGCTTTATTGCCTATCGTTTCGGAATAAACAGGCTGGCTCAACCGATGCCCTTATTCGGTGCAGACTTTCAATAAACTTTCCCGGTAAACCCCAGAAATGAGCTCCTTATTTAGCAGCAGGAAAGCTTTCTGAGCCACAAATTTGGGACACGTACCATATCCTTAAATACAATACAAATTTCCTCATCGGAAGACATTGACCGCAACNAAGTTGCGGTCAATGTCTTCCGATGAGGAAATTTGTATTGTATTTAAGGATATGGTACGTGTCCCAAATTTGTGGCTCAGAAAGCTTTCCTGCTGCTAAATAAGGAGCTCATTTCTGGGGTTTACCGGGAAAGTTTATTGAAAGTCTGCACCGAACAAGGGCATCGGTTGAGCCAGCCTGTTTATTCCGAAACGATAGGCAATAAAGCACTGAGCCACGCTGATGGCGATGTGGTCAGTTTGACTCCAAGGCTGCTCATTGATAGAGGCGCCAGTTGGCGCAACGATGCCCACTGAGTCTTAACCCACTACTGCTAAGAAACAACCGGTGATCAGTGAAAAGTTTGCAAAAAAACGTTCCATGTTATCTTTTTTGCGTGTTTTACCTTCAGGTTAAACGTACCACCAAAACGCGCTTCTGTTGGTCTAAGGCGTCCTAACTATGCTTTGAAATCTCTTATTATTATGAGTATACCCGAAAACAGGGTGTTCAGTTCCCGTTGGGTGGCTCATTTCAATTACTTGGAGATCCTTGGTACATAAGTGGACATGACAGACAAAAACCATTCAGTATTTTGTCGAACTGACTAGACGGAAAGCACAGTAAATTGTCAACAGGTATCCATTTGAGCAATAAACCCTCAGTTCGCGAACTTAGGGCCATAGAACCACCGGCTCGACCAGCTGCAACAGCTGAAGGATCGGCCAGTGTCACAACACGACGGTAAATATGGCATGTAGGTGCCTTCATGCGTAGAGTTCATCAGTGTATGTGGACTGAGGTACTGCCAGGTAACCCAAATACAGAAAGGAGGACGACTAGAGTACTCAACTAAAGCCTTCGCCCAAAGGCCTGACCGCAAATTAGTGATGGTCGATGGAGACCATACAGGTAGCCCAATCATTATGGAACAAATTCTCAAACCTGTTTCAAACCCCAACAAGAAGGACCAGGCGACTATTTGTATCGGACCTCTGGACGTCAAAAAAATTTGGTAGAAGAGAATTCGTGGAAGGTGTACGGGTATCCTCCAACAATGATCAGTGGGTTAATGAGGTAGGCAAATCATCGTCTTACGATAAGTTCTAGTCTCTCCACGACCATACATCGGTATCACAAAGTTCGACAGTGTTAAACAAGCGATACCAGTGATTGTTGTATTGATCTCCAAGCTGGCTCTTGAAGAAATTCACTGTTTACTTGTGGAGAGAAGGTGCTCTTAATGAAAACGGGATTTTGCTGTGAAAGGGATTACATGCTCAGAAGTAAGAACACTTGATTTTTTAATGCATGAGCTAGGTAGGTTCCAAATAAACCTGTGTTTGAAAGGGATCACTGGACATTCTTGCCGGAATAACCGAGTGTGAAACAAATTTACGCTCCCCAACCTCAATTTTGGACGTGACTCAAGTTTTCCAATTATTCGACTGAGTCGACCGACAGAGTGACTGTACATGGTCGACCGTTTTGTACATTATTATGGTAAGCGTTGTGAAAAAAAATTCTAACGTACCTCGTAAAGAACGGCGTCGTGGATGCACATCACTAAAGTGTGCTTGAAATCAGCGACAATCCGAACGATCATGTGATGTGACTGACTGAACCAGGCTGATGATGATCACTTAGACTTCAACTCGATTATATCGTTGTTCATGCTCATGTTATATACTTGACTAAACATGGTGTTGGCGTTTTCTAGGTCAATCGTTATTGACTGACCACTGTGTCTGCGTATTCAGGACATGAACATGGTTGTCTTGTTCGCAAACTTGTTCAATTAATGATTGAGTTTCTTGAGTCTGGGGAACTTTCAAGAGTTCTAACATAATATTCGTATTAAATGACATTTCGAATTATCCCCTTGGCACTTCAAATGGCCTTTCGTCCGATGGATGATGCAGTATTTCAAAGGCTTTATCATGATCTTGCCTCGCACTCCAGATTCTCTCACATGCGAGATAATCGGTATTGTCAGCAGTTTTTGAGATCAATTTCTGGGACGAAATGAAGCCCTGGAACCTTGTCTTCACAGGAGTGCCATAAGAGTCACTGCACCCGTGAATGCAATTTAGAGCGATGCACCTTTCGAGCTTCCACTGAGAAACTCAGTGGCACGTTCTAACACATTCAGGCGCATCTAACATCTAACATTCACTGGACATTAAAACAAACCATGAAGGGCAAACTTTCTCGTTCACCCACCTCCATGTACGTATGGGAACCTGGTTATATGTGGGAATTTCATATCACCACAACGATCAGGAAGCTTTTGAGGGTTTTGTCTGCGCACAGCACCACTTGGCTCACAAAAAACCCCAGGTAAATCTGGGCTAAAACACTTCGTTCACAGCTGCTCATCAAAAGTTTTTAAGTGCTTTTGTCTGAAAATTTTAAGCATAAATGAATTGGAAAGATCAGTTTTCTGTGAAACTTTCATTCTTATTCGTTGCTTTTATTCTAATCTGAATCAATGGTTACAGTCAGTTAGAAGTTATTTGATAGCATGGCAAAATGTCATCATTTGATCTCACCAGAATTCTTTTATCGAATTTCCTGGCAAGAATTTGCCCCCAACAAGATCCGTACTCCAACTTTAATAAGTAACTCACCCATAGGCAACAGCGATTTTGGTGAACACATCGGTTTCTGTCACAGTATGACCTCCATTTCCGAGATTCCTTCCGAAGGTAATAACAAGTAGGATTTATATACATATATGCATTCCAATTTGGTTTTAACGGAAGACTCACGTGGAACCCAGTTGAATCTCTTGTTTACAATATTCTTCTTGAACAGTGCCTACTTGATGACTCCTAAGAAGGGAAAAACCGGTCGTCGTCTGTCGAGGAGTTCTCAGCAACCTCATGCGTAGTGTATTACTTAATAAGAAGTTATTTGCAAAGAGCAGTTACCTCGCAACAATTTTTTATTTTACTTTATCGTTTTATTATATATATACACATAATATTATTTTTTTGCCATAATCTAAGACAGTTACATCCCGCATTCGCAATTAGACCGAACATGTCCTTTCTAGTTGATAAGTTGAACGGGAATCGGGATCTTCGTAGAAAATGATTAGGTGATTTACGCACAAGAAGCTGAGGATCAGACTCAGCTTGGCAGGTATGAGGTTGACTGAGGTGGTGAGTTCAGCGTGACGTTGTCTTTTATGACGAAATGGGTGGAGTAATTTTACTGCTTGTATTGCATCATCGCGATGCGGCTTGGCTGAATGTTTGGGCAGATTTTAAACTGCTGCAGCTGACAGGAAGTGCTCAACACGGTAAGGAAAATTTCCACCACTGTGTTGATCAGATGGCTGGCTGCTTTTTGTCTAGTTTTTTTGGCTGCCTTTGGGTTTAGAACGTATGGGTTTGCATTACTTGTCCTTGCTGACAAATATACTACTGACTGAAGCAAAATACTCGGAACGTTATTTATCATCTTCTTTTGAAAATTTCCTGAGTGAAGGGCGATCTTAGCAAGAAGATTTGGCGAGGACAAAAGTATTAGGTGTATATATAAACGACGCAGGAGTTTAGGAGTCCTGGTAAAATGCGTAAACCAATCTTCTTTGGAAACAAGACAACACGAAACAAAGTAATGTAGGTGCCAGTGTGTAAAGGGATCCGTTTCTACGTACAAGGAATACCCCTGAACAAAGACTAACAGTGGTGTTCGCCAGAGGTGGTCTTTGAACGCAGGGCTGACTTGATTAATCATAAGAAAGATGCGCCCATGAAACACCTTGAAGGTGAGTACTTCTACGAATGAGTTTTTTTTAAATACGACTTCTCCAAGCTAACAAACTTCTCCAGGAACTGAGCAGGAAACTTAACAAAATAATTATGAATTCCATTTTCAATCTTGTTTTAATTCCACTCGTTAGATTAAGCGAAGTGAATTGAGCTCCAGTTGGCTAATACAATCACACTGTGGAAATGCACCTCAATATTTGGAAGGTGCAGGCCAGCGTCCAAACTAACTGCCAAGTGAGGCGAACAGATCAACGGCCATCCGATCAACCGCTAACACGCTCACTCTAGTTGTCAAACCAGAACTGTGACAGAAACTGATTGTTCCGATGGCTATTCGTTAAAACTGTTTGTATCTCACCAAAAATATCAGTTTTGTGTCATAACAAACCAGAATAAAGCGGTTAAAATACAATTTACATCTACGTTATAAGTTAGTTATTGTGGCATCTAGTCGAAGAGAAGATGGAGTTACAAACAACAGGTTTGTATTTAATTACATTCTACTCACCAGAGATACATAGGATCAATTAGGCGACTGTCCGAAATTGGAGAACTGTTAAGCAGTCTTGTGAAATGCGGATTTTTTTGCGTATTACTGAAAATATGTTCATTTATTGACCTTGGCTGCATTCAAAGTCAGTGATTAACGTCAATCTGGTTGTACACCTGGATGTGTTTTGGACCTAACCACCGACCAAGCATAGTTACGAAAACCAGAGGTACTTAAAAATGGTGTTCCTTACAAAGAGGGACAACTGTGTCAGAGCAGAATACTTTTCCACAGTATGCTGAATGAATTTTTCATGAATTAGAAAGATATACCATTAGACCAAAACCTCCTAAATTCTGGTGAATGGGGTCTGATAAACAACCTGAACTCTGCCTTGCCTATCACAAACTCCCAACGCACTTTCTATGCAATTGCCTCAATATTTCCAGCATTTACATTTCACTGTTACTTAAAGTAACCATTCAATGCCACGCGTCCGTACCTTTCTAGGGTAGCATAGTTCTTCCACTTCTCCGAAAATGTGATAATCCTAGTTTGCTGTAGTATGTTTGCCGGCTATTTTGAGATGAAAAACTTTATAAACAGCCTGAAGAGAAGCCAGGTGCCCCCAGAAGCCTGCCCCTCACTAACAGTGAATGCTCTGAACCACCATACCACAAAGACTTGAGAACTCGTCAACAAAACATTTATTGCCCAAATCTAACCAACGCGTATTTGGTTGTCGTAAAAACCTCCTGTAATTAGTTCGTCTGTCAATCCATCCAGTGGGACAAACAAAACAGAAAATGCAAACAGTCCTTCGATGCTGTTCAAATCAGTAAATACAAGAACATCAAAGAGTAGCAGGGAATCCACCACGTTTGGTAAAAAAAACATTGACACTAATATAGACTGTGGTGAGCCAAGCGAGTCCAAAGTGCTTCATGTGCCTGTTTCTTGTATGTAACTGAGAGAGAGAGAGAGCGGAGTCAAATATATCGAATTTTGTGACTACAGTGGCAGCCATCAAGACACATGGAGATGTGAGACGATATGAAGTGTAACGTATCCCGAATGCCTGGTGAATAGCCAATGTGCCTTGGTATTATACGACAGGGTTGACGTGAGCCGTTTCCTTTCAAAAAGCAGACCCTGCTCATTTAGTCTAAAGTAGAGTTTCGGGAGTCAAAGGTCTGAACTACTTACACGAAGCGTTCCCCATTGGTGTGCACATGAAAGTGTGTTGCTTGTTGTCAGGGCGATCTCAACATGTCTGACTTCTTGCTTTAATATACTACGTCACTAAAAGCCTGATATCTTGTTATGGCAAAGAGCTTGCACTTCTAAACTTCGGGGCTTGACACCTGTAAAAGTGCGTTCATCATATCTTTCGGTCATCGCTACAACCCAGGTCATTTTTTATCTGACTTCTTGTTGTCTAGCTGATTTTCTAAACAATTTTTCAGCAACAGATTTAAAACATGACCTATCCACTTGCCTGCCAAGCGTGAGAATAACACCAGTCGGTCTTCCGAGAATTGGCACTGGTTTAGCTCGGGAATTTGGAAACCTTCACTAGCTCAGCTGACAGATTGAGTCGAATAGGTCTGACTTACTTAACCAAACACTTACCATCTCGGATGTTCTCTTGTCAAGGTTTAAGGCTGTCAGACTATCCTTCGTGAACACTTGTTCACCGAAACGTCCCTTGACCTCGACTATATGCCCATAGCAGACACATATCTAGTGGACTGAACCTGCATCGCTTAGTTCGAACACTCGCCCACAAGCTGAATCAGTCACCTTTCACACTTGCTAATGCTGGTGGCTGTATTTTGGTTTACACTATACTGATTTGTTATCTAGCATCAGTGGGACCTCAAGTGGCGAAGCACGATTATGTGGCACAACGAGACGGCCACATAACTGCAGCTGAGCCGACCGGTCGAAGAGTATGACGATGTGTGGTTGTTTTTTTGCAAGAGGAATATTTCTAAATTATCGGGTGTCTGGTGTGACAAGGTTGCAGGAAAACCCTAGCGAATTAGTCATAAAGTAAACGTTTGAATATTCCCATACCCTTAACAAGATCACAGTTACTAACATGAATGTTTTCGGAATTTCACCGTTAGCTCAGTACATATATAATGGTTAAAACAGGAGTTAATATTCAAATATACAGCCATGGTTGGTTACTAAAACTGACCAAAAGGACCCAATTATCACCTAATTAGATGTTGTGTGCTGTTCTAGAGGGCTGTTGAGCGACTGCTCGATCGATTGGTGTCACCTGACCAAGGCAGATACAGTGATCGTACGAAACATTTTTGACAGCATTGTGCCGAAGTTCACAATGATATTTTGACTGTTTCACTCAGGTATTTGTTCAACATCCTGTGAGAAAACAGCACACGTTCCTGTGCGGCTCAGTGGTTTACGGTTTACGTTTATCCTTTTGGCGAATGGCGTATTTTGCACTACAATCTCCGCAAGGAATCCCGAAATCGGCGATCCCATTAGTTCTCCTCTTATTTGTTCGCAATGTTCTCCTTTGAATTCAAAATATACGGTCAGGCAGAGGTCGAGCGAATCAAAGGAATCCGGTCGGAAGTCCACGATTATTCAATAGGTCACTCACAGTTGCTTTGCTGAAGTGAGGTCCATAAATGTGTTTGGCATTACACAGGTAGACATGTTTTCACAAGCATTCACTATAGCTATTTTTGCGTGGAGGCTTGTCGGCACGCAAAGTACCCCATCGAATAGAGACTGCTTTCAGCTCCAGGTTTTGCTACTATTCTGTGCAAGATAGTGTCCAGGTAACTGCCCATGAAAATTTTCGGCCACGCAAATGTCGTTGCCATGCTTCCCTGCTAACTCCGAATCCCCGTAGACACACAATTCCAATTGTAACCAGAATTCAGTGCTGTTCTTTGACTCAAATAAACCATAACATTACCCAATTAGGGGGCATGACCAATCAGCATGTGTCATCTACGATAAGAAGACAGTACTATCGTGACTCTGGAGCGATTGTTTGAAAACGTGGCACTACGAATGCCAAGTGCAGCTATCGATTGCGGGAATGGACTGTGCTTAGTTGTCCCGCAGACAACAATGTTTTGGGAGTTTAATTGACAAAATATCAATGGAAAATGTATCGAGTAACCTGTGTCGAAAACTGAAGGTTCAGTGTTGAACATCTGCGGGAATACGTGTGGTAACAATAACTTTTCGCGCACTATACACGTGATGGCCTCGCTGACGGTATTTTGGTAGTGGGATGATTTTGATCTACCTCAGAGCTGTTCACTTTCACACTACCAGTGCTCACTGTCTAACTGTACATACCCATAAATTCGTAAGTGGCCTTGGCTTCTTGTCTCTTGGTAACGGGGAATGAGAAACTCACAGATGTCAGTGAAAAATCGGTCTGAGCCAGTGGGTAGATTTTTCACTAACCCTTGGCACATGTACCTCGAGACCGCCATGTCGACTTATGTCAATTTCTCACTGTGGATTAACCAATAACTAAAACCATACTTTCAATTTACCGTAAAGCTCCTCAAAATGTTTCTGAAGTGTGGCTGAACAGTAAACTGGCATGTGAAATCTCACCAAGACCGATACTCACTAGTATGTTCATGAAGATAAAAATGGCAAACACAAGGTGGAGCATATACACCTGTGAGTGGACTTGATCATATGGCTTGGAAGAAGCCTTCATGAGATATTCCTCCGTATTTGTAGTAACTGTTATCTCACACATACTCAATGGTTTCCGAAAATCCACAGGCAAAACGGTTGGGGCACATTTGGGTAAACGTCAGAGAGAGAGAGAGATAAGCTTCCTCTTCACTATCGGGCCGAAGTCCTGAACCAGGTATGGGACACTTCTGTGACAGCTTCATAGTGGCCCTGGTGAAATATTCTGCTTGACCGATCACACCTTACAAAAAGGTCTCTGAAGTTATCCGAAAACGGCCCGGCTACCTTATAAACGTTTTTGGCGGAAACGCTCCCTGTAAAACATTATTGCACAGCCAGGAGAATTCTCTGCGGATACCTAGTTCTTAGCCTACCAGTTTGGTTGGCACTATCTATAGAGTGTTCATTTCACAATATTTTTGCGTGTTGGATACAATTCCAGTAAAGGCATCACCTTGATGAAAAATTCTTATAAACGCTCGTTCAAAGATATAATATATCTATGTGAAGGATCCCAGTAAGCTCCTGGTAAAAAGGAACCAACCACAAATGAGACCACTTCAACGAGGTCAAGCTAGACTTGGCCTGAAAGTGATGCCTTTGACGAAATCACATTGAAATCCAAGGTAACTCAGAATGTCCATGTGGCGCGAACTTCTATCTTGAAAACAATAAGAACGTAAAATTCTTGTACTAGTGATATGAAAACAAATTGTTTCCACAAGTGACAGGATATCCTGCATTGCACAAGGCCATTACAATTTTCCTCCTCTGTAGAGATTAACCCTATAATCGGCTCACCTGTGTTTAACCTTTTGTGAGTCCTTCCGCCGGTTAAGTCCCTTTTAGATGAAGTCATCCATCAAAGGAGATCAACTTGAAGAGTCCCTTCTCACGACCATCAAATAAACCTAGTGGTTGTACGGTAGGTAGGCATCAGTGTCGACACTGGTGTTGCTGTCTCGGATGATGATGATAATGGTGATGGTGACGATGATAGTTTTGATGTTCGTATTCATGGATGATGGTGGTGACAGGAAGGCCTTAGGGCACCCCCCAACTGGATTACAATGAATGGGTTCGAAACATTGTAGTCACTCCCATAATTATGCCGACCAGTCATGACTGTGTTGTAGGCTGTTTCACATACGGGATGTGTGCGGTGACCCCACGTGTCAAGGGGACAGACTATTTATTATGGAAACCTGTGATGTTTGTGAATGTGAATATAAGTGTAATAGGTTTGCGCGGAAGCTTCGATCCAAAAGAAAGTCTGTGGTGACATTTCAGTAGCTTTTGTGAAGTGGTACCAACTGATTTATCCACGTTAATGATGATCGTGGACGATAAATATGCTAACAACGAGTGGTCTGTCATATTTCAAGGTGTTATGACGGAAGGCAACAATAACAAAGCACTACCTTCAGTCTTTTATTATCGTCACTAAGTTAGTACTTGTTCGTACAGTCATCAAATGGGATTCCCCCAAGATGGACCAGCCCCTCCCCCAGTTAGAACCAATTAGCCAGTTCACTGTAATCGACCTTTGATCCGGACGACCACGATATATATATATATATATATATATATATATAGTTTTCTGGAAATGAATAAAAACCATTCAGCTGTGCCTGACTGCTATGTCACGCGAAGGAGGCACGAGGGCTTGGAAATTGGTAGGTTGCCCAAGCCTAGAAAGGAGAAGTCCAGATGCAAAGGTTGGATTCGAACCACGAACCTTCCGGTCAGTAAATTCGCGCTCTAACCACTGAGCCATCTCACCCCCCGACAATGACTTGCTAATAATCCACGGATGTATTGCATTTTTACAACTGGTTATCAAAGGTAAAAGTTACGTCTCTGGGATACATCCATTTCATCTGCACACAATCTCATAAAAAAGTAACCTTCTTAAACTGTGCAGAGGTCAGCGGAGACTCTCCCGGCGATGTCTGCTAACTTCCTCACTATCATGCAACATCCGAAAAAGGACATTGTTGTCTCTGTATCTATGTTTTTTATATTCTGAGTTCTCCTAATTTACAACTGAAGTCACATGTGCCTGGTATTCATTGACTCCTATCAAAGCTTCGTCCACGGAAATGAACTGGTTGAAATTGACATCACACTGGAAAGCAAAATCACCCAATAATTATGCAACCTTTGTATGCAACATTGTAGGGCCGTCGTTTGTGACTGAGATGAGACCATTACTGTTTTCACCTGGCGGTCCAACATTATATGCTTGGTTGCCTTTAAAGCAACAAGTGTATCGAAACACTCGTGTGAATAACAATTTCTGATGAGCTTATTTCTGTTGAAGAGTAATACCGCAGTGATATTGAGTGTGATGTTTATTGATTCTCACCTAGTCCGCCACCACATTGGCTCTTGACTGGCTCGGGTTTATGCACCCTACATCCTACTTTGAAGGTACTAAAACACCGAGAAGAGAACGATTTTTGCCATGCTAAAAACAGTTTTCCATCCTGATAAAACTGAAACTTTCCATTGGGGTCGATAAGCAGTTTGTTGTAACAGAAAGGCACCTTGATGAGCATCCCCCTCATATATTTTGGTAACCACACGCGTAGACCTAAATGCATGTCTTTTAACGAATACTCAGCCATAATGCAATGCAGGTCGGTTGTGTCAACCTGCAAATAAGGGTAATTAAAAACTTCCCTCATTGAGCACGAAGTAGTTTCCTCAGTTGTCGGTCGACGCAAATAGTAAGTACGGTGGAAACTGTCCGCTCCGCTGTATTGAGTTTTAAGCAAGAGTTAATCCACAGTGATTGTACAGGACTTGAGGAGTGCTGAGCCTGTTACCCGCTCTACTCTCAACCGGTCAACTCACTTTCCGTTGAAATATGTTGACAAAAACAATAGGTTGCCTGTATCCAAGCAACTTGTAGAATTCCTATTCAAATCACCCTCGTTCGAACACTACCAACCTTGGAATTGCAGTTCCGCTGCACCATTTATTGTGAAATAGTACTGCTGAAATTCTTGTGTGGTAGTAGTAGTCACACTACAGAGTTACACTACAGTAGTCACCACTACAGAGCACTTTTATTGAGCTGCTGTCACAATATGTAACATCTGAACCAACATGCAGGCTAATTAAGCAGTATGACTGGCACTGGCTGCGACCTAAGGCAGTACCAAAGAAAATTTTCACAGAAATGAATTCGTAAATGCGAGTTTCCGGTCTCCGACGTACTGTGCCACAAGGTGGGGTCCTATTTCGAGTTTTGCATAACGACGAGGGTTGAACTGACAGTAGACAGTGGACCCGCTTCCTAGGAATATGGATTCACCATCATCATCATCATCATCATCATCATCATCATCATCATCATCATCATCATCATCATCATCATCATCATCATCAGTGACAGCAGCTCTAGATGAGAACACTGGAGCTTCACTATCATACAGCCATGTCTGTTTATTTGAACAAAGCCTTATAGTGGAAAGAAGAAAAATGGGGTAGGGAGATGGACCTAGAGCTAGCCTATCAAGAACATCTGAGGTGCCCACAACTCCAACACTGAGGCAGGCAATCTGGATAGAAACTGAAAGCATGAACGGCAGTGATATCAGTTAGCCTCATTATCCTTTCAGTGTCTCCAGCCAAGCACAGAGAGCTCGAGAAAGCTCAGTGGTTAAGACGCGAACTTACTAATCTGACGGCTAATGGTTAGAACTCAGTCTCAGCTTCTCGACTGCGCCTGTCTAAGCTTGAGCGACCTGACAGTATCCAAACCCTCGTGATTCCTTCGTGTAGCATGACAGTTGTACGCCGAAAAGATGTTACAGGTAAATTATATTTATATATTTATATATATTCACTACAAGCCTTAGGGTGGGTTAGTTCGATCCCATCCTTGAATGCGCACGGCACCAACAGTGCCCTAACTCTTCTTGAGTCTTTGATTTCCTTCTGCCATGTCAAATTCTGTGCACCTCTAGATTTTTGCCACTCCGAATTACTCATGGAAAACATTCTTAGTCTCGGTAGGCGGTAACTCGGTATTCGTAGTACCAAGCCAGTGCTGGATGATTTTTCTTTGAGTGACTTACCATCTACTTCACCAAAAACCCGTTTCTCAGTCACCTAATTTTGAACTGGCTGGTTCCAGCCATACTGCTGAGACACCGGTAGTCAAAGACTTGAAGATATCCTTTGCCTGAAGTAGGCAAATATCGCAGCCGTACAACAACACAGTCTGCCCTGTAGCCTGATAAGTGCGTCGTTTAGGACCCAGAAGAAGGCCTCTTGCTACAACAAGTGGCCCGAACTGGCAATTCTGGCGTTTGGAAATATGGAAGAAAACAAGTTGAGTAACAAAGGTAGAAGTTGATGTTGGCTTAGTCCAGCTTTCATTATTATAACTTTGTTCGTTTTGACTTTTCCTGTATCACACACGCTGTTTTACCCTCATTGTATGCATATGTGTGTGTTGCCACAGGCTGATTTAAGATGTCGACGGTTCCTATCTACTGAACCAGACGCTACTACTTGCCATGTCCTCATAGTTCTTGGTTTCATGCCTAACAGCTGACAAACAGTTTGTTCTGACCATTTTGAGTCCTTCCCACGAAACACAACAGCTAACAAATCCAGCAGTGCTAAAACTGCTATAAAGTGACAGCGAATTATTCCTCTAAAACACATCCTTACAGAAAAGGCTAACAATAGGAGAGAGGAGAACTGGATACTGTTCAGTGATTAGCATCCCTAGCACGACAAGCTAACGAGGGAGAGATAGTCAAAAAGTGAGTCAGGTTATTTCTTTCATTTGGTTTTCACACATTATGTTGTAGGAAATGGGTGGACTGAGAAAGCCTTAATCAGACAGGTATTTCGGTTCGAATTCATAAACCGATCACAAAATATGTACACATTTCCTTCATTATTGGTATGCAAATGAAAGTGGACTGCATGTTCCTATGACGATTCGAACATATGTTTGGCAGTTCGTTGTAACTGGTTACTGCACCGACAACATTCTACAATCTTTTAACTCTATACGACCCGTTCTCTCAAATTATCTACCTTGATCGATTGTTCCAATTCAGGTTACTGTGCGACTTAGTGTCCTGATATTTCCATTAGGGGTCATTTTTTAGAAGAACAGCTAACAGATGTGAACCAGAATTTATCCGTCTGCAGTTCCAAGCTAGAAACACCATGCACTGACCCTCGACATTACGCCGGATTGTAGGCCAAGGTATGTAGTCTACACATCAACGTAGAAATAAGCGGTGGTACGCCGCTCAGTTACTATGATCTGGTGACGTCATCAGCTTAGTGGACAAGATAACAGCTAACTGTATGTCGACAAATACACTCATTCGCATATCAACTGGGTTTTAATGGGAGAGTTAAGTGCAACCCAACTGAATCTGTCGTTCACAATACTCTTCGACCGAAAAGGCTGCGAAAGGCCTCCTCATGTCTTGGCTCGGACAGTATGCGGGATATCGCAGAACGTTGTCTGGACAGAATATAGAGCGCAGTCATTTCCAATAAACGACCTGGAGCGATTGCTTTAACTCTGCACTATCAGCCGTCGATGAAGACGTTATTCACTGAAATGAACCAATAATTATTCAGTTTCCCGAACATTTATCCCTAAAAGTCCACCCATTTTGAGGTCAAAGTCGCATCAAAACAGAATTTTGTGGTCATTGCGTATATAAGTTAGTTCCTGAGAAAGGTCACCTCTTTAATTAAGCTACTTTATCAAGGTCATCACGTGCCTCAAATCAGAAAATTCATTACTTGAAAATATGAAAACCGGAAAATAGATCGACGTAATAGAAGGCCTTATGAGACCTTTGGTTGTCTTGGTCCTAAATTGCTTCGCACAAGCGTCAGTAAGTAAACTCGCTGATACATAATAGATGAAAGTGTGTTCTAAGTCGCAAAAATGACATTTGAACTCGATCGCATTATTTAAACATTCCTCTTTGCTTGATGGTACATGTCGTCCGGAATATACGCTGCGGCCGCTATTATTTACAAAGAGTCACCTGATGCGTACGGTGCAACTCAGTGTGTTCAGCGGTGCTAGCGCCAGTACCCTCGTTTTGCTTTAGGAACAAGAAAGTTTACAAGTTGATCGATTGATTTCTGAGCCGTAAACCATAGTTTATCGATGTGCTGAAAGTGAAATTGCCAAAAGAAATCACCTTGTAAGGAAAATAAGGACCGTTGTCATGAGTTTGTCACTCTAAGTAAAGGGCCAACTCCCACGCATTTCACTGCATTTGTAACTAGGCCTCATAAGGATCACAACCTTGAAACAGACTTTATGGGAGTAGAGCAGGTATGTATTTCTACGCATGAAAATCAGCACACCTGTATCCCAAAGCACCAACAACAACTAAAAATGATAAAATTTTCAGTACATGACTACCATCGGACAGATGGCTGAATCAAAAACCAGCGCGCGAAATTTCATGAAATCGATTTAGTAAACAGTGTTGAACTTAAATGTGCGACGGTGGACGGCAGCAGATATCTGCAGCATGCAGCGGCTCCCCTTTGCTTAATTAACTTTTCTGCCACTTCGCTCAGTTCGACCTATACAAGTGCGCCCACAATTTCCCATCCATTTTGTTTGCGCTCCTACCACTTGTACCACGTGCCATGCTTGAGACCTTGACCCACATTAAGTCAAGTGGTTTTCGGTTATGCAACTTTCAAACTGGAATGGTCACTCTCGTTTCCACAGTGCACACAATAAATACGCATGCAACTTGACGCAGCACACACCCACGCACATACAAGACAGGGAAGCAACCAAACTCCACAGGTGTAGGGACCATCGCGAGGCACGTATATCAGTTATTCTGTAAAGAAATCACGTTCCCTGTCCGGACTTTCATTCCTGAAGTCTCACCAGTCATAATTTTTATTTTGATTACTTACATTTCGATATTGTATTCATATTAAACAGTAACAGTAAACGATAGAATAAAAACTGCTATTATTGCACACCCCTGATTCATTATTTGACCATTCATAACCAGTGCACTAATAAGCACAGCGTCAAAGGAGAGTTCGGTGGAAAAAACTCAGTCACATACATCAAATCATCTTGGCATGTCACCTCAATAACTTTCTGACAGGGCATGTTGTAGATTTGAAATATGAAGAAAGTCGCTTTATTTGACATCACTGGATCAAAATTTGCTGTTTATTTACCTTATTCGTTTAGGTACTCAAGTGTCATAAGTAGTAAGTAATTGATGTGCGCACTGCTTCGACACGAACACACGAGCTCCACACACCGTTTCTACACTGTATTTAAGGGAACTTTAGGCACAATTAACAAAGTTTGTATGGACACGAAGAATTATCCATCCGGTTAAGGAATCATCAGGCTACAGTACCAGGACTTCCAGCGCAAATTTCACCGCACGTGCAGCCTCTGTTGGAAAACCGATTAATTGAATGAAAATAAACGTTCCGTACTCTGCAGCGGTCAAGTTCCCTGGGAATTTCCCCCATAAAGTCTCATTCAATAAATCGATTCTTCCATATTCACCCTGCACGTAGGATGTGGGATGCAGCGTCAAACGGTGAAGTCTGCTAACAAGAAAGACAGGACCACTGCTGCTGTATTCAATTGCTGGAGTCGCTAGTGAAGACTTACCACATTCGGGATCTCATAGTTCCGCAATAGATTCAGTGCCACGTCATACATATCATGAATCTTTTTTGGGTTCCCATGTCAATGAAACTGAGATAGTTTGCTAGGCTGAATATTTTGCTTCAAGGTCACAAACTGAAATTACCGCACTGTTCTGGTTACCCAACAGGTAGAGATTCAATGAAAGCTTCATCCTGGAAATTAAGTCAAGCTGCGCTGAGAAGCTGATATGCACTCTGCATCTGCTTCCACTTGTCATCAATGCAAAACTAGGGCGACTCGAACCCGCGATATTCAGGTTAGTAACTAGGTCCTGTACCACCCGGCCAGGAATGGCTCGTTAGCAGTGTGATTAACTAGCATTTAGGTCACAATGTAACCTTCACAAACCTTCAGAGTAAATCTGACGACACCGCACCATCTAGGTCTAACTTTTGTTCTTACGTATATAGATAGTAAAACGTATAAGGTTTGTCGGTAACATACTGATTGACGATGAAACCCCTAAAATTTTGTTGTTTGGATGAGTCATTTCAGAGCTCAGGAGATGCAACAATATCGGATATACACGACAACAAAAAACTACAGCTATAGACGCAACCCACTACTCATGGAGTTACTGAAAACTCTTGGACAGCCCGCGACCGATTTCGCCCTCCCAAGGGCTCATCAGGTAGATGCAGTCCCCAAGTTTCTGTCAATCTTATGTCCTACTTGAACTCAAATTGTACGAAATTCGACAACCTTACTCATTTGCTTACTACCTGATGAGCCCCAAGAACGGCCAAATCGGTCGTGGGCTGTCGAAGCGTTTTCAGAAACCTTACGAGTGGTGTGTTTCGTCTTTACAATGTATTGCGATACCTTGTATCAGGAAGGTCAGATTCCTGAAAGTAACCACTGAATGCCCGAAATCTACTGAAACCCTCAGCTCCACTAGATGCTAACGTCAGACAACGCCCACTCAATATGCAGCGCGTCACAGCCTCGTACCAAAGCCAGACAGCGTGCGTCAGCATTGGATTGACGTCAGACAACGCCCACTCAATATGCAGCGCGTCACAGCCTCGTACCAAGGCCAGACAGCGTGCGTCAGCATTGGACCAAGTTCAGACAGTGTCCCTCCAATAAATAGCTTGAAGCCGTTGTACTTTTCGCACTTGCACTTGCACTGCACTCGCACGCACTCGCACTCGCACTCGCTTGTTCGGAATAAAGCTGTTGTGTTCCCTTCTATGAGTCTTTTTCCGGCACTAGGCACTGGAGCGGGGTCAGCAGCAGATACAACACCTTGAATATCGTATCAACTGACAGACGAGCAGGCCTGGTGTAGCAGACCATCATCTCCCGTCAAAACCAAATTGGTGTGCGAATGAGTATATTTGTCGCACTACAACTATCTTTCCGCGAGAAAGCACTCGATCAGCCATAGGCAGGAAAGAACTCAGAAAACCGAAACGTTTTACCAACTGTTCAAATCTCCTGCCTCACGCAAAGTGCTGAATGAATTCGCAGCGCTTTGTGGGAATTTTATAACCATTATCATATAACCATTAATAAAAACTTGGTATATATGTATATATGCGATCCTAAAGCTTACCCCGGTGGTCGGGCTTCAGTGCTGTAAAGATCCTGCGAACTACACTCGCTAGAATTTGGTTGCTTGGGGTTAAGCCACGCCAGAAATATCACTCAAGAACAGTCCAACGGTGACCAGTGAGTCCTCATGCGACGAGAAATCGTATTACACGGCGGTCTAGGGGCAAGGTGGAGCTGTTCACTGCGACTAAATTGTGAGAAAAGTAAGATGTTACTCTTAGGCGACCAGCACCTGCATATTTATGGAAACGGCACCGCTGACTTTTCTGAGAAATAATGGCCAAAATAACCACCGGTGCAGTGTCCAGTACGATCGAAACACCTTTGAAAATCAGCATTCCGGTGCCTTTGAAATGGTACCTGCTGTGCGCCGTCGTATTAGGAATTAAACTTCCATGGCTTACTCCCGAAGTCCTCAAACTTGGTCAACGCTCACTGTCCTGTGGGTCTAACCTTGAAGTAAAATGTTCGGCATGTGGTACCCGAAATATACCCATATTCCCAGACTCAGCGGTGAAGAGGCTCCATCATCCCACATATAGGCACACCTGTAAACCTGTAAACAGATGGAATACGGATCCTCTTCCATTTGGAACCCTGAAAGTTAGAACTATCCTAGATAAGTGTGGGGAATATAAACCTGGAAGGCGCACTGTTATTTCTAGGAAAGAACGCAAACGCCACAGGGTAGATCTAACTGCGCTCAGTGAGACTCCACTTGCTGAGCAAGGAAAGTAACCTGAGGCTGGCTTTGACTGTACCCTCTACTGGATTCAGAAAACACAAGAGAACCGAGACGAACAGGGTACCGGATTCCCAGCTGCAGTTCACATGGACCAAAGCATGATAGGTGAACCTACTTGCACCAATTCGAGAATGACCGCCATCCGATTTTGGCCATTAAGGGTGAGGTTCTCCAAAATTATTAGTGCTTATGCCCCCCCCCCTATTTCACTTAAATGAGAAAGAAAACGCATTCTGCGATCGACTGCCACAACTGATCAGATCTGCGCCTCCAAGTGACTCCCTCCTCCTGCTCAGGTCGACAAGGACTCAAGAACTTCGAAAAAGATACTTGGTTCACTCGAAACTGGATCAGTGGAAGACTAAAGATATGTGAAACATTCAAACTCTCAACAACAAAAAGAACAGAGTTCTCTGCGGGACGGATGTTGTTTGGCATTTGAACTCATTCAAGAAGTGGACACGGACATCCAATCAATTGTCACTGTGACAAGAAGATATCCCTATTGCACTGATCTCAAAAGTGATGCATAGAAGCGAATGCAATAGGGATCGCTCTTTGGTGTCTGCTAAACTGATTTGACGAGGATGAAACGCACCCTGATTTAGGAGAAGAAGCTGACGTTCTTCAAAACTCTCCAAGACCCGGCAAACGCAAAGACCCGAAAGCAAATTAGAAACATCAAGTCCAAGCTTCTGAAAACCCTGCGTAATCAAAAAATGAATAGTGGACCAACCAAAACTATAAGCTCCAGTTGTACGCGAATCTCAGTTATCACGATGAATTCTTTACTCTTCTGTAATAAATCTATCAATCGAAAGTCCATAATTTTCAGCGGCTAGGATACAAACAAATTTGTGACAAACTCAACAAGCCCTATGAAATTCTGATGGCTTGGATGTTGCTTGGAGTTACACACCCCACCTGTCCGGACACACTGAAGACCTACTTGGGCGGTTTACGTACAGCCGGAGAACTACTGAGGACCACAAAATGGGGAAGCAGCGGGACTGTACGGCTTGCCAGCGGTAAGCCTTTCAAATTGAAAGGACCGACACTCAACCTGCAACATTCCAAAGATGCAATAATGATTCCTCTACGTAAAGGGAAAGAAAATGGAAAGAAGATGGACAACTACCGCTGAATCACGAACAAGAGATTCAGCTGGGTTCCAGATGAGTCTCTCGAAAGAGCAAATTTGTTTGCAAATGAGTGTATTTCACTAATACCGCTGAATCATTTTTTATGCACAGTAGGCAAGATCACAGCTCTTGTCTAGCTGAATGGGCTAATTGGTGGTATAACGGGAAAACGCTCCCCAAAATCAGCATGCATTTCGAAGCGACTGAATTACGACTGACGTGATTTTTGCTGGGAGATAAATTCAGGAGAAATCTCGTGAACAGACTCAACCGCCCTATAGGCTGTTTGTAGACTTTATCACAGCGTTTGACTTAGTCTGCAGAGAAGCATTGTCAGAGTAGCACAACCCAACATGAACGTTTGGCCGTCCTGACAGATTTGTCGACCTCATCAAAGCCCCTCAGGCTGAGATGAGAGTCTCATTCGGACCTACCTCGAACGATTTCTTACTCGATACCGAAGCGAAAAAGGGTCGTGCTCCCCAGCCAACTATTTTCAGTCTGCACTTAACAAACACTCGTCTGCACAGGGAGTTTCAGTCACTGCAAAAACGGTATACCTAACTAATACTCTTTCAATGAGTATTCATTCGATTCGAAGTGTCTCCTGACCGAAAAACTAATGATTCAGCCCAATACCTGTGTGTTACTGTTTGCAGATTGCAGCGGCTGATTACGGCGTTTGGTTTACATATAAATCTTCTGCAATAAGCCCTTTATCAGCCTTCGCTAAGGACTCAGCACAATACGTCACGTATTCTGCCAAATGTTTGTGAGGTGGGATACTGCTTGGATTTCTCTTCTCTTGGCTATCCACAGGGCTTGATACTGAAGTAAAGGCACGCATTTCAAAAACCAGCGGGGCATTTGGTCATCTTCGAAAATCCGTCTGGAGTAATCATCGCTTGTTAGTAAGCATCAAGATTACAGTGTATTGGTCGGCTGTGATGTCTTCACTAACATATGGCAGCAGGACCTGGAAAGCCGACGTGTTCTTGAGTGGTTTCACATGCACTCTCCGCACATAATCCTTCGGATCAAGTGGGGCGACAGAGTTCTAACCGCTGAAGATCTTCCAAGAGCGAAAACCGTTGGAGTTGCATACAGTCTAACACAAGAGCATCTCCAATATATTGACTAGTTGGAACAAATGGCAGAGACTCGCATCACAGAACAACTTTCCCATAGTCAGCAGAGACATGGTGTTCACACCCGGAGACCGCGAAATTCCGCTACTGAGACAGCCTTCAGATAAGTTTGAACAACTGAAACTTCTTTTTCGGAAAAGTTTGGTAACAATCGGTAGATTTCTATTTCACGTCATGGGAAGACCTGGTACAAGATAGAAGAGTATGGAGAACGGCTGTCCAAGGTAGTGTGAGAAACTTCAAGACGTGAAGCGTTGTAATGCCGTAAAATCAGCTCCATTCTGTGAGGGACGAATCTGCCCAATGCAGCTTTGACCAAGTGGACTTGCGCAATAAATGACGCACGTGCTTTAGCAGGATGAGCCTTGCAGTCGATCAGTGATTCATCTGATAAAGATAGCTTTTCTGAACCCAAAGTAACTTTGTTCCATTTTCCAAAGAATCCTCGCCCGACATTGTCCTCCTAAGGATAATAATATCATTATTGGAATACCGCTAAGTTATCCAGCGCCATGTTGATGGGGACTCCCTGGTAGCACTTGCACGATACTATACTAGAGGAAGTGTGATATTACTTTGAAATTCGAAGAGGTGGGAGATTGACACTAGAACTTCGGCTAACAGGTAATTGTTGGTAGTGCCCATTGTTAGGCCATCATGTGTAGACCCGCAAATGTCTTGCAACCAGTATCTGCAGATCCACTCACCGATCTTATTCACTCGGATCAACATTTGTGCCAGGAGGTTAAGCGATTTCGGCTCAGGGCAAACCGTCATCGGTTTGCTAATATGTACAAGCGTCTAGTGGATTGACCGCTTTTCTCTAACAACTCCGATTCGGATGCCAGCCAGCCATATATGTGTGGTCGCTTTCCCATGAACTTATTTAGTCACTTGGAGAATACAGCTCGAATTCGTGGACAACCGAAGTTTCGTCCCTATGACAGTTTTCAGGTGAGTACGGGAAATGGTTATGTTGATATTAAACTTTTGGAAACTCAGAGTGACCTGGTGAAGCGCAGTCTGCAGAAGCCTATCGAACTCAAGCATACCGTTCAACACAACTGTGCAGTGTCAAGCGTAACAACACGACCTTGATCTCTGCAACTTTCAACCCCATATTGCTGAACAGAATCGAACTCGTAAGTCTACTACGAACTGCTAAGGAAGGGCCAGTGAATCTTCTAGATAAGTTTCTTCCATTTCTAGCCTGCAGCTGCCAAAGGTAAGCTTCTAATCAATACCTGCCCGACTTTACTTTCACATTAAGAGATAGCCGACAGTAATTCGGTTGATGGTTTCCCACCTGGCTGTCCATTCCCACCTAAATGGTGCCATCCGGAGGGCAGTGTTATGGCGATTTTTCTGGGAGAACCTTCGCATCCCACTGAAACTTTGGAGACCTGAAGTGTTAGCGCTCATTGCTATACCTTCGTACTTATGTCCATCATCAGGCAGTGGCACTTAACCAGCCTCTGTGTGCGCGCACATCGATTTTATTCTGTCGGGTAAAAACCTGCAGCAGCGGCTTGCATGTAGCACCGCATGCCGCTTCGCGTAAGCCGCTTGTGGGTTAGTTGCTGTGGTTAGGCATCCAGTGTACTAGCCACCTCCGGTCAGCAGGTCCGTATCGGATTCCAGCTAGCCATGAAGATGCAGGCGTAAACCAGCACCAAAGTCAATAGCAGGGTTATCAAGCTCTGCCCTCACGACACTCTGCCGGCCCCATTCCCGGTTGCAACCTGTAGCTTGGTACGACCAGGTCACGTTTAAGTTGAGATGCCGCCAGAGCAGAAGTCGAAATTCCAGCGAAAAGTAGAGAAGAAATTGAAGGAAGCGACATCGTTTGGAAGCCAGCTATAGTGTAGAGCGGTTCCATTCATAAGGAAAATTTTGCAGCTGCATACGCAGGTTTCTCGAGAAATCAAGGTATACTGGGTTGGCACCAACACGAACTCAACAGTTTAGGGTAGCTGAACGGGAGGAACGATATGCCATCAATCATTTGTTGGGTTTAGAATGATAGCATCAGTCTGTTTAGTTCTTCTAACATTACCTCTTACAATTAAAAAAATGTTTGGTTTTCTGAAACGATATATACCCCGGTCGCAAGGGCCTAACGGTTGAACGGCTTTGACTGCTACCAATGCATGATTCATGACAATTTTATCGTCTGTGGGAGCGATGTATGCGCATGCTACAAGAAGGAAATCCGGCCTCTTTCGCTCAGCGGTCGTCCATGTATCATTGCTTGCTCGCTCTTACATCGTATGCTCGCGCGTCGTCTGCTAGCTAGAGCATGAGTTATATACCACGATCTTCGTATTATGTCTGAGCAAATGGTTATAAATAGCTCTCGCTTTCTCCTGGGAAATATAACTACCTAAAACTAAATTTGGCTCGCTAGTGTTCCGATCTTGCTATTTTCTCCTCTATGGGCAGTTTGTATTGCTGTTTATGTATTATATTGTTCAGACTGAATCGGATTGTTTCAGTTTTTGTCCATATCCCACATAGACCTATAACTGACCAGACGTAGCACTCTGTATAATGGGGAATGTTAAGCCTATAAAGGTACGAGAAATGACTTTCTGGCCTTAGAATCGCCCCTCCCGCCTCATGGTCCCGTACCTTCAGGTTTTAAACCGGGTGTCGGACTCTCAACCGTATCCAGAACGTCTTAGTGTCTACGTTGACAGAAATGAGTACCTGCTGGGATGACCACCATGGTCTGGGACGGCTAATGGCAGTCGAGTGATTCATATGACTCTCTGAAGTTTGAATAAACGTGCAATAATCTGTCTCCTTGTGGTTAACTGTCATTTTATTTGAGTCAGACAATTTCGGATCAACAACAGCTAGATGCACCTTAGTGTGGATCTGACAGATGAATAAACCGGCATGAAACCATAGGATTTTTGAATTGTTTTTATTTTCCGTTACAGTGGAATCCAAAATAACTCAGGCGCTGAAATCCTTCAGTTTAACTGTCAATGGTGTAGACGTTATCGGATTTGCCGTCCAACCAGCGCATTTGCGCGAACAAGAAGAGCGACGCTGTTGCATATCTAGCGCCAGATTTTGCCATTCTCCAACTGTGTCCATCTGTTGCCATGGCTTCTGTCATAAACACTAAGAGAGAATAGAACTGAGCGATCGGTTACTGTCTACGGTAAGCTGACCAGACTGTTCAAGCATTGGTCGTGTGAAGCAGTTACGGATAAACCAACTAGGGAACATCCTGGTAACTACGACTGTCCCATCTGATGGATAAGTGTAGGCGGAATGAATGGCCAATGGACCGAATTCCTCCTTTACAACTTCTACCCGGGCTGAGTAAAAACACCAGGAAACAACAGAATAGTCGGGAATCTTACCTTAAATTGATAAATATTTACTAACAGGGGTTTCTTGTACAAACTGGCCGTCAGCTTATTCAGGTCACTTGTGACTAGATACATATTTCTTTAAGCAATTTCATTTGAACCCAAATGCAAGTTTGTGGACAAACTGCAAAATAATGCGAAGTTCCTAGTGCTACTCTTTCACCTATAAAAGGAATCGAGTGGAGTTGAATAAAACTAACAGTCTGCAGACAGTTTGACACGGATGGTTTAACAGTTTACATAAAGTGGGTGGTGAACCAATGAAAATGTCCTAGATCGTCAAACGGGGTTATATCCTTTTCCGTCCCACTACACTACCTTCATATGCAAGCACTGTGCCTATCTGCAACATCATTGAAGAGAGGTCTTTACTGATGAGTTTTACGGAGGTAAGTAATACTTACTGATGAGTAAGTATAATATAGTGTCCTTCACTCTGTATACCCGTCTTTTGTCCTCGCATTCTCCTCACATAAGGTGATCAAACAGGTGGTACATTCCGCAGTTTTTTAACGGCCCACAGTCCGAAAGTCTACTGTTTGACAGCATGTGAGTCACAAAATTCAAAAATAAACTGACACCATGTGCGTCCCCGCGTAGGCAGAACGGTTGGAACTAATGGCGAAGCGTAGCAACATCATCATTGTGTTTTTTTTTGGCATGAAAATCGGAGGGAACCAGATCATTGTTGAGTGCACAACTGCATGATTCGCGGCTGGTTAGTTTAGATACCACATAATCAATATGCATGAGCCAAGAGGCTTAATATTCACAAAACCGGATGAAAGACAATCAGAAAAAATTCTCGGGGTATTCAATGCATTTAGAGTTTTCACATGCCTCCGAGTTAGCAAAAGAGTCGGCATCGGCCGTTTTATGTGGGAAGGAGGCTACCTTGTAGTGCCTAAAATGAGCAAAATTTACTACATTTCGTGGTGTTTGTGGTCAGGAGGAACTGGCTCATTTCTACAGACAAACAATAGTTTTTAGCACAGAATTTCGAGCTACACTGAATGATTTATTTAGTTTTTGGTTCAGCCATTTGTGGATGCCTGTCGAAAAATGCGCCCACCTCACCCGCCAACAATCATACAGCCGAGCATTCTTTCATCCACTCGAAATAATACACTGCGTCCGTTTTTTCGGTTGGTTGCTCAATACAACTTCCATTCAAGAAACTCAACCTAAACGTGGATATAAGAATGGATCACAACCAGATAGTTATTACTAGTGTTTTTACCTGAAGGACCCCAACTGCTCACTGCTCACTACCTAAGACACAGTAGTCAGAAATAGATTTCGAATCAATTTAGTAAAGTCATAATACCTTAGTTTGTTCATATTTGCTACATTATCAGGAAACGGTTTATAATGTAAGAAACTTGTCCATATTCAAAATAATACACTATATGGTCGCGTGATTGAAAACTAGGTTTTCTGCGCTTGTCCTATGCAATGTTACTCAGTGCCTTTTATACAGGAATGACAATCACATCTCCGCTTGCTCGACCGTCCAAATTGCTGGGTTAGTAAATGGAGCAAATCCGGTGTTGTTGTACTGTATCCGTATCGTGCACCTTCACAGCAGCCATGAGGATTACCCTAAGGATGGAGAACTGTTTACTTTCAGAGTAGGGTTCGACAAACCCTTACCCCAACTCCTAAAGAAGCTGTTCTTCTGCTTTTCGCTCTACTGACCTATCTAGGTTTAGTCTCGAAACACAGGACAGAGACATTGGAAAGGATTGTTGATCATCGGGTCTCCCATTACTTGCACGTATGAGCTTATCCAAGTAATCCCCTCCACTCTTTTCTCCTTGGAAGTCAGGGATAATGAAATGTCTCCTGTCCTCCACTGGAACATGAATGTAGATGGGTCAGTTTAGCGTTTGCACTTGCTGGATTCAACCGATCAGGTTTTGGTTTTAACTGATAAGTTCGCTTCTGATTGGAATGCCAGAAGACGCGGGTGCTCGCATACCATCGATGGAATGGAAGCAAAGGTAACCGTATTGCTGTAATTTGTTTCACAAGAACTTGGAATGTACGGCCGATCACTACGGCGACGAATTGATTTCCGTATATACAAACCCTTTTGGACTAACGAATGCAAACAGGCGGACACACTTTAAGTACAAATAGTTAGAATAACCGCTGAGTTTACTTCCCATGTAATTCCATATGAACAAGCATACTCTCTAATTTTTGAAATTTATTTTTGCAGTAATAGTCAGCGACCTAACTTTAGCTTAGGCAGTCACATCCTACACAGTTACCCAGGAGACGAAAACACGCAACTGAGTACTTGTTCCGAGGGGGGTTAATAAACGAGTGTTTTCTTCCTCATAACAATAATGTTTTCAAGGTGTGGTAGTCCAGGTTGGTCGCAGACCACGAAGCTCTCAACCTTCCACAAAGCCGGACGACTAAGTGGATACAAAGTTTCCTGAGGCTGACTTATCTTGATAAATTGGGGATCTTAGGAACAACAACTTTGGGTTGATTTAACTCCATTGAATCGTTTGTCAATCTCTGGTGATTGGGGTATGCCATACGTTCTTGCAGCATGCGCTCAGCACTTGATTCCTGATGGCTTAGATCGTTTTGCCCAGGTATGGCTAGCAATCTAGCAGACATCACCAGGATGTGTTTGGGATACACTATCTCCAAGCAACTCTATTTGAATTACGGGCGGACGAATCAAACCACGAGAAAGCTGCCACCTAATTAACCCGTAACTGAACAGGCCTTTGAATGCCGCTTAAAATACCACGAAGCGCCTCATCAGTTGTGTCACTCTGTTGATAGCAAGACATTTGCACAAAACTATCACACCCTTTGAACAGACCCATAACCGAAAAGTGCTATTGGGCTACTAGTAATTTAGAAGACTGCTACGATTAATTAGTACACCAAACACGTGAAGGATCTTTCAGTTTTGAGAAAGAGTTACGGGGAAGAAAAGACTTCAGTCCATTTAGGCGTGATTATTATGGATTTTCAACTAAAAAACTTCGGATAGTGGCGGCGTCCTATTCTGTTATTCTGTGTGATGGCAAACTTCCACTGGATTCCCTAGATGTGTTCATCCGAAAATTCAGTCGGCTCACAATCGTTAAGTGAAGCGTTTTCGTCCAGGTCTCGATCTTTGTTATAAATATTGTTTATATCATTTTTACTAGGTCTGCTGTCCCAAGTACAACGACAAAGGCTCACCTCAGTAAAATCCAGGTGTTTTTTTTATTGCAGTAGGTTTTAAGTCCAATCCAGTTAACAGGAAATCTCTAAAATGAGCAGAAAACAACCAGACTTCTACCCACTTTACTTAACTAACTGGAACAAACAGTGATGTGTGAATCAATCTAATAGCCACTCAGTGTAAGTCAGTGTTGTGTCTGCCGAGTCGCCAATCTGTTATATCTGCTGCTGTCTCCACTCCAGTGCCTGGTGCCAGAAAAAGAACTCACAGACAAGGAACACAACAGCTTTATTGCAACAAGCGAGTGCGTGCGAGTGCAAAAGTTACAACGGCCCCGCGCAATTTACAGGGCACTTTTTGACATTGATCCAGGCTGTCTAATAGTGAACACCCATCAACATCGATCGTGATTCTATGAAATGCCTGAACGCTGATCACATTCGGTCGTGCTTCCATGGCGTGCCTGAACACTCATCGGCTTTTGCTGGATTGATTGAATTATTGATTAGCCTGGAGGCTTGTCGGCTTCCCTATTGAGATTTTGGTGGAGTTCTAGGGTCTCAGTAGGTTTCGGGCTTTATGGGGTTACTTTCAGGAATCTGACCTTCCTGACAGTCAGTATCTCACCACTGCAGCCAGCCAACGTTAATGCTTCGTCTAGGTTCATGTTTCAATTCGGTGACTCACCTAATACAACTACAACATATGGTGAACTTGATAACCCACAGAAACATGTGAACTTTGCCATGAATGAAAAATCGTTACTGGTTCTGTCCGCCAGTCTGCCACAGACAGCTGACGTGAATCGGGGTGTTTATTTCAAGATACATTTCCCTTATTCTTGATATCCAGTGTTTAAAGATGGGTGCTTTTATACCCAGACTAATCAAAAATAAGTCAGACTTGCACAGACCTTCCTAGTCGCATCGATACTAGAAAAGGAGCTGTGGTTCACCTTCAGTTCCCTTGTTCCTAATTGACGGACGATATTTCTTTCATATATCTTTGTCTACTCTATTTTATCTACTCTAAACCATACAAGTGCTCCTGAACTTCCTTCTTTTAGCTTAGGCCCTGTTGTAGAAACGTAGAAAGCCACAGAATCGGTTAATTGGAGTGTGTGGACGGTGAGTTATTCTGTCTGGTGTTTCATCTCCTGTTAACGACTACTTTTATGGAATAAAGCCCATACAGGAGGTGACTAAGATCGAATGCCACAGAATATTCAACGGCTCTCCACCAGACTGTTCTGAACAGCTGCGGGACATCTGTACGACCTGGCACACATACCATTCCCTTAGGTTCTCAGTAACCCTGCAAAAGAGAAAACCCAGGTTCAGAAGAGGATTCCTCACAAGTTGTACCTCACGGAAGGACCAGTGTGGCTTCCCGGAATAACGATGGCCCCTAATTAATGAATCCGATTACCATCTCATTCGTTAGAAGACCTTAAAGTCTTGCAACAAGAGGTAGATCATGCTATAGTTTGTTCAACAGAAAAACCAGCTGCTCTATTCTACCAAACTCTGCTTATTCATCAAAGTGCAGAAACCTATGTGCGCAACCCACGCTTGTTTACCCCGTGAGCTTACAGTGCCTAGTCACAGTGTGGCGTGATACACAAAAACATCAAGAATCATGGTTTGTCTAGCTGACCCGCCAAAGATGTTAGAATAGTTCTAGAACGTACGTGGATGTTTGCTACCCAAGTTTTGTCAACCTAACATGAAATTTTGTGCAGGTGCATCAACCAGGACTGTGAGTTACCTTGTTCATCCGGAGTGGATCGATAAGGTAGTAGACATTTCTCACTCAGTTTAGTTAGAAGCAAACATCATCACAAATGAAATCATCATCACCTATGAAAATGGCAAACGAGTTGTCTGATTCATGTCGACAACTGTCTGTTTGTTTGTATTCTACATGCTGTGGTGGAAATTTGTTATTTTTGCGAGTCATTCACGGGCAGCGAATCAATCAGCTCAAACGTATTCAGAACTTCGATTGATGGTGAAGCAGATGTCAGCAGCGGAGGGCTCAGCACTTTCAACAGTGGTTCACTTAGAGGTGCTTAAGTGCGTCCCAGAAGAGATCACGCAGATAGCTGTTTTCGAAGGTCCCATCAAGTTGTCTATCCAGCGGTATAAACTAAATTTTCTGTAAGGTGTTCACCTTTGAGTAAAATTTATTAATCTGACTGGTTGGGCTGTTGATGAATCGGCCAACAGTAGAGTAGGAGCTGTAAAATCACATCGCGTCTTTTCCATAATCCAACGTCGGCTTGAGAATTCATGTCCAGGTTAGTTACAGACTACAGACTGCAAACAGCTGATCTAGATGAAAACTACTTAAGATATGCTACCCCAGTATGATAAAAAGCACGCAAGATTGCCTTAGTTAGTAGGACTGCGTCAGTTGGCATTGAAGGGGAAGAAACCTTATGAATGCAGTTGTTTATCACGGAACTTCTCACACACACTCACACAACTTTTCTCTCCCCCCCCCTTTTTCAGTGGCATGCTTACTCTTGATTCCCTCATTCGAGGTAAGTATACCAATGATGTTTTGATCGGTTCTGTCGGTTGCACTCCAGAAGTGTAAATAAACTTACGAACGGGCTTGAAGAAACTCATGAAATGGTATCGGGCGTAGTGTCTCTCCTTCAGTGTTCTTACTCTCCTACTAATTTCCTGTGACCAAAATGAGGACGAGCTCCTCAACGTTCCACTGCTCACTTCCAAAATTCAGTACCTTGAAGTACTTCGGATTAACTCGCTCAGGAAATCTTACATATTGAGACGGTTTTAACTGATGTCATAATATTAACCTTTTGAACACCCATAGCGAATATTTGATCTGTACCAGGAAGCCTTATAGTGACTTTCGCAACTCCATGTATGCTCCCACAATGGAGTTATTGCCCCCTTGTTGTATTCCCAGAACTCCTGGAGAATCACCTCTGCCTTAATGAAAAGCCAGTGAAACATGTTTCGAGGTGCAGTTGGATTTCGAGGACTATCCTGTTGGTTTTTTGGTCCGCAAACACAGTGACGCTGACTGATACCGGTTAGTCAGATTTCCTTCGGATGCCCAATACCCACTTCGGCCCGTTTTGTCCGAAGCCAATTCCAAATTCAAATCATTGTCTGCTTTTACTGAAACCTACGCCTGTCTCAAAGTCGTATACGTTGCATAAGCATGGAGCCCAGGACATGTACCGGTCGAAAAGTCTAACATGGTTGCAAATAATACTCGCCCATCGTCCAGTCAACATCCTACGCAGAGTAGGTACCCCGATGCCACAACGAACTGCTAAATTAAAAGGCAGGAGCGCTGATGAAATGGTGTTCGGTCGGATTGGACAGATTGCAAATGTCCAGGCCAATCCTGAAAAGGGCTCCTTGGGTTTTTCTGTCCAGGTTGTCTTACAGTAGAAGTTAATCTCATTAGCCTGTGCCAGTTTATTTATTTGCAGGTGGTTTACACATCGGGTTTTTATCACTTATCATGGACTTGTCACTGGTACCCAGTAGCCCAGTGGTTAACAACGCGGACTTCCTTTTGGATAACCCTGCATGAGCACTTTTATATTGGTTGCCGAACTCCGTCTTTCAAACTGTTTATACATGTTTTACTCATAAAAGAAACGTGAAAAATGTTGCTGACTTCTCTAGTTTTCGCCAAGGTGGATGAAAGTATGCCTATACTATTAATTATACCACAGGTTTCCTTTATAACTGACTTGTTGTCTCTGAGTAAACTTAAGTCGCATTTGATCCTTATCTCAAGGTGGGCAATTGTTCAAAAAACTGATTTCCCAAGGCAACCTGTAATGTTGCTTTTATCAACCGTGAACCAAGAGATAGGATACAAAGCACTAAAATACACTGGATCAGGCGCCAGCATTAGCGTTGATCGTGGACTGTGTACGAGTAGTGAGACCAATTTACAAGTGCCAAAATGACGCCTCATAAGTATGACATGTATTCCCAAAGTGAGTTTCTCGGTTTGCGCTGTTTATCTCAAAGCAGTAAAGATAAAGATCTGTAGCCTGCTTTCATTTTCGCCAAAGTACCTTTGGGGGTCAGATCTTTGTTAGCGCTCATGGAGTTCGGACGAGTCCTTTCAAGTGCCCTGTCGCGTTTCAATGATCTGGATACGGAGCAAAAGTCATAAGTTCCCTTATTAGCTGGCATGCATATTGAAATGAGCAAAATTCTATATTCAAATTAAGATTCGTCCTCGCACTGAATTGCATCAGCAGAGCGGAAACTTCATGATGCGTCGTAAAGTAGCTATTGTAATCCAAGTTATTTCTACTTACTGCAAATCACTGGGTCTCGTACGATTTTGAATATTCTTTTCGGGTTAGCAAAACCTTGTATAGATTGACATTTTGAAAAACTGAAATGTTAAAACTAAGAAACATGGTATGGCTCCATGTTTTATTCTTGGAAGTGTTAGCTTCGTAGAATATCAATAAATATTCCCACCATTTCCTTCAGTCAAATCTTACGTGAATTATGACGGTGTGAACCAAATGGTAGGCAAAGTTGATCTTGGTTTTGGGTGTTACTTGAAGCAGAGTCTATAGTGAGAACGATTTTCAAGTCTTGAGCAAAAAGTGGCACTTTCATTGGATACTTTTGTACTCAAGCTGGACCGGATGCTCGTATACAGTGTTGACCTCTCCAAGGGGGTGTCACCGAGGAGAGAATGATTCCAAAAAGAGGGTGAAACGGACCAATACAGGCTATTTTTACATTGGGAGACGCAAACAAATTTAGAGGTGCTTACAAGAAGAGACCATCCCGATCATCGGGTCAGAAGTAATTTTTAACATGTGAAATCCCATTATCCAAAGTGCAGCTTTGGTTGTGTAAGGAGAGTGAGAAGCCGTCGACATGTTCATCGGTATTGCCAAGAAGGCCATCCACTCAACGCCATGGCGCAATTTAGAGTGACTTTCATAATGCAACTATTGGCGGCAGAAATCACCCACCCCATGGACTTTGAGATGAGTGTTTTGAAAAGCTTTCACCTCATCATTACCGTGGACAGCAAAATCAGTGTTGACACTGATGATTAACTGGCTTTTAAAGCCCTCAATTAAAGAAAAGGGACTGGATGCGGAGGGAGTGTGGTGCTAGCCTATCGCAAGCGTTCTGAGTCTACATTACCAAACGCTCAGTTAGACAATATGGAGAGAACCTGATAACAAGAACCCAGTCGGAAACGGTTAGATGCGATTTCTTGCAGGACGAAACACAGAAAGGGTTATGGGAATCCAACAGCAGCCAAACTCTTTGTAATCTATTTTACATCCTTCTGCCAAGTCGCGCATCGTCTATCTCACAGTTTGCGTCATCATGGAGACATGCAGAATAACACCTGCCACGGTAAAGAATGCTTTGGTATACGTAGCACATTGCGGATCCATCGTAGTTGGTGGTGCTGGATGTGTTGCGCAACTAAAGTACCTTCTGCATAACTGAATGCCCGTTTTCTAAGTACCCCGTTACGAGCTTGTCGGCACCATCCGGTACCAGCAACATTCCGACACATCGGTGGTAAAAAACTGAAGGCGCCTCACGTCTTCTGTCTGCATAGGACATATCGCACAGCCATACAGCAATACAGCCCTTACTGGTACACCCAACCCCTAACATGAATTTTTGATGCCACAGGTGACGCAAACTAGCAAATGTGATTCTGGCATGATATTCATGCACTGACTTCATCAGACACATTTCTGTCAGAGACAGTACAACTGTCGAGGGGCCTAAAATTCTACATGACATTCAGTACTTCTTGAATTGGAACATTCATACTCAGAGACTGCATGTTATGAAGTATGACTTTGCAGTTTGAAGGTGCAACAAGCATGCCAAAAGATGGCATGGTTGTGATCGGATGATTCAACAGCGCTTACACTCTGTTTTCGTCATCAAAGAGGAGGATGTAGCCTGCATACTACAGATCGACAAGGTTCTTACCAGTAGCGATTTGAACACTGAAATTTAGACGATCATCCAACGTTCGTCTCATTATACCGCCGATAATGAGGTTGAACAAGATTGGAGCGAATAGGAATTTTCTCACGCGCCTGGAAGTATGTTAATAGATTTATTCACGAACGTCTGAAGCATCCCCTATTGAGCAAGGGCCTTTGAAAGCGCTGACGGTTCTACTGAATCTAACGCAACTTTGAAGTCTGTTAAGGCAAGTATTGCTGATACGGCTCTACTCTAGCATCCGAGAGTGTGTGGGGGTGGTCGATAAACATCTACCCAGTTGGAATCCCCGTTGTTGCTGACGAGCAAAGACTTTGCGTGCCGCCCTAAGACGATGAGGAAGCAGTGACGCCAGAAGTCTTGTTACAATATGAGTCAAAGTTACACCTCTGTGGATACTACATTCACTGGCGGTACAACAGTCCAGTCATCCCATTTATCTGTGATGGTCTCTTCCAGACAAGCAAATAGACTGGGCAGGACCGGCTGGGTAATCCACTGTCACCTTTGAATGGAACAGGTGAAGGATCATGGGGAATTGCATCATGCTAATGCTTGAACAGAAGTGTATATTCGAACACTTGTGAGACTGGAAGGGGTTCCATATTCACGTCTACGTTTCTATCAAAGACCGATAGACCGCACGGGAAGTAACAGGTAACCAGCTGAATTGTTACTGGAAGTATTCTGGCTAGTAACGTGAACGTTCTCCTGTGCTGTAGATCACAGAAACACTGTGGTCCTAAAGGACCACAGTCTGGTCTTAGTGGTCAAAGGTCCTCGAGGACCTATCGAACGAATCGAGTGGAACAATCTGTGGACATTCCCATTATTTTTTACTTCCTCCAATCCTTCGCTCTTCTGGACTCACCAAGCTTCTGGGACAGCGCGTATTGACTTTGTCAAACAATTGCATTAGAGCCAATACAACTACCGATATATTTAAAAATTCTTCCCAAACTCTGAAGAATGATTTCGCACCTTGTGGGTACACGGAACCTGCGTGAAACTTCGATCTGAGGAGTCGCCACCTGAGGAGCCAGTCGACATATGGCTACGTGATATGAATTCCGCGACTGAAGGATGAGTGGCGATATATTCTAAGTACGAGTTAATTACATTGCTGATCAGTGGCTGGTGGTCGAACAACTTGGTGTTCGACTACCAGCTGGCAGGTCATGCTTTCAAAACTCCGGTTTTTTTTGTGAGATGCGCTCTCAATGGCGCTCATGCATTAAAGCTATTGCCTTCAATGCATAGCTCCCGTCCCAATCCCCTCACTTAAAAGTTCGCTGACAGACCTGTATTTACGCACCAAGTTATCAGTTCCCGCCTCCAATACGCAGTTACCTACCCTACCTCCCCAAATCATCGATGGACGAAATTGTGGCAGTTACAACCACTGTACGACAAGTACGCGGTTCTTACATCTGATAACAATGAAGATGATCTCAGCTTTTGAGCATAGACTGACTTCACTTGAAGGATGAAATCTCGATATAGCCATTTCGCGTGCGTTTTCATGATGGAAATCCCGGTAGAATCATACTAAACGTCGTGCCCTTATTCCCAAGCAGCTTTGGGACACTCCTCCCAATCAGCATTATATGACGTCGACCTAAAACTCGAGTTTCTCATGAAGGTTATGGTGAACAGCAAGCAACCGATATGTATGCAGAGAACATGGGCTCTGAATTATGAAGAGGTTCCAGTGTTTTAGAATAACTCCTGACAAGAGTGTGTGGGGAACGAAGAGGCAAGTTGCGTAGAAAACATCTCGGAACTACAACCTTTCGCAAGAGTGAGAAATGAGAAGCTTCAACCAGGCAAAGAAGCTGAACGCGGTGAAGTGACGGGTCGTTTTCCTCTTAATTCATCCCTACGGTGACACTAAGGTTTCACTTCCTGGGAATTAGAACAACTCCTTAGTGCATTTTTCATTGTCTCAGTTAGTTCCTAATTTAGATACCACAAAATTACGACTTAAAGCGTCCGCTCGCAATAAGAACGATTTGCTCCTGTCTAAAGGGTTACCTAAATTTTGTCGGTCATTTTTTCAAGCTCGCACCGTGGAAGTCATGTGATGAATAATATCGACAATACTTATCAGTTGCTCGATACACAATGGTTTGGGAGGCATTTCGCTGCTGCCGGGGCTGACTTTCGATCACGATTATTTGTTCTGTCGGGCGGTTCCATCAGTTGCTCTATTGATCGATGGCCATGTGACTTTTCAGTTGGGCCTCCGCTGGAGTGACCTCTGTCCTTGATCCCTTTGGGTTCCAGCTTGTGACGTTTTCTTATCCGATTCCATGAGTTTCTTGGTTTGTTACTCCGATATTCGGCCCTCTTTGAGTATTCCGGTTGAGATATTGACCCTTTGCACGTAGTGGTGCGTAAATCGGATCCAATCCGCCGTGGAGTACCATGCTTCAAAAGAATCCCATTCCGTGTCTCCGTATGCCAATAGTTTTTTGCGTTTCCCAGGTTGAATTTGTGGCCTTCTTGATCTTCATGTATGGATATCAAGGATATGGGGTCATATTTCCTGACGGCCGCGTTCTGTTCCCTTATTCATGTGCACAACTTCCTCCCAGTTTGCCCAACGTAGAACTTGTTGCACTTGATTCATCAAAGCTAAAGTATGTATCCATGCAACAGTTCAACAGCTTTCATAGACTCTCGGGTTTTATGGTTCCTGCCGTCTTTGGATTAGTCCGAAGCAGTTTTGCTATGGTTTCTCTGGCTAGGTTGTGATTGATTGAAGTGAACAGTAATGTGACATCAAATGAAACCACGTCTTCTTCTATATTGACGTTTCGTAGTTTGCACAGAAACTGGCCAGTATTGTTGATTGTGTTCCGATACAGAAATTACGTGTTTCAATCTTCCCCAAAAGTTTTTTATTAATTTGTAAAATGGAGTTACCAGAAATGAAACGATTGGTCGAATTGGAATTCCCTCTTTGTGCACCTTTGGTGGTCCGTAGAATTGTGCAATGTTGGTGTTATCGGCTTTCATTCTCCATCGTTCCTGGCTGGTTTTATCGTGTGTTGCTTGCAGTTTCCTGAGCGTCGTGTTGATTCGATTGATAAGGTTTGAAGTTGGGTCGTGACTGACTGACTTCGTCGTCGTGTCATTTAGCAGTTGTTTGGCCATTTAATCTGGCTTGTCCATTACCACCGTGATGCGTCCTTTGTCTGTCGGTAGTATTATGATTGATTCATCCTTTTCCAAATTTCTGAGTGCGTCTTGTTGTTCTCTGGGAATCAGTTACATGTCCCTTTTCCGTGTGATGGCCGTTAAAGTTGTCTATTGTATCTGTTGTTGAACCTCCTCGGATGTTTCGTTTGATTTCAAGGCGTGTTCTAAGCTGGCTAGGTAATCTTTGTGGGACGCGTGCTCGATGTTGAAGTTAAGTCTTTCTTGTTCAGCTGTGCTGAGTTGGCGGCCAGATAGGCTTTTTATCCAAGCGTCGTATTTGTTATTTTCGTTGTTTTCCGTGAGTATGCGCAATTTTGTTTCCATGGCTGTTCTACGTTTGATCTTGGTATTGTCTGCTCGGTGTCTGATTGCCGCTTCAAGTTCTGTCGAATGGTGTAGACCGGTTTCAGCCAGGCAATTTTTCTTGCTCTCGGAGATTATTTTTTCTGTTTTCTAAGACTATTGTGGGCGTCTGTTACGAGTAACTTCACCATCCGTCTGCCACACTGTCTTCCTAGGGCCCATGCATTTGGGTGGTATAGTGCTGGTATGTGATTGGTAGTGCAATTAAATTGCTCAGCTCAGCGAACAAACCAACGACCATGTAAGCTACCTGAGCTACCAACATTTTCCTCAACAGCAAACCAACTTGGGCGTACAACGCTCAAAGAAGCTCGTCGCTGGGAAAACTTCGCCTGCCCACAAGCCTCTACACGCGAACAACTATGCTTCCTCCATGTATGCCTATGTAGGCACATGCTACCACCCAGTACCAATCACAGAACCTCAGTTCATATCGTATTGTACCTACGAGTTCCACATACTGACATGCTTCTTTTCGAAGCTTTTTCGTGACGGAAAAGAAGTTAGAATCTTTCTTACTTAGTAAAGAAATAAGATGTGTGAAGTCACTGTGGAGCCATTCGAATCTCTATGATAGCTCTGTCAATTTGTGAAACGAAGTAGATTTTCCGAACAAAGGTACATAGAAATTCAAAATGTTCGAGGTGTCCTACTTTGCAGATACATCGTTAACGTAGGTGGGATAAGAGTAAGGTCACTAATCTTGTGCGAAATGGTTAAATTCCACGTCAGTTTTCCTTTGTGCTGGGTGAATCCTGACCGAATCTAAATGTCCTACAATGTGTCGAGTATTTTCGTCAACTAGATTTGCCACACTATTAGACAGGGCTTTCAGAAGACATGCATCGATTCTCCTTCGTCTAGTGGTTGGCGTTATTCTTAAGTCTACCACTACCACATTCACCTATTGAAGTTACTGTTGGAATTGGCACTTGGAATAAGCATGGGACAAATCATAAAAGTTCAACATAAACCAGATGTGGGTAACGTAAGAGGAACAAGTATGTTAGAACACACGTTATTTGGTGGTAAGGATGACAGATTCGAATGGAACAGTTTTGAGGGGACAACTTAAAAGTGAAGCGATGTCCAGAAGAGCCAAGCCAAACAAACAGCGAAGTAATGACTCAGGGCAATCAACAGGTGACCACGCCGTTTCTCTGTGAACAGGTGTTTTCGTTGTTTCGTGGGTCATGTCGGCAAAGGCTCCAGGTGACAGATTAATCTGATCAGAAACATGACGCCAACGTTCATATTTCGATCTGCTCACACCACTGAGTATTGCTAACGAAACTTTACAAATGTATTCCGTTGAGTCCGTGGTAAGCAAATGAGGTAATGTTCAATAAGCTACGGGCCTCATAAAAACGTGGATTTGCCCCGTTGATCAGTAATATCCTATAAGACTTTTTGTATAATTTTCTCGAATAGCTCCTCTTCGGCTTGGCACATTCCTCCGACTGCTCTATTATCCATCTTTGCAAGTCATTTACCGTCACTTCACGCAATCCAACAGTTCCGCATGGTGGAAATCGAAATTTGAGGGAATCAACCTTGTCTCAGGCAAGCTATGTGCTGGACACTACACACCACAGTTTTTCTCCATTTGACTTCAGATGGGCAGCATTTAGGAATAACACGTTCCTCAGGTGCTAAATGCTCAAGGATTCAAGCGGTCCGAACTTAGCCAGAAAGTGCGGAACCAACCAATTGCAGTCACCTTATATTTACTATGAATTTTTAACAATTCCGTCTGTACCTATTTGACAAAAAAACTATGAAATGAACAAACTTCACTATTTCAACAAATGCACTCATTTGCCGGGAGACTCACCTGGAACGCAGCTGAATCTCTCGTTTATGATGGTTTCACCGAACGTGCTGCACCAGGCCGCCTCATATTTCAGTTGGTACGATATTCCAGATATCTCGATACAGGTATAGACATAATACGCTACTCATAAGGTTGCTGAAAACTCTTCGACAGCCCACGACCGGTTTCTCCCTTCTTGGGGCCCATCAGGTAGGTGCAGTCCCCGAGTTCCCGTCAACCTTATGTTCTACTTGAGAACATCAAAAACGAGATTCAGTTGGGTTCCAGGTGAGTCTCCCGTCGAAACCAAATTGATATGCAAATGAGTGTAGTTGTCGAAATCTGTTCAATTTGGGTTCAATTAGAACATACGGAAACTCGGGGACTGCGCCTACCTGATGAGCCCCAAGTAGAGCGGAACCGGTCGTGGGCTGTCGAAAGGTTTCTAGCATTACGTCTAAACTTTACTACTGTCTTCTTCTTAGGTTCGACATCAGCAGCTAGACTTCATTAATTGGTCGTTACTTTGTTCTCTGAGCTCTGCAACTGGCGTTTTGTCCGAGTGCCAAGCTCGGCGAACGAACGAACTGGTTTTCTTTAGGTTTAATAGGAAAATCGGTCTGCTATCTGTAGAATTGTGAGTGCTGTTGTAAAATGGGGTAACCGCGTAATTATTTGGCGTACTGTATAATTGCCACGCGACGAGGCCGTTCAGATGACAATTAAAAAATTTAGACATTAGCTAATTAAAATTCCAACTTCATTAAAAAAAGAGAGTTCGGTTCAAGAAACACCGAAGCGATGCATTTAAGGCTGGATAAGCTGTGAGTAGAGTCCAACACGAGTGAGCTCCGTATTGGCCTGTCTGCTGAGACAATACAATTTTAGTGTTCACATTCTATTTCTCTCAGCAATTACCGGTAGAAAGGCCAATTCCGGTACGATAGCTTTGGTACAGAGTAGACGGCAGCAGTGAAGATAAATTTCTGCCGTAGCTCTTCACTCTGCCCTATAGACTAGCTGTGCAAAAGACACTCGCTAGCCTAATCCAAGATAGATTTTTTTACCCTACTCAGATTGTGACCTACTTTCTTATAAAACTCCCTACGTTAGTCTACAATCAATCCGTTGATGTAAAATCACACACGCTGTACGGAGTTGGCTAGAAATAAAACATATGCTTTGACTCTCATTAATGCAGATTCATATGCTGGTTAAGCTCAAAGCTCCTCAAAGAAGACCGTGGCCCCGAGAGGCTTTCCTCCGTCAGATAGCACGCATGTCAGTCATCGAGTGTTATTGGGGATAGTGCCAGTTTGGAAAGGCACTATACCTTCAGAAAAACATACCAGTCATTCAGCCTTTGATAGTGTTACATCAACCACACCAACCACCGCACAACCACCAACCCACCGCTACGCACCACTACGCTCCCCAATAACGCACTGATGATGTCACCTCGATTGGTGATGAAACGTTTGCAATCAAATTGCCCAGCTCAGCGAACAAGCCAACGACCAGTGTTACATCCATTTGAGGGCCTTAGTTTTCACGAGTACGCCGATTAGGTGACCACGATGCTGTTGTTGCACAAGCTAATAACTGGATGATACACGGGCTGAGTAGACTGCTTTTTAGATCTCGTTACAAATGAGAAAACATATACCACCCTCAGCAGGTAAACCGCACATGAAGTAAGGATAACGTAGCTGTCTCAATTTGTGAAAAGCTTTAAAACAAGATAGCGTTCCATCTATATTACCTGACAAAGAGTGTACTTAGACATTCATGCTCGGCAGCGCGAGATAAATCACGGTGATATGTTATCGGCATGGATAAGCTAAAGCTTGGAAATGAAGAACATATTAGAAAAGATCAGTCGCATTATGAACGGGTGTGGCAAAAAACATGTGTTTGCATTCAAGAAACTGTCGACAAACGCTCCTCATCTTCATCAGCCGAACCTTCCAATCGGTGTGAGGCAACGGTTTTGGGATGTTTGCGCTTCATGCTGTCTCGGCAGCTCTGAGGATGCATCATCTGGCCAATCAGACCATGAGCAGTACTCAGCAAATTGACGGGAGTTGATCCATCGGTGATCAACGTACTTTGAAGTCCAAGGGCACTAAGCATACGAAGGTTGTTGTCTGAACTGGCCGTGGACATCGCTTTTATAGTTTCTGGTCCAATCGTTCCAACCATCTCCTTGAACTTCTCTACATCAATCTTCATTTGCTGGGCTAAGGTGCTTATTTCTAGGTTGTTCTTTTCTCTCAGATACGCCAATTCTGCCTCGCGCGCTTTCATCAAACGTTCTAGTTCAGCATCCTGAGGTACATGAAGGGAGAGAAGAGGAAGCTAGCATTAATGCAGTACTCACCCCCCCCCCCTCATCAGAAACAGTAATGTTGACACTGATACTGGACAACCACATAGTTTATTGGAAAAGAGTAGTGAACATGGAGGGAGCCTGACATTAGTTAACCATCCATAGTTCCAAACGCCCACTCAAACAATGTAGACAGGAACTGATAGCACGTCATCTACACGGCTTATTCGCCATATTGCACAATATATTCGGCCAAGTTCGGGTAGCAAGGGGACCCCAAAACGGAAGATGAGCCACACTAACAACACTCAAAAGTGTTTCGACCTCTTTCACGCACTCCTGTCAAGTCATACCTTGTCCATCTAACAGTTTGCACCGTCCGATCACACACGGATAGGAAGGAGACGTATGCCCAGGGACGTGCGTATTTCTTCTACTCTCCTCAGCCCCAAGATGTAAAACATGAAGGTTAGGTGCAAAAAGGAGTCAGTAACAAAGCTGAACGATCAGGAGGGGAACATGAAAGTCTGTATCACCTGATCAGAACCGCGATAACCAAATGCATTGCTTCAACTTTTGCGCACACAACACCGGAAGGGGGAAGCAGTTTTGAGTTCGCCTTAAGTAGTACATTCCAAACGCGGGTGCCGGATCCGTTTGGTAACCAGTTTGCGGCACGGGCATGGCAACATACGATGCAGGGTCACAATTTGACCGTCGACCTTTCGGGAAGAATTAAGCTAGTGTCCGAAGTGCGCACAGTGGTTTATGTTCAGCCACAGGTCCTGATAGATGCTGATCTGTTCTGTCAACTTAAGTGTTTCCGCAATTATAGATCTGATAAACTACATCCATGATTTTGCAGAGTCCCCAGGCGTAGTCACACTGGGTACCATAGGCGAGCTCGCCGTAGACATTGGAGATAAGCCTATGTTTCCTCTTCTGGTCGGTTTGGACCGTAAATGCCCTTGTTGTTCCCGTGGTGTAAATACAGCACTTTGTATGCACCCTGTATGAAGCTAGAAAAGCTGAGGTCCAGCTGATCAAAGTTCAACATTACCAGATATCGAACAAGTATTTGAACAATGCATTTAATTGTTGTGGTCCTGGCCACATTCCCATGTCTGTGCGTTCCACTTTGTTATCTCCTTCCGGTATATAAACTACTGGTTTTGTGATGAGATTAAAAGAAATATCAACATCCTATGACACGCGTCGTCTCCCATACTGATAAATAAAGGTCAGCCGATGCTCATGACATAGTCCACAGTGTGTTGCATGCACGCAGTGGAACTCTCGAAACAGTAGATCACATCTGTGACCATTGTACCCCTCTTTAATATGGTTTCGCAAATACAAAAAAATGCAGGTTAGCATTATTGCGAGTAAAACAGAACAGGATCGCTAATGACTGCAACTTTGAACCACATCTGACAAAATCTCCAACCACAAACACATGATTCTTTCCGGCCCCATCAGTGACAGTGGCGAGAAAGGCATCAGGGAATCTAATATTAAATAAGAAATGGTAGGTGAGCATGTGAACAAGATTGTTTTACACGTCTTCTCCCATATACCCACCTGCAAACTCTTGATAAAGTTGTCACTTAGGGTGTCTAGGAACAGGAAACTGAACCACTCGTGCAATCTCACCAGGACTTTGAGGACAAGTTATAAAACTGAATCTCACTCTGAAAGTGAAGTGGGTCCACAGTAAAAAAAAATTAGCACTGTGTGGCTGTCGCGAATTTGAATCCCCCATAGATTTGTGAGATGCGCACTGATGACCACTTTCAATAATGAGTAAACGGCTGGATCGAGCTTTTCGGCTTCTCAGCACAGACTACCCTCACTGTGAAAATCAAATATAGATTTGAAATCGCGATGTAGAATTTCCCTTAAGGGCACGCAGGAGACAGTACTTCCCATGATGCCACTAAGGGAACAGATATCTTGAATTCAAACAAACAGAATGGTCCGTGGGAAGAGTGAATGAAAGTGAGAAAGTGAGTGATGGTGAATTTTTGGCTGGGAAAATCAGAACAAAATCGTTTAAATGTGGCACCCTCTCGGAAAATAGATACCATAAAGCCCAAAAGGAATACGACTTCTGCGATACTGTCAGGCAGTCTTGACAAGGACAACCGAAGTGCCGGTTTCGGGACTGGACCCTAACTATCCAGTCATCTCCTGCTCGGTCGGCTCATCCAGACATGCAATAGGCACCGAAATGGGATACAATTCGCTCACACGAAGTGAGAGGGTAGCCCATGATGAAGTACAAAGAACATGGGCTGGCTGTTAACCAAGTGATGGTTGGTCTGTTGCTCGAGCTCGGCAACTGCCAAAAAGATCTGATGCTTACTGACCAACATCCGCCAAAGCACCCAAACTACTAGTATCTATATGCACTGCCAACGATACATGAGTATTCAAACTCACCGTTTCAATAGCAAGAGCCTGTGCGCGTAGTTTAGCATTCTCCACAGCCGTCTCAGCTTCGATCCGAGCCGCTTCTGCACGACCTTGTGCTTCCGCTTTGGCCTGTCCCGTACTCTCCAATGCAGCCAGCTGGACTCGGGTTTCCAGCAGACCCCGCCGAGCTTCTTCCGCTGCAGCTTCATCCTCGATCTTCTGTCGTTCCAATCGGCCACGAGCCTCCTGTTCCACACGTTCAGCCTCATGACTGATAAAAGTAGGAAGACAAAATGACCGCAGAGCTAGATATCCTAAGTAGATTCCCGATGTTACAAGCTTTACATTATGTGCGCTATATCAAAGTGAACTGGATTCGTATCTGTGGCCCACCAACTATGTGCAAGGTCCAGTGGTTTAACCATTATATATATATATATATATATATATATATATCCCGTGTTTACCTTCAAATTCGCGAGGACTCATGGATAAAAAAATCTATTTATACGTCCGTGCACTCACTGTTCCTGAAACACAAACGAACACTGTTAGTATCTTCGCCTTCCATGAATGGAAAAAAGGCGCATTCTAAGGTACGACTTGTACTTCGTAGCCCCATTACTTTTAGTTTTCTTCCCGGAACGTCAGTAACACTGGTACATGCTCTATCGAAAATGAAAAACGCCCAACTGATGGAAGGGAACGATTCGAACCATCGTCGCGTAGTGAGCGTGTGATCGGTTAACTGCTGGTATCCGTCAAATCGCGCCCCTTCATTGTACTGGTGGTCACCTTTAACTGGACAGCGGAATCTAAGCGGCTGGAAAGCCTAAACATGAATTGCTGAAGCGGTGCTTCGGTTTTCTCGCTCTGTCGATTGATTGGACTGACATAATCGCACCCATGTGTGCCACCGTATACGTTGAAACATCTGCCCAGAATCCATTCGGTCTAATAGTGCACAACTGTGGCTTAGACAACCGGGTAGAAACTTCAGCGGCTTCAATGAATGAACGTACATGCGTTAAATTAGTAAGCACTAACGTGAAGAGAACTGCAGCCTAGGAACAGAAATGTACCGACTTTCGTACTGCACCGATCAACCAAATAAGTTGAATCATTTGTGATTAAACAGCTTATTAACGCGTAGCTTTTTTTCGTTGTACCAGTAGGACACCTGACCTGAGCTCAGTTAGTCTAACAGTACGCGCTGCTTACGAGCAAGCATGTTAGCTAAAAGTGCGAACGCCGGATAGATTACATGTTCCTGGATGAATCAACCCCTTCACGAATATTTGTTCAGTTATGCCTGGTGGAACATGTGACTCGATCCAGGTAAAACTAATAATAATGATAATAACAATAATAATAATAANAATAATAATAATAATAATAATAATAATAATAATAATAGAAACTGTTGGCGTTGGCGAATGAGGTGACATTTCCAGGTAGACGGCTGACATCATCGAAGAAAAAAGATATGCTTAGAGCACAGTCAGTGTTACGTTACCGTTATGGAAAGCTGTATCTAAAAAATGCAAATGTAATGTTAGAATGATCGCGGCTTTGTCTGCAGATAATGATAAATCCGAACGATAATTCTATGTGCGCCGAACAGTGAATTCCAAAGGAATCTGCTTCTAAATTCTCTCTGCAATGAACTCCCGCGAAAATGTCACGAAAAATGTTGCGAGAAAACCGTAGTTTTCCCCCACAATGATAGCTCCCCTGGATAACCCAGTTACTGATTTTTCTAATTTAAAGAAAACCGTAACTAGATATCGGTACTTGTGAGACACAGGAAGAAAGACGTGCACCTGAGATGGGTAAGGACATGCCGCTACGGGGACTTCGGTTGGGCAGTACCAAAGTTTCCAAAGGGGTGGCGTGCTTGACTGAATTGCAAGTGAAATAGACGAATGTACACATCAAAGACAACCAGGAGCTAAAGCACCGGAAAGACAAATCAGGTATCACAGTAGCATGAAGATTAGTCTAATGAACAGACTACCCACTGTGGTGTCAAGCACCAGCTGCTTGCTGCGCACCTGGTTCAGTGATTTCTGTAGTATGCTAATTCATTTCGCTGCGTTCCTGTTGTACATTCGTTTGCTTATTGCAGAGTTAATTTTGACTAACGGGTACTGTTGTGCGACTGTAGAGCACCTGCGCCCTACGCTGCTATTGCTATCAACGATGAGATCGTGAGGCTGAGAGGTAAGCACGTGACTTGACGGTGTTCGAAATGAAGACAACCAGCACGGTGATTAAAATTATCCACCCTGAGGAAAGACATCCGTAGAAAACGACCTCCGAAAGAATGGGAGAAGAATAATTTTATCAACTACAAGAAAAACCGCTAAGGAGAAAGCAATCTCACCGAGCAGCAGCCTCTTGTGAATTGGTGGTAATCTCAATCGCCAATTGAACGGATTTCTGGAGCGAATCTCGTGTGCGCTGATCCACCGGTTCCACAGACTGGACATCAATGCTTGTGATACACAGGTTGTTTTGAGGAAACAAAAACTTATCTCTGATCTTGTTATTCTCATCCACGCCGAAAACGGACATGCGGATAATCCGTGCAGAGTTCTATTAGCACAAGCAAAAGAAACAGAGAAAAGGTGATCACATTCAGAGTGGAAGAACTGATGAGGTTACATACAACCAGGTTAGCATCACTGGAGTAAAAGGAAAAGCCTGTTGGCAACCAAAACTTATATACCTTCAAGATTCCTGAAAAGTTAGAGGTCTTTGTATGTCTCCAGATATTGTTCTACTATCAAGCCTTTCGTACAAAAGCAGCCTTTTGATAAAATCCGTTCTTGATAAGATAGATTTATCTAACTATCAACAAGAACCCTGATAAGCCAGAAAACATAATGTTAACAATCTAAACGCAAAACGTCAATCACTCACTTTGTGGAAGTCATCGAATTGCACTGATGCTACCGTGCCACGAACCCGCGATGCAATGGCTTTGCAAACATCTCCAACAAAATCTGGAACCGAGAACAATTTTTCCGCATCGGCCTGAGAACACGGATGAGAAATAGCGAAATGCCAATTGTAAGACAACTGGAGTGATAATCTCGCATGATCCGATGTCTCGACAACCACTAAGTCTGTGCAAAAGTCCGGGCCCAATAAAAGGCACAAACTTTTGATTACATTGGGTCGTTTTGGCTTTCCACCACTCAGACTGAGTCTCGTGAATTGCTCGTCCGGACCTAGCATCACCAGAGTAGGCCCAAACTCAACTCGTGCTTTTCGTTCTTTATAATCGTAGATCTGCACGGCTGCGTTGTGTGGCACCTGGAACGTGACGACTTTGGTCAAATCCAGTGAAGTTTCTGTCTGGGACTGATCACCACTACGTCGAAATGAATGGGCTCCACGATCAGCCAATGGATCCCTAGGGGACGACAACAGTTGTATCACTTCGGCTGGCAACCGTTTCTCCCAGAGCTCCTCATCTTGATCCAGCATGTAGGCCTTACCAATGATTGCACGAACTGTGCCAGTACGAGTATTACGCACGTATATGCCTTCATTTTGATCCAGTGGTATAAGTGTCCTACGCTCAACCACTTCGACATCAGTAGGTGGGAAGTATTCCTGAGGGCCACGAATCAACCAAGTATCGCCTGGAGAACGGATCTAGAGGAGGAACAGGAGTAAAAATCACCGATCTTCGTTGTGCATCAGAAGCATTTGGCACAAGAATCGAGGTACCGTTACTACGGTGAACTGACAGCAGGCGTGGTGGGACATGTTTGACGTCATCATTCATAAGGTACTAAGTCTGTTTGACTGAAAGACCAGGGACTCTACGGTAACAAATTGCCAGAGGGAACTACGCCTTTCGCGAGATCTGAAATGTTGTAGTCTCTATGAGTAAGCACAATGGCCGAGTCACCGAGCTCCAACAGAAAAGCGAGTAGTGAACTCCTAGTCCCAATTTCCAACGAGGACGGTATCCATTCCTTATACTCATGTTACTTTTACGAGAATACTATGATAAATGATAGTGAAGTGTCTTCGTAAGATTGCATAGCTTTTGACGGGGACGCACGGACTCAGTGACAGGTTCGCTCAGCAGACTGCAACGCAACTGCATAAACGTATAACCATTAAAGTAGTTGGTACTAATACCTGAGTTCCACGCCGTTGGAGGCAGTGGTACCTTTGTTCTCGAATTAGATCTCATTTGTAGTAGGCCACTTAACTGTCCACTGCTTAAGGTTACGTAATAGAACGTAACTTGGTGTAAGCAAAACAAATTACCAAAGTTAAAACATTTTACCAAGTGGTATCGGTGAACCCTCGACTCAAGGCTGTTCAATCATACCACAAACATGCCTAGGTGTGCATTTCTGACGTTGGTCTGTCTCATTTCAGAGCTTCTTGAACCGACAGATGGTTCCTGAACTTTGTGAGTTCCAGTTTTACTCCCTTGTTAGACCGAAGGCAATCGGTCCCTTTGTGATTGGCTGACATGCAGATGCTGGCACTCGTCAGAACTTGGATTCGAACCATAACTGGCATATTTCTGCGCTCATGACTACAAATCTACACGACTGATTTACTCAACAATAATGGATCTCCTCTCTAATGGGAATTAATCGCACCATTGGCACCACTATACACTGAGAGCTACATAGACATGGTGGGTTAGTTGGTGAGCCTGCATGTGACATATTTTGAGCCATTCCCATACACAAGATAGGTTTGCCCCAACTTCAGCCAAGGGGGGAAGTGATGCGCAATAAAACTCCAGGCGTTCAGCTCGGCCACATGGAAAACGAGAAGCGATTCAGGATAGTCAAAACTCGAGCAACAAAGATTGTTAGTTGGAATGATGCACAGACACAGCGCCAAAGTCTCTGCCGTCGAAATTATGGGTGATGCACTGTGATGGGTTGGGCGGCTATTTTGCTATTTCCTGAAAGCGTTCTCACTAGGGGGACCATTGTCTAACAACTAATGAGACCAAGGTGTTTGCATTCAGAAAGGCACAAGTACAGGAATGGAGTACATAAAGCAGGGTATACAACAGTTCAACGATTTTCCAAATTTTACGTGTTCTCATTGGGGAATTTTTGTAATTCTGTGCGTACGAAATAACTGTGCAACCAAACACATCAAACCAAAGAATTGAAATACGTACCACTTTGCGCGTTTGTGGTTCTGAATCACCGCTGGCGCCCGTGAATTCGTCCTCAAACCGTTCGGTTGCACGTAGAATCAGACCCTCGTTATGTTTCAGTACGTAGGAATCTTCTACACCCGATCGTAGAGACTCACCAGGTTGAAGGAAAAATGATTTCTCGCCCCGAATAAGCTTTTTCTTCCCCATTTGCGGCACCCCGTTTTCGTCAACCGGGTCAATGATTACACAGAACTCATGTGCATCAAGAACGGTAATATCCACCACGGAAACGACTTCTTCGAATACACCACATATGTGACTGTCTGTGTCATCTGAAGTAATAAGCCATTCTTCACCAAATCGACGTTTCTTCCCAAAGCTGTCCACGTGGGCTTGCAAAGCGCGGACTTTTAGGGCAGTCTGTGAAAAAGATGGAACGCATCGATATGCACATTTATAGCCCATCGGAGGTCCTATCAGTGAAAACAGCACAATATTGATCGTATTCGGTAGTTCTGGGCATAACTCACAGGAGGAACACCAGTACAATTTGTCGCAACCCGCCACACACACTATTTAAACTACTTCGGATGAAAACTACGAATCACCTGACGACACTTGACTAAAACTAACTACAACCTTTTTGGTCCAATTGGAGTCGAAATTCTGAGCCAAAAAGTGTACTGTAACCCTTCAGAAAGAAATCCTTCGGTTCCAATTATGCTTTATTGAATCCACCACACTAGAACAACTAGACAAAGAACAACGGCGCACACCATGCGGTTTACTTCAACCGTGTAGACAAAAACAAGGAGATTCGAAGAGAAACGTCAACAACAACTGACTGAATAAACACGACAAGGAATTATGAGTCATTTGTATTATACGTCGTAAACTGTGGAAGAAAAACAGACTCGAATACGTAACACCCTGGTGGTAGATGGCTGGTGCTACCGTCCGGGGGAATACCACAACCTCACCTGTGAAAGCAAGTTCACGACCATGGGCTGGACTGCCGATGTACAAAGCAACCCACGAATATTCGCCCTCAGTTCTCAATCTCTTTTTGCAACACACGCGGCCCGAACACGGGTTTTCACTTAGTCCACTACTGCCTTACCTTAGGTCTAGCTTCTAACCCAGACATTTTCCGAATTATTCTCTACTTCACTGTTATCGTTTGCGCCTGCACCCACTTCTCTTTACCCAATTGTCCTAACTTAATATGTCCAAACTCAATTCAAATATTTTTGCCTGTCAACAATGTCCTAGTTGCCAGTATTTCGTTGTCCCAATTGTTGACGCATCTGGACTTTTCTCTTTCGAAAATGTCACCTGCAAACGCACTCTCCAGTCCAATTTCATTCGCAGGCTCTATACTCTCGAAAACTCCCGCTCTATATAGTTTGATTCTACAGCCGCCACTGACCAAACTGTCCTCGAATCAGCACTTCTCCGTTACTAAACGTTTTCCACCACTTTTGACTTTTCCCACTCAAGTGCCGGACCATGACGGTAACACTACAAACCTTGGACCTCTTCTCCACCATCAACCCAACTACTCCCACCCGCTTTGGTTATTCCTTTGATCCTAATCACACTTTCCGCCCGCCTCTGCCTCCACAAATTTCTGTGCCGTCTCGACTTCTTTTCTGGCGATACTTATTCGCAGAATGGAGTGGCGCGCATCTCTTTTTCTCTAATATTCACAGGATAGCAACCTCTGCAATGATCCATCCACGGAGGTTATGTTGATGCATGTTATGCATATGGTCTTCGCCTGGTCTAGAAAAGGTGAGCGAGACGGAGAAAATGTCACGTGATTTTTCGGGAGATTTTGGTTGATTATGGAAAGCTGATCTGATCTCCAGATTTTCAATGGATTGGATGTACAAGACGAGCAGTTGTGAAATCCAAACTTTCCAAAGTCCTTCATATTTCGGAACTCTTCTTTGGACTTCCCAGTTTTTATCCGCCCTTTCTTCCTTATTCACCACAATAGGCGAGTGTTTAATGCTTGGCTCAGCCGTCTGGGACTAAACGTGGAAAACAAAATAAGTAACTGACGTGTTCCAGAGTCTCATCCGACAGGCAACGCTCGCTTCGCGAGACAGTGATTACGATGAAAATCTTCCCATACGGTTTAACCCAAGGGCCGCGTTCTGCCCCATAAAAATGGAGAAACAGTTGGAGAAACGGTTAGCGATAAAGGAAAACAAAACAAAAGCATCAGTGGGCACTGAATGTAAGGAAGCAAAGATGTCGCAGTGGACGGAAATTAGCCAATTACCTTATCTGTTAATTTGTAGGCCATTCGTTTCTCAACGACTTCTTCATACGGTCCAGGTAGATAGGCCCCAGGCTTTTTTACTAACCACTGTTCACCGTAGACCCGAGGTAGGCCACTGCGGTCGAAACAATCTTTCAAGGCTCGCAAACACAAAGCGGTGTTAGGCTCAATTTTCTGTGCTGTCTCAGTTTTCAAAACCTTCACTTCCTTGCGCGGATAGTAAACACCTGTAGAGGGGGAGGATAGTAAAATATGCCTGTTATGAAATCAGTCAAATAAATATTAAAAGTGTGATACACCACAAAAGCCAATCACTGCTGCCTTACCGGGGGCAAGCTCTCGACCCCCAAACAGCCCCAGAGTGGAACCAGTGGCAGAGGGGAACGAGGGATATTATAAAGCGTTTAGGTGCCATTGGTGCTGTTTGCTTTCCACGATGAGGTAAACGCGACCTGCGCTGTACTTGGCTGGAGATAGTGAAAGATAAAGCGGCAAGCCGATATCGATGGCGTCAGTGTCAATGTCATTGGTGACCCTTCTTTTCACACTGCACACAGTAAATGCGCACGCAAATCGGCACAAAATACACATGCATGCACACAAGGCAGGAGTATAACCGGACTCCACAAGTCCGTGGACAATTACGGTACACGTGTAGCAGTTAGATTGCAAAGAGAACACGTCCCGCGTCCGGACCTTCAATCAGGATTTCTTATCAGTTATGCACAAACGATAATTCACCTTTGGCCTGATTCCATTTTTTGCATTGTATTTATATTACACATGTCGCACCTAGTAACTGTGAACTATTGTGTACCACAGTAAATACTGTTATTCGTGCACACACCTGAATCTAAATATGACCATTTATGTCATGCGCACCAAGTTTCTACTGGTTTTTCAAAGTTGGGAGTGTAGGCACCTTGGATGTTTGTTGTAGGCTAGCTCAGGTTCCCCCTCCCTGTCCCGTTTTTTTCCTTCTTTCCAATATAAGGCTTTATTTACAAAAAAATACATTATACGCATTGAAGCACCATTGTTTTCATCTTGCGTTGCAGTCAGTGATGATGATGATGTGTGCACACTCCACTCACTAAGCATTATCACGCTCAAATTTCGACGGTTACAGGTGAAGAATACTTTATCTAGCTGTGAGAGTGTCCTAAAGTGAACCGGGAACAGTCACCTAAAACACCTGAGTACTATTGGCACAAGGGTTGTTGGCGTCTACAGCAAAACCGCTGAATATATCTACGCACTTTTGATCTGCTTTTTAGAATGTGAGATCGAGATGGCTCAGCGGTTAAGTCAAGAACTTAATGACCAGATGGTCCGAGGTTCGAATCCAACCTCTGCAACTTGGCTGCTCCGTTCTAGGCTTGAGCATCCGAGGCGTACCTCAGCCCTCGTGCTTCCTTCGGGCGTAGGGTCAAATAGGCATCGAGAAGTTTATACGCATGAACGATTTATTTAGAATGGACAACCGAATAGGTGTTTTTACTCACCCGGCCCCTCGAACAGCCATTCCTCGCCGGCGGTTCGCTGAATCTTGTCCTCATTAAAATCCATAATGGCCTGTAAACGCAGAGCACTATGCACATTGACAACAGGCAGCGATTGTACTGAACCAGACAAATGCTCTCCTGGATAAAGAGGAAAGGGATCTTGGAAAAAACGATACTCCTCGTCGCCCGCACGAAGTTTGGCTACCCCGTCCTCATCAAAGACCGGAGCTCCCTCATCCGACTTTATAACTGGGTCTCGGATGACGCAGTACTGCATGGGCGACAGGGAAATCATCTTTGAAGGCCCAACAACCACCCTAAACAAAATGTAATTACCATAATTTAGACTCACTGTTCATCTTGTAAACAAACATATGTACGTGGGCCAAGCACGAGACGGACAACATTTGTTTTTAAGTTGAGAATGTGAACATAATGGTACGGTGCAATACAGATCGCAGGGTAGGTTTCCATCGTTGCCTTCGACATTGCACACTATTGCGCAATCACTCCGCGCCAACAATCAAACAAATGCGCAATCTCAAGGTCGTCTAATGCTGAGTTTAACACAATGTATACAATAAGTTCACGGATTCACGAATATTGAATAAAGAAACAAATGTCAATGTATTTAGGAAGTCGCGGTTTTTACTATTTTGTACAAATACAAACACTCGCCCGGCCCACGATACCTTGCGGGATGCACAATTCTTGTAGTAAAAAAGGATTTTCACGGATTCATGGATTGATACACAGGATCGAGGCTTTTGCCCAAGTTTCCCGGGTCGGTTTTGCTCTTGTCGTACAGCGGCTGTCGTACACCTGAAAGGCACAAGCGAAGAAAGGGTGTAGCACTGCTTTTTAATTTCTCAGCCTGCCAGCACGATGGCTCACATAAGAAAGTGTCCAATAGTGCTTTGAACTGGGTTCTAGAAGGAGCGTGGACAACCGCTTGAGGAAGGCCGTTTCACGCAGCTACCACACGAAATGAGAGAAAATTTTTCTTAGTGGAAGTGTTGGATCTGAGCTTGAAAATCTTCTTTCCATGTCCCCGCCGTGTGTTTGGTGGCTCAACGGTAAAAACCTGTTGGCCAAACCTTGTTCAAACAGGGCATAAGTAAGAATTAGATCTCCTCGGAGAAGGTGATACTCGAGGGGCAATGGGTCAAGCGCCGCGAGAAGCATATTAGTTCGGCAGGTTCAAACTTTGCATGCAAATCGGACGCCAAAATCTCGCATGCCCCGTTTGTTAGGTTGTTCATTCTGCCAACGGATTTGAGCTTCTCATATAAAAATGGAGAAGAGGACTGAGGCTTGTATTTGTGCATGCGATTTCATTTGAACGAAGGGTGTTTTTTAGAAATTCCTCACTGCTGCACACAGTCATATTTGGGAGCAGTATTTTTGGGAAACAGAGAATGGAGAAGACAGCTTGCGGGATTCTGGTCGGCTGGCGGGGGAAGAAACTAGCTGGTTGGGGGCAATTTTGTGAAAAGGAGGTCGAAGTCGTACACAGACGAAGTAAGCTAGACCGCACATTTTCCCACCTGATTGGTTAACCAAGAATAGAGCAACTAATGCAGGGAAGTGTTTCCCTTGAGCATTATAAGTGAGTTATTGCCCTGGATTGGGTAAAGTTCTACCGTATACGTTGGCAAATGTAATTGTTCTCCTAAGGGACCAAAGAAATGGTATAAAGGGAATTCCATCCCCCAAATCCCTGCCGGAAGCAATCATCAAATGAGAAGCTGTTCTTTTTCTACGCGCTACAGAAAGGAGGCAAGGAATATTCAGGGGGGGCGTTTCCTGGAAATCTTTGGACAGGGGTCGGTTTTGGGCCAGAACTAGTATACATCGGTGGGCTGCAGTAACGTCCGATGGTACATGCATCCTAAGTTTGGGCTATCGGCTTAAAATGCTGCCTTATATTCTGGCTATTGTTGGGGCAAACTAATGAGGATATGCAACATCTTGGGTTTCAGCACCCACTCTTGTGGGATTCTACTGTAGATATAAAAACGCAGCGGAAGTAAGCCAACAGAGCATATTTGGTGGATCAGTTAAAGATAAAGCCAAATATCACCAAGTTGGCGCAACACAATGGTTGGGTTTTCCCCTCGCTGGGCTATAATCTAACAGGGGCTTTGCCGAAAGCATCGGAGAAATCGAGGAAAACGCCCTCAGTTTAATTATAGTTCCCAAAGTCTTGAAGGAGATCTGACATTCGGTCTGATCTGGATTCTTTATCAATCTGGTCCTCCGACCCCGCACATTATTCACATTTTCAGGATGTCAAGCTCTCTCGTAATTATTTCGAATTTCGCCTAGGACGATTATTCTTAATGGAATGTCGACTCCTGCGTCCTTAGCTTTCCCAAACATGCCTTGTACAAAGTGACTAAAGCCCACAAGCTGTGCGCTTTCAACCGCCGCTCATCCCACAGCATGTCTTGTTGACCATCATCTTTAAACTGTTTATAGGACCCGTTTTGGAATGTGGGGCTAGGTTCGCCTTACCATATTCACAGGCATGCCGGACCGTCGTGGGGAATGCGCAGCCTTCATTTACTAAGTCCCTGTTCCCGACGTCCTCCGCTCTACCACAACGTCCTCGCGGTTTGTCAGTTGAATAGGATCCTTTATGGTCGAAATGCATTTGGTTGGACCCCAGCCTTCGGCGTCGACCTACCGACCGACAGGCTCTTATTGCTGACTCTGGGCCTGAGTTTCCTTCCCGCATTCCATTTAATATTCACAGCTCTGAATTTTTGCTCGCGGTGCCGACTCATCGACCAGTCTTTCGACAATATTTTTTTCTCCATATTCTCAATTATGAAACAATCTTTTCCACTACATCCGTATTATATCCTTTCATGTGGAAATTAAGAAATATCCTCAACTCTTGTCTTCCTATCTGGAATGTCCCACATCTTTTCGCGCCACAATTTACACTAGACACACCTTTTGAGAGAGAGGCTCTAGGCCATCACTAGTCGCGCTTCGACCCCAACTGTTCTATTATATGGTCATTCATGTTTTCTCATCTCGGATTCTTGGACTGAAACACGAGAGCAATATACTTGCCCAAGCTTCCCCTTCAGCGTCTTCCACCAACCTGAAAGGTACAAGCAAAAAAGAGTATAGAAACGCTCTTTAAGTTTTCAGCACTGGGCAATAAGCATGCCAGCGGGGAGCTGACTATCAGGAAGGACAGATTCCTGAAAGCAACCACAGAACGCCCGAAACCTACTGAGACCCTAAAACTTCACCAAAATCTCAATAGGAAAGCCGGCAAGCATCCAGACCAGTCAGCCATTCAATCAATTCAGCAACAGCCTGGATAGATGAAAGCAAAATTCAAATAGCGTGAGGTCCCTTGTAGGTGTTGCACTCGCTCGTTCGCAATAAACCTGTTGTATTATTCATCGGTGAGTCTTTTTTCCGGCATTAGTCACTGGAGCGACAACAGCAGTCGGAGATAACACTGACACAAAGGGTAAAAATGCTATAAACCGTGTTCTAGAGGCAATATGAACAACCATCAGGGGAAGGCGTTTCCACGCACCGACTACAAGAAATGAGAAAACCTGCTGAATAATAAAGGCGTGCTTTCTGAGCTTGAAAATGATCTTACCGTGTTTTCGCCGTGTAATAGCTGGGTCAGCGGTGGGAAAGCTGTTATTCCAACCACCTTGAACAAGGCACAATTAGGGGTTAGACCCCTACAGGGGTCACGATACTCTAGTCACACATGCGTGACATTGTAGTGCGGTTCTGCTTGACACGGTGGTTCGCGTCAATGCTAAGCCGTTGTTAAACTGTAACGCACACTCTCTAAACATCTCCATTCTATTCTTATTGCCCCGGTGGTAGCCGCCGTTTCACTTGACCTTTCCGGGTCCTGTCCATCTCAGCGGCCGCTCGCGGTTTGCTTGTTAGAACTGACTGAGCCGTTTTACTGCACTGATTTCCGCCCGCCCGAGCAAAATATCTGGTAGAGTTTGTTGTTACTTCATAGCCACACTTACGACTGCTCGGTGACTTGTCAACTTGCTGATCTAGCAACATGCACGCGGGATGGAGATCTCGTGTACCTGTAAGGCACCCTATGCGCGGAGTGTCTTCTCGTTGGTTTACACCATGGTGCTCGCGTATACCCGCCACCCCTTCAGTAGCACGGGTACGTTGCTTATCGCGGTGGTTCTGAAGATGGCCTTCGATTCACGAAGTTTACAAGAGGGTACCGTTGTTGTGTGCTTATAGTTGTTGAAGTGGCTTGTCTCGGTCGTGTAATTTATCTTGCAAAGCTATGAAGTACAGGCAAGTGAAAAGAGACATTTTGTCTGAAAAGACGAAGAATACTTGAGACGCTCGTGGCTTACGTGAGCGTCCAAAGCTGTTTCCAACTTTATCCTAGTTGGAGCTGTACCACACCAAATCCACTTTGTCTGAGAAACATAAATGCAGGCTCCTCACACTTGCTACTGTGAGTTGTCACAAAAATAAAGCATGAAGACATTTCTAGCCCTCCACTTCTAGCTTCCACGGATAGCGAATATTGGGTTTTCGCCAAACACCACTCGCTGCTCGGGGAGGACGCCAATGACCCGAGGACTGGTGACCCAAACTCTTAACCCCCTCATCAGCTCACATGGCATATTTGGGTTGGCCTACAGTTTTTGTTCATTAGCTCGGAGGGTTACCTTCATTTCTTATTTTTCTACACTCACATTAACCGCCATTTGCACAAATGAGTTCCTGTGTAACAAGCCTGAAGTCTATTGCCCCTCCCTAGCTAACACACCCTGTAGTCACCCCTAGTAATTGGTCTAAAGCCTAGCCTCCTTCCTCGTTACCGCACTAGCTAAATCACAACCTTATCAAAATTACGCAACTAATCTTGCACAGCCTTTACCAAACAATTCGACTGACGTCCAGTGTAAAATAACATGCGCCCATTTCACCACCAGCGCTGGACTCTTGCTTCGCCAACGGACTTCAGTACACACATGCTAAGCAAAAGCGCACTTATGGTGATTTTATATGCCTTCTGTAGCATGCCGGTAAGATCTGTCAGTCCTTGGCTGCAAAGCCGCGCAACACAAATATATCACATTACTGGCCCACCTAACGATTTGTTTCCACGTTCATCAGTGTAACAAGCTTTAGATGCCTCTATTACTGAACTCCACTTTAACGGATATCTCCCCACGCTCATCAGACACCCAATCCCATTCCTTCTCTTCCCAAGCTTCGATCTTCTGCAATTACTCTTGCGAACGCATCGTGCGGTCGTTACCCATTCAGCTTGGTATCCGCTTTGCATTCACGTGGCTCCTTAAATGAACATAAACTTCCTGTTACTCTACAACGGCTTGAGTCTACTTATGTTGGTCTCCTTGGCCAACTCAAAACATGCAGGCCACATAAAGGCCGTGCAACCACCGTAACCAAGGCGTTAATTGCGGAGCTGTCCAGAAAACAGTATGTCGGGGCACTGATGACGTAGCAAAGCCATACCCAGTCTGGTGGCGCAGCCGCAATTAATCTCTTCATACTGTCGACTGCTCACTGTCGGACCCTTATTTGAAATTACAAACTGCCAAAAAGGCCCAACCGCTTCTGCGGCAATTTTGTTCTGATCTGCAGAACGCTTCTCCCGGACCCGAACATCTCCGTATTCAGCTGCAATTTCAGGTTGCCTCACGCACAAATTCAGCGATTTTGTTTATGTTCCTCGTTTAGTCTTGTGCGTTGGCACTACCTCTCTATTCAAAAATAACTTTTACGCTGACTCCTCTCCGACAGCGATACAAGTCCCCCGGTTTTTATGTACACCATAATTCGGAGACGCAGATTGCTGTGAACCGCAAATTTCTCCACCTCACCATTTTGGCTTGAGCTCTTCGTGGCCCTGGCCGTTAGCTCAGCTGTCTGAGGTTACTCATCGTCAGCAACGCCCTTCGGTCTTAGTACAACTCTACCGCCTTCATCACTGAAATTCTCATTCCTCCTATCTCATCGTTCTAGTTTGTTTTTTTAACAAGTTACAATTACTTATTCAGTGAAATGCATGCTTCGTTAACTTGGCTTTCCCTCCGTCGTGTTGTTGCCTGCCACGTTCAAGTTGTAACCACCCCACCATACCTCAACCGTTATGCCCTCATTCGATTTGTAAAATAAACCCATTAGTATCACTCTAGAAGGAAGAAGACCGTCATTCATTGATGAGAGCCAACGGAGTTAAATACCACACAGCTTATTATTGGTTATGGGGCACTTTATGTTTTGCGATACGAATCCGACACCCGGAGGACAGGAACACCTGCCGATCTAGAAGAATATAGGGAGATCTAACGTTAGACCACCGACAACCCAAATATGGCGGAATGGAATTTGGTGCGTTTGCGGAGCTTATGAGGTCCACATTGATCTCATTCCTATCCAGTTTTAACAATGTGTATGTTTTCGAATTTGTAGAGACCACACCATATGAAGCATGATAGATTTGTCACAACGTGGTGGGAGACGGTCGGGAAAGAGTCGTTTCATAGCGAGCGAAAATGAATAAATTCTTAGACCACTAATGCATTCGTATACAAAATGTGGAAGTTAACATAATCTTAAGGACAGATCTGTATATGCGCCACGCAATCACCTAGTTTAGAGCAGAATCAAGGTAACCCGTTCGGCAACCAAGCGCGATACGTTTGAAATCGGTTATGTTTTTTCCTCGTACGAATTTATGAAAGAAGTCTTTCACTGTTCAATCTATTTACAGAGTTCACGAGTACCATTTGTTGAATTTTTTCATTCTAACATATCGTTTACGTGATAACCTCTGTTATTTCGCACTCAGTTCCTATTTTGCACCCATTCTCAATGATGGCGCAAATCAATACAAGCTGTACTCCACAGCCATCGTTGGACCACAACAGATGTGGACGAAAAGGATGTCCGTCGAATGTAAGACGTGGTATGCAATGCCACTCCTGCAAGGCTTGGTGGAACTTTAAATGCACGGGTTT
>SJOL01006385.1:35800-88521 GCA_004794785.1 Opisthorchis felineus | reverse complement strand
GATAATTTTTGAAGGTTAGTATCAACAAGAAAATAACGGCGACGGCTGGAAAGTATAAAATACTAAAGGGCTAATAAACTGCAAAGACCAGTCGGAATTCTAATTAGGATAAGAAAGTTCCCTTCATCAAGTTCAGCCTATGTTTGAAGAGGTCAACTGAAGTGGAGTCTTTGGTCTCAGGTGTCAACCAATTTCAGTGGTCCGCCATTCAAGAGATAATATAATGGCAGAACGTTTTATCTCTCTCCAGCTCTGCCCGACGTTCAAACACGTCTAATCAGTGGCGACTGGTATCAAAACTGAAACAGGCCGGAGAGGACGGTATCCACTAGTCTCCGGGATATTTTGAAGCCCCCATTAGGTTTCCTGAAAACCTCTTCTTACGTAAAATCACTCGCAGACGCCGCGGTTTGTCCTTATAAATGAGGCCGTATGTATCTGTCCTGCAAGTGGTGACACTCATTTTGGCGGTACGGACACCGTGTTTAGCAAGAGCGCTGCGGGTGCAATTCGGTATAATCATTATGGGGCGCAAAGTGTGTCAAACGCACTGAAACTGCAAAGCAATTTATATTGTTTGTTTGCTTCAGCATGGTCTCAGATTAGGTGACGAATACAGCGGACCATAGATTTGCAGCTGGGAGTAAACATAGGGACACCAACTCTCACACTTATTTTGTGCAACACAATAGTGCCAGTGCTGGGTGGAATAATTTGGCTGGAGGTATTGAATACTTAAATATAACATCATAAGCCGCCAGTCCAGGTGGTTGAAAACTGGTCTTACGCCTCAAATTCTTTACAAATGCATCACAAAATTCACACCCCAAAGTAAACGAGGGTCAACCCCTCTTGTGAACCAAAACGTATTTGTTAGCCAGTACTTCCTTTCGCGGAAGACATGTTCGGTGTAAAGGTGCCTCAAAGTGTGCCACCGAGTTGCAGGATATAAATAACATTGTAAGTATGTCGAATTAGATCTGCATTATTCCCACGAAGAGTTTCAGAACTACGTCAGTTTGGCTGACGGGGCGATGATTCTGTACAGTCTACTTATGCCCGTTTCCGTGTATCAATTCTACGGTACTTCAGTTTTGTCTGCACTAAATAGCTGTTACGAGGAGCTCCGATACAATTCTCGAATAAGCCCATTGTCCCTGGGGGTATGTGCCAATGGCCGCCAGGCTTTATCAGGTGGATTTCTGAGACTGCTTTGTGGATACTTACATTCATTGAAGGCCTACGATATTTGATGATACCCAGGTTTACGCCAAGCTCAGGTAAGCTGCTCTCGGAAGGCGCTCGCTATACGACAAAGTCGGCTGCTCGACTGCGGTTAATAAGATGATCCTCCACTGACTAAATGGGCCCTTTTTGAGGTCACACACACCAGCCTTTGGTGAGCATCCTTGCAGATAATCAAGAAACAGGTTTCTACACTACATGTGCCATCTAAAACGCGCTTTGTGTTTGATTGTTGCAAGTTCATGTTAGTCCCTGACACCGTGACATCCTTCAAAGCTGAGAATCAGAGATGTTTTCAAAATTTCACCCTACTAAGTCTACTAAACCACACATTTCCGCTAGATTTTGAAATGGTGATTCCAGATGCAACGAAGTATCTACCTAAATATCGGAAGAGGCGCAAGAAAGATATGAAGAATCCGCTTCGCTCTGTGGCGGATCAGGAACCAGAAGAGCGGTGGTTAAAAAGCGCTTTGTCCGTATTTGTTCCCCCGCGAGTAAACGAAACTCCAGAGTTTACGAATACCGAGCTGGGGGCCGGTATGCCTGTAGGACGACGGACAGATCTCACTATGCTAAGAGAAGCTCTCAGACGAAGAGACCACAACTTGGTTCATGAAAACGCGGTGGAGCGTGCTTTGGTCCGGTCCTCTGTACCAGAGTAGCAAACTCTTAAAACGAATGTTCACCGTCGGTGTTGGCAGGGAAATTGCAGACCACGTTCAAACACCTACAAGATGCCGAATGGGCCAACACGTTTATGGACTACCACATTTGGAGATGAAGGCCTTTTTGGTGTGTCTCTCACATATATGCAAATTATTTCCTCATCTCCGGAAGAGATCCGGAACGTTCTCTTTCGCAATTATTCTACTTGCCGCAGATCTCATATTTTTTTAGCTCCAGTTTCTGCACATTAGTTTCTTTCACGGTGGCAGGCTGGTTTTTCACTCATGGATAGAGTAACTATTGTATTACGGATACGAAAGCTTAAGTCGTGAGTGGATTTGAATATCTCGAATACCAAAAGAAAAGAATTTTGTGTCGAAGCCCACGGCGCTACGTGCGCACAAGTGTACAAGCGCAAAAAACTAAATTTTTCGAATTTGGGGAACACTCCTAAAACCAGTGGTCCATTTAATGGCCAGGGACCAATGGGTTGATGTTGTGGGACGTGGTCAGCCTAACTTAGGTACTTTTGGCGGCGTTTCGACAATGCTGATGCCATAGTACACCAAGCAAGTGTACTGCGCGCAGGTGCACAGCTGGGCGAGGACGCCAGAAGTGAATGGACGGTCACTGTTGCAAGGAATACAGCGAATGCAAGGGTAATGGCAACGAGACAATAAGTTGAAATCTCTTGGCTTGCAAACAGAGTGGGCAAATGAATGGATGCTGTGAACTTCGAGCATGCCATCAGGAGGGAGTTGACGGTCGTGTTACCCTCAAAAGTGGACCCCCCGACATTCCGGTACGTAAACGTCTTGGGTGAATCAATTAGGGTTGTTGTGGAGGTCAGGATGGACCAGGGGATCTTGAAAATGCCAGGCCTGTGCACGGCAGATATATTCTTGATTTCGTCGAGGGTGCCGTGTGGTTAGACGCTGCCATTCAGGCAAGAAAATAAGACAGCCGCATCTAGGTTTGGGGGCTCAAAATTTTAAGGAGGCCGGAAGCGTCTACTAGAGGGCGCTGATGTATAAGTTAGACTGCGGCCCAAAATAGCAGGAGCAAAGGTGGTCACAATCTCTAACTACTTAAGAGAGGGGACACTGCTAGATATCAGGTGGAGATAGTAGAAAAAGACTTAATGCGTGCGAGGCGAACGGGTTGTGGCCATATGCGACTATGAGGGACGTTCATTAGCTAAATGGTTTGCCGGTTGAGTCATGGCTGATTTTCTACTTGCCCATGAAGCTGGGAGGGAGGGGCGAAGTTGAGTAGACAGTTCCAAAAATCGTCGCTGAGGTGTACGTGCCCTCTCAGCCAGCTCGTGTGAACGGGTGGTTAGCTGGCAGTCGTTTGATGTGGCAGGATTATCATTTTATGGAGCGTGTTTGGGAAAGGGTGGGTGAGAACGCCATCGCAGGCAGTTTCTGACACTTTTCAGTAACGCTTATTCGCGAAGTGGACGAAGGAGCCGCAAAGGAATACGAGATACCAATATGGGTCCCCGGCATACCATCAGGCATGATCACAACGGTAGACTCACAGGAAGGGCATGACTGTCATCAGCAATGTATGTAAGTCGCAACTTGCATGCAACTCATCAAGGAACAATGAATTACCTCCAGAATATTTGGGCATACCTAATAGGGGAAACAGTTCACGGTGACGCACGGTGGAGCCTACTTCGCGCAGTGCGCCATCTTATCCTCAAATATTATACTCGACACAAGTCGGGCGCCTCCCACTTCGAACTCCCCATAGTTTCGGCGAGACTAATTTCGATATGATCCTAGTGATTGGCTCAGCTTCGTCAACCCGGAACTTTGAACTGAGCTCTGTCAATGTCAAAACGGTGATTTTAGTCCACTTTAGAAGTAGGCATTACCGGTCTTATTGACCATAAAAAGTTGATATTGGCCAGTTCGGAGACAGTTTTCGGGCGAATTTTCAAAACACTTCTTATCAAAGGATCTCTGAAACTTGGCGGTTGTTTCTGCGACTCAGTTTGGCGATTGATAAGGGCGCAGATTTTGGGCGGTCACTTCAAAAAGCATACGTGATGCCACTCACACATTTGCTGAAGCCTAAAGAGAAACACAAAGAATATGTTTCAGTGCATTTCTCTCCTTACATAAGGTGACGGAAATTTTATGCCTTCTTTAGGGAGGTTTAGTGCGTACAGGCTTAATAGTCTGCGTGCGCTAATGCACCATCATCAGTGTGATGCCCTGGTTGTTGTCCCCGGTACTGTTCACCTTACCTTGCTTATAGTACCAGGTGTTGATTCAAGGTTCAGTACTGGAGCGAGTCAAGTCACAGCTTTCCTCTTATTTGATTTATTCGAAACCCACAATCCACATTTTATCCGGAGTAAATTTGAGATGGATGTTTTTGAAGGTACCTATTTTGATACTGCCATTACCAAATACAGACTTCATCATATGTATCAAACAAAATGAAGTCCATTTATACTGTAACGCCGTAAATCACACTTTACTTTTACCATTCACAACTCACTGGCCCAATCTGAGAGTTCACTGTGCGAGTGAATCAAAAGTGAGCTGTTCAACACGGTTTTTAAATGTTCAGATGTCCAATGTTGACGAATATGAAAATTACAAAATAACGGTGTTCCAGATGCTCGTGAAGGACTGCAAACGTCTCGTTGTTCCATGCTTAGATATGTGCGGAGCCATGGGTTTGCTCGGATTTCTTAATCATAGTGTACATCAAGGTAGTGAAAAGTTCACAAAAATGATGATTGAGGAGTGGCCGATAATTCAGAGCTATGCATACGACACAGAGCATCAGTAAGTCAGATTAAACCTGCATATGGCTGGAGCACTCGATGAACCATCAATTCATGCTATTCAATCTAACCTGATAGCTTGATATTTGCTCCTCTCATTTAACTAGCTCGCCTTTGTGTATCTTAACTTCCACATGTTTTTCTCTGTGAAGGCTCCATAATAACCATTCGCCCACCTTCGTCGACATTTGCAAATATATGCGTGTGTTTAGAGTAGTATCCGCAGAAGCAGCAAGCACCCAGTTACTAAGATATATTCTCGAAATCTTTCTTCCACGTAGTAATAGTAGTAGTCCGATCTGGTAAAATGAAAAAGGGACCCGTTAGAACAAGCCCATATAAACATGTTTGGCGCAAGATATAGTTAAGAAACGTGTGCAGTTAAAGCTGCTTAAACCAGCTGTATCTGTCGTGAAAAAGGAGGAGTTTTTACTAGGGAGCGATGCAGCAGAGAAACAAAACACATTCTTGGACTGCAGTGGGAGGATGTAAATTTATGGATACACTTAGACAAAGCAAGCAGTCAGCAAATGTTGTAATTTAATGAGGTCAACAGAACGTCTGAATGCCTTAAGACACGACATTAAGAAATGGTGATAAGTTTGAATTAGTACCAGGATGCGAAATGGACGTTTTGAAGAGCGTGTGACGTTTAACTGTTATCCACCACCAACGTCGCTGGCCATTTAATGCATATGTGATGTTCTAAATGTGCCTACTCACCCATATGCTTTCCTCCTGTGTCTATTTGGTGTTTTCCGGCTTGTCTTAACTTGGCACCGATGGAATTGGAACCCCAGTCAGAATAGAAGGAGTGATCTCTGACAGGACATTGACTGACATTTCTGCACTGGGTGCTCAACACAAGTGTTTATGACCTTCTTTAAGTGCTTAGTGTTGCCACTTAAATTACGTGGGGATGAAGTTAACGCTGAACGCATCATTTGTTATACGGAGTTTCAGGCCCCGTGCGGACCTTTTTAAGTGAAGTAGAAGGCAAGCAATCTGCAGTGTCTTGGGGATATACGGGAGCTAACTAACGGAGCAACTAACCTTACCCGTACTGCGAATATTGGCAACATGCCTGTAACTCCAGGTTGTTGAACTGATGATATCACCTCGATTGGTGGTAGAACGTTAGGAATCAGATTGCTCAGCTTGGCGAACAAACCAACGACGATTTACGTTTGCCACATTTTTGTGGCCCGCGCAAGTTATATTCTCATAGAACTTTGGTTAAAAAGATTGGAAAACATCTTGAACGAATTTTGTATTATATAGTGATGGCTCACCAAGTACTTTATTTCGGTACAACCCTCGAGAGGACAACCAGGAACAACCATTGTATAAATTTTGCAGGAATTTTCTGAATAAGTGAGGTTCACATCCACGTCACTCACTTTTGAGCGGTCGTCTTCCTGCCGTTGTGCAATTATTATGCTAAGCCTAAACCAAAACGCCGAGACATTAGACCCAAATGTTTACTCTTACAAGATTTTATAGAAAAGGGATGCCTTTGGACGTCTTCAGATTTGATATCTTGCATGCAAAGAAGGTTTGTCATCACTGCTTTGGTGCAGCATAATATACGCACCTAAATGATCGCATCTGAACAGGCGAAGTTGCTTCAGTCTAGTGCATTCCCTCTTTGGTGTAGACTCACCATAATAAATGCGCCAGTATAACAGCAGGACTGATCAAACATGGTCTTTGTGATTATGAGTCTTACAGACTGTTTGGTAATCCATTGCGGTAAAAAACGGCGATAAATAACTGCAGCTTTCACGGTCAGGTCCGATTCAATATACCTGATGACCTAGCAGCGTTATGTAGCAAACGGGGTCAGGCCAAAAAAGTTTCCGTCAGTGCCACCCAGTATAAACAACAATTGCTTGTTTTCTCATCTACCACAGTGCTTATGGCCTACGTTACTTGGTTCTTTGAAAATTTGCGCCAATTTACTTTAGGTTGCTAGTGAACATCACCATCAGTGATGCGTGCAACCCTTGCTCTGCGTTTATGCATCGACGAAAGCTGGACAAGGAAGCACACAGACGGTCAATGTTATCATGAATAGCACCTGAATTGTTTTCAAAAGCACTAGCTAAAATGAAGCCCAGGGGTGATCAAATCTAGACAAAAAGATAATAGTTGCACATATATGCACAAATGCCACTCTCCATAAGTTTATGTGGCGTCAGCCATGTATGAGTGGACAATGGGTTACGGGTGGAAAACGATAAGAACGTTAAGAAAAAAAGCTTGATTTATTTAGGGTCCTGGTTCTACTTAGCTGTTGTAAATCTATCCGTGGCTACCTGGTGAAACAGACATATGACTATTTTTACTATGTTGTCGCGTCAGCCAAAAAATCTAACCTACACGAATTGATTCACGTGTAGTCTGAATGGGCCGCCGCATGCATAGTGTAGCAAGATGTAAGCATCACTCGCAGTGATCCAGCTGATGCCTTCAGAGTCAGCCTGTGGATGATTAGGGGTTATTTTTATGACCGAAGTTAAAACCACCACACTTACAACAAATGTAGTACTTCATATGTTTGTGCTTTATTAAACAGAGTGAGTTGACGAATCAGTCGAATGGGGCATATCTTTAAGCAATTAGTTAAATTTAAAGCTGCCTGCTGATTATTTTAGTAATCACTGTCATGATTTGTCTGTGTGTGTTCTGGGTTGTCAGGAAAACTACTAGTGGGACACTAAGCAGTTTGAATCGCCTTGCAATGAAGCATATCGTGGTATCGGGGATGCTGTTAGAGCGCACCTTCAAAGACAGCTCCATTTTAGGGACCCATATGAGCAGAATGAACAAAAATAGGTAGAAGTCTGTGACCTTTTTTGGAATTTAAACAGTTGAACGGAATGGATATTACAGTGTACGTTCCCAGTAAAGAGTTCAATACATTCATCATATTTACAAGTTTACGGGAACCTCAAGTGTCACATTTTATTCCTCCAATTTTTGGCTGCTACCGTTAAACACACCTTAATTTAATAGTAAACCTAATCGTGCAAACAAGACAGCTCCAGATGACTGCAGTCGAGAAGATCTTGTTCAAACCAGTAAGTGTTTTAAGACAAATGAGCTCTATCTGTGGGCCCTTTAAGTGCGTGTTTTGTTCTTTTTGTAAAATGCAGCGATGCGCAGGCCCCGCACGACAAATTGTGCACTTTTTTCCTAGCGTAATTCACCTACCCCTTCATTCATTCAATCGACATGTATCAAAACTGGGCAGAAAGTTAGGTCATCATTTAGCGTGACCTATGCGCGTCATTTATACCATACTTAAATGTTTTCAAGCCTACGGAATAACATACACGTATGCGATATAGTCTGCTCATGTGGAGTGTTGCGTTTAAGTGTGAATGTGAACAGAAAGTTTACTTATCCGGTAGGCTGGCTGATTAAAGAAGCTTTGCAGTGATAAGCCATACCTGGACGATCAACAAGTTGGCAAGCAAAAAGTCAGCACCTCAGGAGTTCCATAACGGGGTCAATATAACCGACAGCCAGATGTTATGGCAGATATTTTATCCACTTTTCAAGCTTCCACATTCAATCACCACCGTGTTTTCTGTTAGTAGCTGTTAACCTTGGATCTTTCGTCATCTTGAGTCGGAATGGTAAACAAGCCCTCTTTGAAATGTCTTCATCATCTTCTTCCTCTTTAATATGAAAGCTGTAGGGCTCACAATATAGAATGAATTAAGAGGAGGAGACAATTTTTTTTATTAGTGTAAATTGTTTTGTATTGTCACTTCCAAAAGAACCAGATGAAGTGCCTAACTCTGGGATTTAAAGAGGAATGATCCTTAGTTGAGAAGAGATATGTAAAATGTTGATCGTGGGTGAAGCTTTGAGGCGTAGAATATTTTCATGGATCCACTTACTTTGTGCAGGCGTAAAAGTCGCTCGGTCGACAAAGACATTTCCAGAAGGGCTTGGTTACCGTATCGACTCAAGATGATGATAAACAAAAACTACTAATCAGCAGTTGAACCCTAATAGAACTTCGCGAAATACACTTACTCGCACACCAATTTGGTTGTAACAAGACACCAAACTAAATCCGAGTAGAATCTATAGTTTATGACATTTAGAAACTGAATGTGCTGCAAAAGATAGCCTCGTATTTCGGTTTTTACGCTATGTGAGATACCATAATGCATTTTCTTGGAGGAAATATTTATTAGGCTGCTGAAAAAACTCTTTGACGGCCCACTCCCAGTTTCTCCGGGGACTGCACCTACCTGATGGAAAGGGCGGGGGATAAACGTGAAAAACTTCAGCTGTCACGTACAATGCAGAATGTTCTCGGGACGGAAAGTAAAAATGATCAGCAAAGTTAGATCATGACCTCAACATGGGGATATAGCTGGTAGGTAGCAAGATTACACGTGTAGATGTGGTATAATGTAGGTGTGGATTCTTCTTGTGAATTCTGATTTCTGATTTGACACGACGTGAGCTGCTGCGTCGCTTTATCAGCTAAAGACTGCAGATAGTTTTCCTTACCTCCCGAACGTACTGATTGTTTTCTGTGCCGTTATCTCTGTATGCGACCTATTTGCACTGCCTGACTGCCATTATCCGTACATTTGTATATCATTTGGTATTTACTCGTTATTGCTTCCATAAAACTCTGCTGTCTCACTGTCCCTTTTTCTTTGCTTACCGACTACGCTATTATTCGTTATATGTTCTGCTTAATTCATGATGTTTATTAACCCATTTGTTAATAGAACCACTTCTCGATACAACATCTATTGCCCTCATCCATCTGTTTCTTCTGCTTACCAAATACAAACTGCGTGCAGTCCCATAGCTGCAATAGTCCTGTAAGCTCCTTAGCTTCTCGGATCTTATAATAGGGATAATATTCCTTTATTTGTGAAAAAAAGCAAATAACCAAACTGGTTACTGCCTTGCACTGCCTCGATTTTATAATATCGTCAATTGCTAACTCGGATGAGTTTGTTCAGGAGAAAATAATGTAGTGTGCCCTTTTTATTAGTTTTTTTAAATACGAAGATCTACTTCATTTTGGTTAAGGTGATAATTTCGACCGTAGCGCAGTGTGTATCACAGAGAATCAGAGCAAATGTAGCTGTTGAAGAAGGAAATTCTAGTGTATAGAGGGGCGAAGTGTAAAAGATTCTGTGCACTGGGTACTTCAGAGAGATAGACTGTTTTTGCGGAGTTAATATAACACACTGTTTAGAGAGATAACAGAGCTTGAAGGCTGGGTTCTTATATAAATGAGCTTGAGAACACAAGTTATGTGTTGATTAAGAATGGATTTCATAAAGCAGCTTAATATGCCCTGATTTTTTAAACTCACCGTTTGATTTTGCTCTCTACCGTACAAAAAACCTTTTGTTAAATACTGTCATTTAAGGTGGAGGCGCATGGAACTATTATTCTCATCGCTTTGTCATAAGCTGAAGGACAAATAGCAACGTTGCTTTTAGCTGGAGGCCCGGATATCAGCGATGAATATCTGCTTCCAATGGATCCTGAAACCCCATAGGCACGAGTATTTACCTCAAGTAAGGTGAAACTCAACAGTAATTCACTGATGTGTCACAACTGAGACTGCTTCATGGAGGTATATGTGTCAACTTAACCAGTTTGACCAATACGATTATACTTTCCTTCAATGGTAGCCATTCGGGTGTTTTATTCAAGTTTTATCAAAAAGACCTCATTCAATCTGCCGTTATCCTTAGAGTTCTTGGTGTGTTCACTGCCAAGCGTCGGCTCTGATGCTATAGCTTTCTTCGAACTAGTGGAGTTTATCCTTGGGAATCAGCTCAGGTAAGATAAATGCAATGAATCTGAGTTATTTGTTGAGTTTTCTCCTCCCATTTTTCTTATACCGTTTCCCGGGAAAGCAGTAAAAACAGGAAATGAACATGACTGTGAACTCGTATTTGTCTACTTAAATCCACCTCTTCCAGGGAAGAAGTAGAGCTCTATTCAAGGGTTTTTCCATCAAACCAGCCAATACATCGGCTCCCTTGAACAAACGTTCCTGAGCGGAGGTAGAACATGAATGATTGCTGCATCTACGCATCACTGAAACTGGGACCGTTCCGATGATACCAAAATTACTTATAAACAATGCGCTGTACCTCAACCGATAGCACCTCGTTAGTGGCTCAATCTGTGCATCTTCTGTTGCCTACATATCTACTCATATCGATCCAGAACATGGCCAAAGCTTTCTACTGGCCACTATCAGAGTACACACATTAGGTAACATGAATCGTACACTTTTCAATAGGCCTTCCAATGAGCGATGACATTAACTTGTTGTTTCTCCGTGTAGTCCTGGTGGAGACAACGAACTGTAACGCTCCTTTGAGCCTTGCCGGACTTATGCGTTCCACCAGTAAGCAAAATTTTTGAAATCTTTTGTTATTAGGCAATAAATTGCAAGTTACCCCGAATAAACTGTTTGTGACTTTTGAACTCGCGAGGCCTCATTAGATACACACCCCTTGGCTGCCAATAATAGTTACCTCCTTGTTTTCGATGACAGTCTTTTCCTGTGAATAAGAATTTCTTACAAATAGAAATAATTTTGTTTCTGGGTCAATTCGCTTATGTAAAAATCAGAAATCATATATTACGGTAGCCAGATATTTACTTTAGGGAGAGAGACTTTTGGTTAACCACCAGGTTTTCACTGAATGCAAGTTAATATAATTCTGGACTGTTTTGCTTCAGGTTATCTAGTATTATCCTCTTTATCACAGATAAGTAGATTTCCATATGTTCCGGTGACTGTTTAAGTGGCCACTAAGGTTAACCCAACTGTATTGGAACTTGGCCTACTTGTGTGTCACAAGTGTTCTCTCACGTAAGGATCAGTTGTTGATATACACATATTGCTAAACTAAGAGCTTATTATCATGTTCAAATTTTCTCCATGTAGGTGCTCCCGAGAATTCTTCACTCTATCACGTGATGTAAGGATGCATTTCAGCAGTTAAATCTCTGGTAGATTATCGATATCCCGCATGAGTTGCGTTTGTTGGTAAATCGAATAGACCCAGTATACCTTGAGACAACACTTGTACGAGTAAGTTGGAAACAACCTGTCACACTTGACGGACTTTTCAGGCTTTGTTGAGCTTCATGGGTACATTTGAATCAGTATACCGACTTTTTGACTCGCTTGTTGAATCAAAACAACTGTCCTCTAGGGCAAACCCTAATGAGGTAGGTTGATGTGAACATGAAGAAAGTGATTTGCTCACCTCTCGTCATAACAAAAGCCTCTCTTTAGCGTATATCAACACTCTGCAGAAATACACGGGTGAGTCCGAATAACCTTTGAACCTTAGTCAAACAGTCTGTTACCTCCATACCTACTGTACGGGTCGGACTCGTCCAAGCAGAATTTAGTCGCCGAAAATATTGAATCCAAGTTGTCAGATTTGCAAATGATGGTTGAATCAGACCACATGGTAAGTCGAACAAAAAGTTCCAAGATGAAAACAAGCCGAAACTATGGGTTTTAGCCTAGTCACGCTTATATATTATCTGTGTGCATTCCACTAATTTCAATAACCTTAATTGCACTATAAATCTGTGCCATCCGATCGATTTCTTTTGTTGTGCCCCAATTGTGAACTACCACTCATGAAGAACCGACTGCATTTCTCAAAGCGCACAGTGCCTCCGACATTGTAGATAAGATTTTGTTGGAGGGTAGGGTGTTCCAAGACTGAGAGATACGGAGGGGGAAGAACTAGAGTGTAGAGTCTAAGCGCCCATGCTTGTGTGCAGTCTCCAGTGTGCGACTGCGGAGGGTTTTGTGATCGAGAGGTCAAAGGGCTTTTTGAGGGAGCGGTCTTGCTTCAGCAGTCTGTGATCTTTCTCTGCGATCTCTTGTGTCAGGGATTTGAAACCTGGACCACATAATCGGCATGTGCTCTTATGTATGCACCAACAAATTTTTTGAGAACCTCTGCTTCCATTAGCCAATAGGATTGACACTTAGGACTAAAGTGTTTGTTAATGTTGGTCGCGGTTTTTCGGCAACTTGCCGTTTTCCCGAATCCCCGCTGAATAAGAATCCCGAGATCCATTCCGCAACTAAGAAATATGTAACACATGGGATCCTAAGTTCAATGTTTGAACAACTAGGGGAAAAGAAGTGACTGAAAGATGTCGGTTGTTAATCAGGTGGCTGTTGATCTTTTTGCCGAGCTTGTCAGTTGACTAGCAAACGTTTCATCATGATACAAAAAGACATCGTCAGTGCGTAGTTTCTTGGGTACTTTCTCTTTGCTTTCGTGCGTTGATGTAGCATTTGAAGATTATCTGTTATCTCTTGACGTGGTTGGCTAATTTGGAGACAGCGTTCTTCTGGTCCGTTTTTCGATCTTTTGCGTTGTGGACTGTGTTCCTTTGAATCGACTGGTTACCCCAATATCTCCGATTTTTAGTAGCTTCTTCCTTTGCATTGCATTGTGGCCTGGCCTTCTCGGGATTGATTGGTTGGCTGCACCGCCATATTTTCTCCATTGTAACTACTGGTGCCACTGCGTCCGCCGGTTAATGTAAGGGTGGCGACAAAAGATACATAGGAAGATATGAATACAAGCTCGCTGCTAAAAGATACGATCAGTTGTTTTTCATCTCCGTCCACAAAGGTCATGAAGGACGCAAATTTGACTGGAGCGGCTTTCGCATACTGGCTCAAGCAAGAACGAAAAGGGTACATCAATTCATCGAAGCCCGGTACTTCACCGAAGGAGCCATCGAAAAGCCTATCAAAATCGACCCCAGTTATCAACCACTAAGAGCAAGGGAACACCAGAACTACAGAGCTCCAAACCGCACAAGAAACCAAACTAGGATCACAAACAAGAAGCAGAAAAGCCCGGTTCAAACGGAAACATGAGTTTGACTGGAGGAAGCGCCAACCAAATAAATCAAAGTACCAAATTAACCAACGGATACGGGGAAACCAGGCGTTACAATGGAGAAAATATGGCGGCGCAACTAACCAATCAATCCCGAGAAGGTCAGGCCGCAATGCAATGCAAGCTAAGAGGGGTCGATCAAGGGAAAGGAAGAAACTACTAAAAATAGGAGATATTGGGATAACCAGTCGATTCAAAGGAACGCAGACCACAACGCAAAAGATAAAAAACGGACCAATAAATTCAGATAGTGATTTCTCCCAATTGGCCAATCATGTCAAGGGATAACAGATAACCTTCATATCCTATATCAACGCACGCAGGCAAAGAGGAAGTACCCAACTAAATGCGCACTGGTGATGGAACGTTTGCAAGTCAATTGGCAAGCTCGACAAAAGGTCGACAGCCGCCTCGTCAATAACCAATAAACTCACCCTAGCTACTACTTTTTCGACTGGAAAACAATAATCCACCTACAACTCATAAACTTCCTCCAGGTTCGATTGTAGTAAAAAAAATCTTGAGGAGATCGTGTAGTTCTCTACAGCTTGATGTATTTAGCAGAAAGTTGGTGGAGAGAGCTCGTTATAGCCGATTAAGGCAAGAAACTGCTGTGACCTCAGCAAGGAGCCGTGTGGAACACCGCAGGATAGTAGCTACTGTTCTGATACCCTAACACCAATCGTTCGTCCTTCCAGGTAAAGTCAAAGTACAGTACGCGGCCGGTTCCTTCAACAGAGCGCAGGGTTGCACCCGGTTAAGTGCTCTGAGAAGCCGAGGCAATGTAGACACGTGACCTCTTGTCAAAGTCTTTGGTTCAGCTATTCTTGGGCAGCAAGATGTTTGTGAGACAATCGTTTTGGCGGGCGCCCGTGCTGTAGTGGGCATAGCAAATTTCGGCCTCCTATTCGAGTTATAAATACAACCGGTGAATCGCGGAACAGCTCGTTTCTCTTTGCTGTCTTATAGTTTGTGACCAGCAAGTCTTAGTTCAAGTTGTACGTCCCAACATAGACGTAATACGCCTCGACTCCGGACTTTATCTACGCCAACATTCTGGAGGATAGCTGGAGAACAGTGACTGGTCTGTAGCCGGACTTTCTTTGCATATGGAGTTGCAAACCCATTTACTTTACTGCGCATGAATACTTGTGCAGTCAACTGGCTTTCAGAAGGATATCACTTTGGAATTACTAGATCTCTTGCCAGGTGTGAGACAGTTCTAGTTCTCACACTGTTGTTCCCTGTGAAGGCGGAGTGTATGTAGTTTGTATCCGACGGACGAGAACATTATGTGGGCAAGTTTGCGTTGGGTTCGAGTAGCAACGATATCCAGGGTCGAAGTAACCTGGCTGCAGAGGCTGTTGTGTGCTGTTTAAGGAAGATATCTGTAGCTTCCTTGCGAGTGTTTGTGGTGTCGCTGTGTGCGGTAAGTTGACGGGTTCTATGCTTGGCCTTTTTCAGGTGATTAGCATACCTGTGAGCAGGTTGTGGTTGGCTGCAAATCCAGGAGCGATTGGTGATTACTAATCCCTCCTTTTTACACTGTTTCCACAGAATCACGTGTTACTCTCAAATAACGTTACATGACTTTCCTGTGTAGAACTCTCACACAGTCCCGGTTGTCCATCCGCTCTCCAATTAGGCTGCTTATTTTACCTTTGCGGATATGCGAGAGGTCTTGGTCGTGGAAGCAGGAGAAGGGAACGTCTCTATGCCCTTATCTCTTTATTTCTTTTTCTCTCTAGAAAAGCACGTGTTCTCTTGTACTAGACCATGGAGTATGTGTAGACCTGTTTTGGTGCTGTTGCGAAGGCCTGGCTCGTAAACTGCATCCTGAGAATCTGGGGCGGCATAATCAATGCGACATAGCAGATTCTAGTATTCAACTGTTATTCATCAGCAAAAATGAAATCCAGATTAGATGCAATACATTATACGCCATAAAAATGCAACCGAACAACTCTCTTCTCTGTGATGACCTTCATTGGGGGATTAATTAAGTTTTTCTGTAAATAAACCATGAGGACTGTTTGGCATTTAGGTGTTAGTATCATCACATTAGTGATGCTGTCCTTGATGATGCTAACGTTCTTTATGTGAAACGGTTTTGTTCTGTTGAGCAGGCAATTCAGTGTAGTTCACCGGGCTGAAATCTGGAAAATTAACAAACTATTTCCAAACACACATACGCATCTAGCTGTCATCAAAGCCGCGTCCATTTTGCGTGTCTGTGTTCTGGTAGGGAAACACAGACCACTCAAATATAGCGTAACTACATACATGAACAGTGGAAAACAACACTATTTGAGTTAAATTCAGTCAATGATACACGTGCACCTTATTTTAAACAAAAGGCTTAATTTTGTTACATGTCAACTTCTCTTGTTAACCAAATGTTAATTCAGCCAATTAACACTTCTTTTCTCACAACACTTCAAATTAGGTGATCAGAGGTTACGATCAACCATCTGGGATAGTTTGCGAAAGGACCAATTTCATACAGCAGCCCAATAATGCTTGTAAGTTTTACCGTTATACTGTTTATGAACGTCGCACTATAATGTGGATAACTCTACCGATTTTTTTTTACATTTCAGCCCATCTAACCGACCATAAAGTGCGATCTGAAAAGTAAGATATTTTTGCGTTCCCCAACAATCCATGCTCAGGAAACTCCGTCAAATCTATTCCAAGCTTCTCGATATATTGTGGAAGGCAACTGAAGCTTTCAATTTTGCCGATTCAGATATTGATCAGGTCAGTCGAACAGGTCCCACCGATGTCAATGTCCCACCGATAAGCTACTCGCTGCATCATGTGATTATCCCACAAAAAGCACACAGGTTTAATAAAGTTCGTTTTCTTCATTTTAGACAGTGTCCAAGGCACAGAATGAATTGAAGTGTCATTTACAATCTGAATCGTTTGGCAGTTTGGAGATAAAGTAAGTATCGGCTGCTACCACAATATGTTGGTAGTTGGTTCCAAGGCAAGTTGAAACTCGTGGTTAATCTGCCATCAAGCAATTCGTTGTTTTGTCCGTGTGCAATCGATTTCCAAACCACACTGCTAAGAGCATTCTGAAAACAACACAGATTGAATTATTAGGTCAGCTTCTTACTACAGCTCACTACTGGTAGCTGAGCAACGTTGAATGGAAAGGGCAAAGGAGAAGAAGGTATAAGTGCCAGTATGTCAATATTTGTTACTGGTTTCACAAAGTTTACTACTAGAAATATTATGATTACATTTGTCTTTCAATAAACAACGAACAGCTTTGGTAGGTCGAGAGCCGATCCATTCGAGGAGATGTTTGCTTTCATGGGAATCAACCTAACTGCTTGACTTGATAAGTTTAAAGTGTGAGGTGAGGCAAGCGTCCGTCACAGCTCAGTAACCGCCAGTTACCGTCATGGAGGATGTGAAGAAGGTCGACAGACATCATTTTGATTGTATTTATTTGCCCGATGTTGTGTTTTGTTAACATCCATAACCCATTTGTAACCACTTGACGCGATTGTTCTCACATTAAACTTTTTTGGACAGGGTCCTCTAAAACTGGCTGATTTCTTGAACAACAGGCCTTCGAAGTTCTTTGACCCCAGTGTTGGTATTTCTCATTGCATCTTTGCTCAGCACGGTTCATCATTGGAACATTCTGTTATGCACATCCAAATTCCTTTTTTACGTCAGAACTGACAAAGCTTAGAAATAAGGGCTCAGTTTTGGTCGTTTGATTGTATTTCATATACATCAGCTTACAGCAGTTTATGCATCTCATTGTCATTTTGCCCTCTAGTTTAACATATCCATGGAAAAATCCAACGGATGCCGTAACCCTAGCTGTGCTCAGCGGCGCCGTGTATGATATTGAAGACATAGGTGGATCTAGCATGGGGAGTGTTGTGGCAGCAGATACTCTACTCATATCTACGCTACGTCTAAATGATAGTAAGTAAATCTGAAGAGTTTTGTGGGTATGCCTCTTTGAATTTTGTTTTAACTTTTAGCCCAATAGCAGAAGATGTGCTTTGCTGAAAAATGTTAGAAAGCCTACTTCCAAAGCTCGAATTAGTGAAATAACCAGATTATTCTGGGAGATTACTACTTTCAAAATGTCTGACACTTCAACATCCCTGGTTGATTGGAAAATTGTCTGACTAAATAGCTTGGGACTACGCAATACAACTATTCCTTTGCGAACTGACGGCCAGGATACATTTTCGTCTTATTCACCGGGATGCTTCCGTCAAAGAAACAAAATCAGTGAACGTTTGAAAACTCCACGTAAGAAGTATAATATCACCTTACACGCTCGAGAACGCTATTTGGAGCAGCTGAATACAACTTACCTTGCATTATCTAATAGAATAAGCTTCCGAATTACTATCCCAGTTGAGACTAGGTAATAGCATCTACCAAAGTTTCTTCTTCTGGAAGACGTGTTGTATCAAGGCCAAGAGATGAATACTCTCGGTAATATGAGTATTGAGGAAAGCGTAAGCGTGTCAACACGGGTCAACTTGACCGTAAAATCACATTTCCGGTTATAGCGTGGCTCAGTAATTTGCCGGCGATAGCGGCTATCCGAAAGGTTGGGAACCTCATCACACATGCTTAATTTGAAGTGCACACAAACGACACTTCGTGGTAACCATGCGAAACCAGATCACTTGGCAAAACGAAGACCCTGTCGAAATTGGTTAATATGTCTGTGTGGCAGTGCAGCTCAAAACTGGCATCTGTGTGAATGATTCGCCTAATTCGCTGAAGTAACTTAAAAGAGAACATTTGCAATGGTTCATTTCTTCTAAGGTTGACAAAACAAATAGTCCTTCTACTTAAGCGCTGAAGAAAATCAAAACCATCTCAAACTTTAAACCGAATTCCACCTGTATTTTTCAGTTTGTCTAAGCCGGAAAGTGATAAATCTAACCGCCACAATTCCGCCGACTTGTCTTTGGACGGTAAGTTGCAAACATTTCCGGGTAAAATTCGTGTCGTTTACACAAAATACTTCCTATTTGTTCTCCGTGTCGTTTACACAAAATACTTCCTATTTGTTTCCCGAGGTTTCAGTGTAGGCACCGAAATTCAGAGGAAACCATAATAAGCAGCACGAGAGTTAGGAGCTTCCCTCACTGTCTTAGTTTTTCTGAACCGGACAATTTACCACATCAGACTCAGTTGGTTGGCACCTATTGTACCTTCACTTATGTGGGAATCCTTTGCAAGAAACGCTCAGCTTAGATTCGGGGTGATGAAATGCAGTAACTGTCCTACTGGTTTATTCTTGTAAAATCCTATAGTCTTAATGAGACACATCACATATCTTCCATGCAGAGATGGCTCTAACTTGATTATGGTAAAAAGGATCATTGGGGTTTCACGCAGCGTCAACACAAAACATTCAGACGTCCTATGTTAGTTCCGGAATTTTCTTCCAAGAGTAATACCACAATGCTCAGTGAACTACAGCGATGATTAACCACTCTATATTTGAGTATTCGGTGCATTAAAAAGGCTGTCACATTGGACAGACGTCAGCTTGGCGTCTATCAGGTTATTTATTTGAAATTTCATAGTATTATCCAAATGAATGACGGTACAATCTTAGTCTTTCATGCAAACAGTGTACTGGCCAGAGAGCCGGTGAAAGTTAGCTGCTTTACGCTTTTTTACCTCTGTGATAACACCTTCACCCAAATGTGAATCTTCCCTTTTACTGTGGGTTCTATTCCAAAATAATGATATCAGTGGTTGACAGGTCACACTGTCAGTCAGCGACCTGTAAGATAACTGAGGAACTACAGCTCCCAAATTGTGTCTAAAATAGGATCCGAGATAAATATCATTCAGTGACGGTTCATAATTATATTAGAAATTTTATATTAAGTAGTTGGGATTTTAGCAGCCCGCTTTACTTTGGCTTTGAAAGATCACTTCACAAATCGTCCTCAGTTTCCTAAAAACATCTTATACTGTAAAAAATTTTCAGCGAAACCCAATGCCTATCGATATGACACAGTTTACCTCCGACAAGAAGCCGATTTTCAATGAACAACTTGACATAATTCTGGCCCCTGCAAATACTCCCAGCTCAATTACTGGTAGGTCACTCTCGACTCTCGATTTGCAATAATGTAGACTTCAGAAGCTTCTTCCACCGTTATTCGGGATTCTTTGGAATAATTAATTTACTACAGCCGTCATTCCAAATAATCATGCTTGTCTCTGCAAGTATTTCGGCTGAACAAACCAAAGTGTGTTGCGCTTCTTAAAGAGAGCACTGGAAATGTGTGCTTGGCGTTCGACAGGAAATTTAATTTTAACCAATCACAGTGGTTCTTTGTGACACTTTGAGAACTCGGTAAATGTTAAAACATTGCTTCTTTGCAATCGAGCCTTGCACTACTTAGGCAGTGATATACATGTTATGGGTCGAGGCAGTACAAGATCCCCCTCGAAGGGCCATTCTGTCACTGAATATACCAGTGGAGACTGCTCCTAGGTAATAAGGATTTCATTCGACTGAATGCTGCACTCCCTCAGGAGGGAGAATTGAACCACAAGTGGTGCATGTCAAGAGACAAGTTTTTGTCAAGTGGACCTCCAGTGGGGATAAATGTATATGAGGTTGGATTCAACCGCTGCACAAGACTTCAACCACCGCTGAGCTGCTCGAAGTTCGGAGTCTCTCTTCAATGCTATTGTATGATCAGAAGGCAATACAAAATCATTCTCAATGGGCGCATTTTTGGCGCGTACTTCCTGCTCAAGGTGAAGGAGCTGATGTAGTATAAGCCGGCCAGGCCTAACAACCGGCTATTGGGGTTTGAAAGAAGGCTTCGAATCAGGAGATCGAACCTAAATTTTTACCCTTATCTGGCTCAAATATACCAATCTATTACTTAGTCCAACCCACTATTTGGATGTAGGAGGAGCTCTCTTCAGCTAGCGAGAACAATTGATGAATTGTATAGTCAACCCAGAGCAGGATGAATATTAATGCAAGATCCTTGAGGCTGTGGAATACATGTCGGATCTCAACCCGAAACTCTATCATGGTTACAAGTCATGAGGTCCATCCCGGTGTTTCTACAGCTTCGTTTCTGAATGGCATTCATGGTATGCCTCACCATTCTTGGTAATGAAATTTCATAAACAGGCTAGCAACCTGTCGTAATAGTGAATTAAAATCCTCCTTGTGCAGTGCTATATGCGTGAGTTTTCTTCAGCTAGTAGTTCGTTAGGACCTTAGTTCTGTTGGAAACTGACCGCCTCTGGAATTTTCCTTTTAAGAGAGAACTCCTGGGTATCATTTACTTGGAGACTTTGCGCACGCCGTGTGCTCATTTTCAAACCGGGTTTTTTGGAGAGGTCACACATAAAAATTTAGCTGGGTACTCGGATTCCAGGCGCATCGTTCAGTGAAGCTAACTGTGTAAGCCTCGCAGATGTCCGACCTGCGCGTGCTTCCCAGGTCAATAATGTACGACTGCTTTCCGGAGGGTCACGTCACCAATCCCAGAATGGTTTATAAGGGTTGTTGGTTTGAGGGGATTTTGACCCTCCGGCTAGTGATATGGATACTCAGCCGTTCGATCACGAGCAGATGATCAGCAGTGTGACGAATCGCACTTAGACAAAATATTGCTTTATTCATCTTTCATTCACGGAATTCACACCACGTGGTCACAGGATCACCTGTTAACTGGCTCCTCGAGCACCTCCTCGACCACTTCTCAGATCGAAAGTTCACTCATCCAGTGAATATAACATCTTTTAATATCCTTTGATATCCTAAACATCACTTTGAACATCCTCTTTCGAAAGTGTTCGAGTAGCCGTAGTAGTGCTGCACACACCACATTAATTCATTATTCGAATCCCCACTTACATCTTTATCCCGGAAAATGTCTTCTACGGTTGTTTCCAAATTCGTATTCGTAAACAAGTTCGTTTATATTTGTCTTCTGTTGTTTCTAGTCTACAAATAATCACATAAGTCAGTTTGTCAATCTTCCAGTCGTTCAAACTGTCTGTTGGTTGACGTTCCACTGTTTAACTAATGCTACGTTCATGACTATCTGCATTTTAGTAAATTGTACCTGTTTCGAGGACTACGTGATAATTAGTGGAAAGCGGATCGGTATCAGTCAAGTCAATCTTTCAAATGTGCTGTACTATCGTCCGGTAGGTCATTCCCAGATTTGAAGATAACCGGTTGGTACCTAACCAAGTTTCAGAAAAATACACTTTTAACTTCGATTCTAATCGTTCTTGTTGAAAACTGAAAAGTAACCATGGGAGTAGTCCGCTCTGGAGGCTGGTAGAAGGAAAGTTTGTTTTTCGAATTATTATCAGGAAAACACATTATAGGAATGATCTGATCACGTATTTCAATCCCGAAAAATGACAGTCGTGACGTCTGTCATCAAACGCACTGTCTTGCCACAGTTTTCTAGGGTGAGCTATGTTCCCTCAGCATTCAGCTTCGGCACAGTTAAGCAAGCTTTTGGTGCAAACTCTACTGAAATTGGGCACCATATTTCGCCCCTTTACAAGTTCCCAGTGCCAGTTAGGGCCATCAGAGTGCTTGATTGATTTGTTCAGAACAGAGCAAACCTTTCAGTATAGCACTGTAAACGCCACGGAACAATATTCTGGAATTGACAAGCAGACCGTCCTTCTGACCAGTATAGACGATATGCGATGACTACCCACTCGCTAGCCATATAGTTCTGCCATAAATTTATTAAAGACTGGTCTCCTGACGAACCCCTTTCCATTAGTATTCTGCATTTATCGCGCATTGAACCGGATGCTTTTTCGGATTCATAAGTGAAATGGCTGAAATCCACTAATGGAACAGCATATGCAGGATCTCTCACCTTTCTAACCCATCGCCGTGCCAAAACACAATACCTCGTCAAACCCCTGGTTCCCTACTATGAATGACAGGCAAAGACACTGACCTCGTCTAGGCTTTCATTCATTCAGTGAGTCTTTTTGGAAGTCACATTACGGTAAATGAACAAGGAGTCACCGGGTGCAACAAATGTTTGACAAAACTATAGACCAAGGCAAGTTGATTGGCTGTATAGTTGCTCGCGGATTGTGAGAATGTGAGGTAAGACTAACTGACCAGCTTTTGTGGATCTCCGGCGTAACATAAACGGATGGCTCTCCAAAAAATTCTGCAGAACTAAAACTGGCATTCGACGCAGTGAGGTGTGAAACCTCATATTCTAATTTACATTAAGATTCCACCCTGGATGGCAATCCGTGGGGCATCAAACGTGTTTTAAATAGAACAAAAAACCAACGTGCACGTGCTTCGCGAAATTGAAGAATTCGGAAAGGCCCTTTCAAGTTTCATGACGAGGAGTGAACTCGGGTGCAAAAAAAATTAGAATAGGGATCCAACCTACTATTACCTTGTGTGTAGTACAGCTGAGAAAAGGCGATGCGTTGTTCTGGTATGAACTATTTGATGTATTTTTAACTTTTAGGTTTCAACTCGGATGATGCTTTTCAATTTTAGTCAAATTTCACCCCGTCATCAGAAGACCTTGGTCTCTGTAGGAGGGTGTTCTGCACACGGGTTACCGTTCTTTTGATAGGCTAAAAGAAGGTGTAAAGATATTTCTAGCTGTATGTTCAACATCCTGTATAAAACCTTTCAACCAGGTTAGGCGTAGAAATGGGGCAGAAGTAATAAATCTACTGGTAACATATCCAATCTCATGGCCTAAGTGCACCTGCATTCCTCCTCTTTCTATTTCCCCCAGGTTGATATGGAGCAGCCTGAGCTGCTGGAATTCGTTCTCCCTCCATCCTCCTATAATACAAGCGATTTCCTAACCTCGGCTCTCAAATGCTGTATTCTGAATGGAAGTATAGACGAGGCACTTGAGAAGTTTCAGAAGCCAACAAAATTTAGAGAAACTGAGACATTACGAAATGAGAACAGTTCATCAAACATGTCAATTTGGCTCATGTTGAAGCCCAAAACGAAAGCAAAACGTCTGTTTTTGGAACAGGTAACTTTGTTTTTCGATTGAATATTCGAATGTGATCACGGATGTAACCGAATTAGCTCGCTTGTGATATTCAGTTCCAAAGTCTACGTTTTCGTATCCAACACCAACTGTCTACCTCAGTCTTAAAAAAGGCAAGCTCAGAGACTGTAATTACCATGTCCTCCGTGAAGATCGTGAGGAGCTATGAACAATTTTGCTAATCCCAACAAATTTCTATGCACATTTAGGTGAACAAAAACCACGTAAGTACCAGAGATGTTAAAAATACGTTATCTGCCAAATGTTCGTATTGCTTCAGCAACTCATAGTGCTTTTATAGCTGGCTCACAGAAAAAAGATGGTGTGCATACGTTTCTCAACTTTAATTTTCGCAGTTCTTGATAACCGGAAAACACCGCCTTCAGGGTGGTAGATGGTTGATGTGATAGTTAGATTTTTTAGACTTGTGTGCTTCTGCGTGTGCGCTCTCCCCTATGTTGAACCGTGACTGTAAAGACAGAAGGTGGCCAGTTAGTGTATGGGCTCGTAATGCAAGGCAGTGTGTAATGAAAGTTGGGCTACTCTCTGCGTTGTATTTATGCATCATATTTTAAGTTGCCCCATTGTGCAAGTATAGTGCATTTACATTTCAGAACTAACTATCTTTCATTGGTAAATACTGTCACTTCACCATAGACCCGTGGTGAATTAGCTCATAACCAAAAAACAAAGTGGATACGTACATGATATTTCTAGGTTTCTGTATTGTTCCCTGTGGAGCTGAGTTGTCACGCGCACCTGTGTGTGATCCCATCTGCTTGCTGTATAATAATCTTACTATTAAACAAAATACCAATTTTTTGAAGCAATCTACACTCCAGTGTTCTGTGAACATCATGAATGCGCCATGAGTGTATTTCGACGGAAGATTGTTATGGAAGGGTTGATGGTGGCCGAGTTGGGGTCCCAAATGCATGTTTGAAAGTCGATTTTATATAAATACTACAAAAGGAACTGCTTCTCTTCCTTCATCAAATCAGACTGCTACAGCTCTCACTCGCTCCTCTGTTCTCGCTCACTGCTATCGAGGTCCGGAAAATATCCGCTGGTATTCCTGAAGTTGTCAGCGACGTTGCTATTGTTTGTTATTTCATCCTCTTGAACCACTTGACCAACCAGCAACATTCTGTCAATTTCTGGTATATGAAAACAATTGAGCCTGCAAGTTGACCACAATGCAGATCATCTTGAGGTTGATGAACACACAAAAATTTCTTCATTATTATAGTCACTCATCAATACCAAAGACTTCAAGAATTTCACCATTTCGGACCTAAATATTCTCGAATTGCCCTCTTTAAAACCCAAATACCTGCTACTTCGTCCTCTAAACAGCTGAAGTGAACGCACGGGCTAATAATTCGCCAAAAGATACTGCTGCTGTTTGTCTTGGACCTGGAGTGACCAGAATTTTCAAGCGAGATCCCCAGGGACGAGTTGACTCCAGAATCGGGATCACATCCAGCAAAGCTATTTATTTCCTGAAAAAGTCAAGGGCCTATTGGGATAATCTACTCGGAGCAGAGCTTGTGGCATTGGAGTTTATGGGAATAAGGCAAATCACTCCACATTTTGCGACGACAGAAACCTACCTTCAGAGTTGTTATGAACCGCACAGTTTACCATTCCAAAGTGACTGAATACCTAACATCAGGACTGTATGTTAAGTTGAGCGGGTTGACGGAAACTCGGCAGCTGTGCCTACTTGATAAGTCTCAAGAAGGGCGAAACCGGTCATGGGATGTCGAAGAGTTTTCAGCTATATTGTGAGTAGTTTCCTTTCTGAAAAGTTGGGAAGAACTTCTTATGCTTAGCACGATCAACGGAAATATGGGCACACTTGGTCACATCTCTTCCACTCGATTCGGAGAATCCGGTGTGACTGCCTTATAACCGTGTACCTATCCGAGAATGCTTAATGGTCTTCTTTTCTGCTCTGAATTCTACTCCAGAAGACAAGAGCTGTGTCACCAGATGTGGAGCTTTGTCGACAGTCACATTCTTTACGTTGTTGAATGTCCCCTGTGGACAAACTAATGGGGTTGCCCATATTTACCGGCGTTTCCTAGCGCCGCACTGAAACTACATAAGTTCGCCCATCACCCGTCTGTTCTATTTCGGTACGTAGATAGTAGATCTATGGCCATGTCTAACTCTCGAAAAGAGGTCGGCTCAGCAGGTCTTCATGGACCGTGCAACGGTATACAGTTCCTTATGAGGACTGGAAGTAAACATTGAACCATTAATCTATTGGACTCTCACCTGGCCCTGGAGAAGAAGCGCGCCTTTACCCTAGGCAACTTCAGAAACCTCGCGCACTTAGGCCGGCATTTCCTCTGCGACTCCGCTCACCAGCACTTCACTGAAGATGCTGTCGTAAGATCCATGGTAGACCGGACCAAGCTACTGCTCAGCTGATATCTGGTGAGAAACGAACCTAACCGTATTGAGATACTACAGGAAGATGGGTATTTAAAAAACACAATAACAGAGTCTGTCACTGATACAAAATCACATGGAGCTACTACACAGCGAGCTGTTGTCTCACAAGAACAAAACACCTGAAGATACTACGAGAATTATGCATTCTTTTAAATATCTAATACAATCCAATGACACCTTTTCAACCAAGAGTTCCTATCAAATCAAAGCACCAAATCAAGCGCACAGAAAGCTCCATGCATTACGTCTCTGAGCAATCCAGGTAGCCTCCGAGTGTCATACACGATTCGCACCACTAACACAACCAGGGTGAACAAACTAGAACACGGCTCGGCCATTGAGTTGCCTGCTCTAGCCAGGAAAATAATTGTATCCTTGTACCTCTATACTGCACATCTATACATCTATACTCGCCTAACCGCTGCTAATCGCAACGACTGTAACAGATTGTCTTCACAGCTCAACAGATAATAATTTTCCTCAGTGCAAACTCTCGAAGAAGATTGCACAGGGGAACACAAACGCCGGAACCATTGTACTTTTTCATAATTATCTCCATTTTTAGTGAAATGCTCTTCATCCACACTGAACACTTTCGATAGCAGTAGAACTATTTGCCGTTCGTATTGCCGCAAAACAAGTTAAGTGGAAAAACTTTTGTGCATTCGAAGGTGAATTTTTCGCGAGTTCAGGCAGCGTGTAGAAGCATGGAAAAAGGGGGCGCATGCATAAATGTAATGTTATTTGTAGCAAGCCAGAGGACGCAACTCCAGACTATCACTCAGAGTCACTATCTGCCAGGCTTTGACCCGTGTAATAGAGGAAGCGTGCAGAATGTCAGCGTTCAAACTTTTGTGCAAGTGGGAGTAACATGAGTAGAGGTGACTGAGATAGCCCAAGCGACTCAGTTTGAAGGATTTTGGATACAAGCTCTACTGTAGCTACTAGAGAAAGTTTTCTGAATAATGGGCGAGAACCTTACTTTCTGACACTAGTTTGTCGGGCGATGGCGAGTATTCATGTGCACATGAAGCCAAGTATGCAGACAAGCCGACAAGCCGTATGTACAGTGGAAAAGTATGTCGTCAGCATATTTGCACTGGATGGGAAAAATTGCAGATGGACATACCACTAGCATCAACAAATGGAGGACAGCCTCTTGGAGAGCGCCTGTATACGTCACAATCTACGATTCTGGATTGGGTGTGGCATATGAAATAGTCATGAGAAAATCTAGATGAAGCCTATATCACTAGCATCCTTAGCAAAAAGCTGCACCTCACCCTCCTGTTGGTACTGGTAAATGCAGTCGTGTATTTCATGAAGAGTATCGGACTGCTTTGTTTTTACGATCAAGAGAAACTCGATCCCAGTGCTTCCCCCTTTGATATGGGCTCACCAGAATGATTGCACCAGGATAGGAGGACGAATGTTCAAACAAGAGTCACGTGAGTATGTATTCTACAGAATTCCGCAACCACCAACACCTGAAACAAAACGTGTCCAGTAGGTTTCAAGCGTCTGTGGTGCTACCTGACTGGCGGGCCAATCGATCGACACAACCAAGGTATGTTACTGGGTCGTCGTTCGAGGCGTCGGGATTTCCGCTCACATCGCTCAAGCTCGTTCACCTGTTCAGACGTAAAAATTCGGATGAGTCCAGCGTGCGCTGGCGGACTATTGGTAACACGCTCGCCTCGCATGTCAAATGTGCGGAGTTCAAACACCGACATGGCTATTGGATATGCACTACTGATGGACTCTAATAAGAGTGAAACTCGAGTCCAGTGCTTCCCTCCCTTGGTGTGGACTCACCAGAATGATTGCCCTAGAATAGAAGGACGATTGTTCAGGCGATAGTCATATGAGTATGTATTCTACAAAAAGAAGGAACCTTGAGTGCATCAAATAAAACACAACATCCAACATCGAACACGGATCCTGGCAAACGAACAGGAGCACAAAGGGAATGGAGTGGTAATCCCTTCATTCCAAAGCTTTCCGATAAAATGTCTTAGTGCAATTGTGCAAGCAATGCATGGTTGATTAAGCAAACGTCTTATCGTTAAATGTTGTTTGCTTTTTAAACGTAATGCATTTTCCTTCTCTACGATTCTCTGAAAACTGGGTAAAATGTTTCACGCTTAGGGGACGTAATTTGAAAGAGATGTTATTATTTCGTGCACTTGTAGTTTGAGTACAGGGCAACTACTGTCTGCAAAAGGAGAGTTCATGGACGAACTCCACTAGAGAATGGTTGTCCGGAACGTTTTCTCCGAATTCACAACTTGCAGACCTGTTTTCTAGGGTCAGAAAAGAAGAAGCCATCATGCAACTTTCATTTAGGGGGGGGTCGCGTATTTGTAAACGTTAGACAGAGGCTAACGACCACTTTTCTGGTCCTACAACTTGGACTAAGCCAGTCCGCATAGCCCTGTGACTTCAAACCAGTCAATCCCAAGAGAGCGATCTTTCAGTGGCCCATGTCATCTACCAGTTCACCAGAGTTGCGACGACTAGTATGTCGGCAGAATATACAGCTGTCTCTTACATGTGGGAATATTGGATGTACTCAAGGCGATGACGGTCAGCTATTGGTTGGTCAACAGCAAGGAACCCAGTGTCATCGATCGCAGGACCTCTACCAGTCACAGGTTATTGCGTTGACCGCACACAATAATTCACTGTTCCGATGCCTAGTCAAACACTCCGGATGCTAGCATTTGGTGAGACAATTCTCACTAAAACGAAAAAGTCGGTTTTAGATGTGTGAAAAAAATTCGTCCATCTTTTCCCTAACCGAAGACTATTCGTCCTTCACTGCGACATCTTCAAGTGTTTTTCCAGAGCTTTTGCTGCGTAACAAACCTATAAATGCATGCTTTACGTGGAAAACTGATGCAGATGAAAGAAATGTTAGCACCTTGTCAACATCTGGTCAGTTGTTTTCTCGTGATTTTGTGCCACACTGAAGCGGCTTGTGACCCCTCCGCCCATAGGAATAAATATTCTGTGACACGGAAGATTTTATTACTACAGGAATTACATCCCCTTCTTCGTGTTTGACACTCTCTCACTCTAAAAACAGCATGTATCCCACCCTGCTACTCATAAGATCTATGGAACAGTGTGGATACCTCACTACCGATCTCTCCCTCCTTGGAGCTCATCAGGTAGTCATAGTCCCCACAGTTCCGTCAATCTTATTTCCTACTTGAAAATGAATTTGTACTCACCCTGTGATAAACACTCATTTACAAATCAAACTGGTGTAGGCATAGGACTCAGCCGAAATCCACCTCAAAATCTGCTGTGTATTATGCACAAACACGTCCTTCTCATCTTTTACTAGGAAGTTTCCGTTTAGCTCATTTCTCTCACCTTTTTCGCAACGAAGTGAGGCTTTAATTTCTGTTTGCTAGGCTATAACTATTATGCTTTTGGAAGATTTTATTTGATATTGATTCACTGGCAAACAGAAGTAATCCGATGTAAATCCGAATTTCAGTGCCGTTAAAGTAGAATAACCACTCCTGACCAGTATAACGAACATCAGTGTAAGTTTGTTTAACTTGTCGAGCTTAAAAACCGTAACTACCATGTTAAGCTTTGTCGTTATTGTGATTGGCACCATAACCACGTCCACAGAATGGAACTTTTTCATACTTTACAGGTAGCACCAGTCTGGCGTGCCAAAGGTCTTTTGCGACAGTCTGACCACCTACCGAATCGTCAAGCAATACGAGCGGCCTTTATCACAACCGTGTTGTCACGTGATACCCACTCAATCCTATCTGACCTTCGAAGCCTCAGTTTTAGTCAGCTGAAATTCGATTCAGCAACTCAAGCGGGACTGTATTCTCTGAACCAGCTGATGACCGAACAACCATCTGCTAAAGCTTGGCTAATGATTCATCAAAGCGAACTACGTCACATAGAGGCTAGTTGGAGTTTGGACACCTCCGTCGAAGGCATTTCCTCAGCGTATGACTATGCACTGTGCTGTGGAATCCATCTCAAGTCGTCAAACGTCCCACCATCTAATTCTGCCTGCGCTGACGAGATTCTAAGCGTGCTTTTACGAAATTCGGAGGACAAGGATATCAGTCTGCTGTGGACACATTCAGCAACTAACAACGAATCATCCCTCACAGAAACACAAGATAACATTTGTAGGGAGATGAGGCCAAAACCACTGCATATTACGGTTGTGTGTGGAACCGTTGGAAGTAGAAAGGTATTCATCATTTTTATCTTCATAGATTGTCGGTTAACCTGTCTGCATTTGAGTTCTAGCCGCAGACTTGGGTGCATTCCGCATCTGAAACATAAACCATAGTTATACGTTTTGCTAATTCTGACTGGTCAGATCTCTACTAGTGATAATAAGAGGATACAACGTGAATGAATTCTTTGTTTTCATGAACTGATTTGACGGCGTGTTTGTAAGTGACTTTGGTTGTACGACGTTAAAGCGGAAAAGGTGTTGGGTGTCTCTGAACCGCTTTGGCACCATATGAGCCATACTTATCGAGTTTTTATTAGGTAATTATTGTTCGAGTCATCCCTCACCCTTTTTCTTGAGATTCAAGGCATTTTGGTTTACAGAGACCTTTGCACTACCGTTCAGCATGAGCCCTCAAAGCAAGAATAAAAAAGTTTGGTTTGCTGGAATCGTCTGTAGAAGAACTGGTACTGTTAGTGAGACTTCGGGTTAATTTTGACCCGAAACAAACAGGAATCCTCGTATACACCTCAATTTATGGCATACCATTTTGTGTGGTATCGAATAGTTTGTTAATTCTTGGAAACTGTTTTAAGCGACTGAGTACAGCTAATCCCAGAGTACAGTATCCCTGAGTAAGTAAGGGACGACTTGATTCTACTTCCTAGGATATGAAATGTAGAATTGACCTTGGCCTTTCGGTCAGTACCGCTCAGTTCGGTTTCAAAAAATCAAGAAAATCAACCAGTGATATTGGGCCAAATGAGGACTGAAGAAGGTAGTCATTTTGACTAATTGCATAAAACTTTCGTCCATTTAATTTCTCTCTGCTTCTCACGGCTTACTAATAATATGTGTTCAGTAAGTCGACTGTCAATAGAATGTATTGATTGAGTCGAACGCAATCAAGGCGTATTATCCTTGATTTTTGTGAGACGAGTTACGATAACCTCACTCTTATTTTCATCAAACCAACGATATGCAAACTCCTATCTATGCAAACAGTTAATCTTATTTCTCTAACTACTATACGGTGTTGGTCTTACAGTCTGCAGAAAGGTAAAGTTGACTATTTCGTTTTTCTAATAATAACTGAAATGCAGCATTGCAGCCAACTCACGAAACCAAAATAGACTATTTCTATCGTTGGAGGTGCAGCTAAAAAAGCATCCATTTTTGTACGCCTATGTTCTGGATTGACCCGACCGAATGGTTGGTTTAGAAGATATTTTCACCATGCAGAAAGTCGTGGTGTACTGGATCACAGACACACACCAACGCATGTCTCTATCGTCGTGTCATAAAAACACGGGGCCACTCGATTGCTTGAAGCAAGGCCAGTCATTGTCTAAACATGAGGTTAGTAGTAGTATGTTGTCCCCACAATATCGCGTATCACAACATTGCATTGCGTTTCTGACGCTGACAGTGCTTCAGATGAAACTAAGTCACACAAAAATCATAAGTCAGGGTCAACGAGTGAAGCAGACGAAGGAAATCACCTTAGGAATTCGAATACTGAGCAATCGAATGGTATACCAGGACTATCCTTTAGGAGAAATCAGTATAGCCAATTGCACTTGCAACAATTGCAATAAGTTGATTTCCTGATCACACTGTTGCACACTAAATTAATGCTGTCATAAATGTTAGACCTAAATGTTTGTACACTCACATCACTCGCTCATGAGCGCAACTGTTCCGCTCGGTTCGCACCAAAGAGGGCAGGCAGTAGATTCGAGTTCCGCTCTCCTTTGAAGTCATCAGGAGGGCATTTCCTCGGCCATGCCGGCTTATGAACTGCTGCCTCAACCAAACGTGTTAACACTATCCCATCAGCGCATGCTTGACGTTCTCTTCCATACTACTGTGTTATCTGAGTCCCTGATTCAAAAGAATGCTTGGGAATAGGTCTCTCCTAATCCTCAAAACTTCATTAACTTTATTAGCACACTAGATAATGTGCATCCGGCTTATATAAAAACTGTAACTGGTGCAGTAAAATGGTGGACAGCTTTGGAATAATTTATTGAAAATGTAGTTGCTTAGAGAACTTGGTCTCCTTTGGTCATGAGCTGTCCATAGTAAACATACAGTGGTCCCTCCAGTGGTAACCCATTTTTGAGTAGTGTATGCTGATGAGTAATTGGTCACGAGTTCATCCTCATAGTGACATTAGGCTATGCAAGGTGAAACACAATGCACATCAGAGCGGTTGAGTTTTATTATTGAGCAAGGTTAAGAAAGTAGTACATTTCCATACCTTGATGATCACTCAGTTGGTCTGGGTATCGAATGCTAGTTGCAGATACAACTGATGAGGTCCTTGTCGGCTTTCTGATGGGCGTTACCTACCTCGATCAGTAAATGCAACAAGTATGTACCTGAGGCGAAAAATAGGTAGCCGTTTCTTGCCCTCCACATGTAATATTCCTAATGGTTATTCCATTCCTCTGAATGCAATCCACTGGATATAATGGAGCGAATGTTCGGACACTTCTTTCTATGTTGATTATAACACCAACATTTAATTGGTGCTTTCAGGACAATGTGGTGAAAAACGTGGTGGATTTGGTCAAAGAGGATACGCACTGGATACAAATGTCACCCGCCACACCAAGTGATATTTCTTCCGCACTGGAGACTGCGGTCAAGGAATATGACTCATTGCTCGGGTCAGCCACAGAGAGTCGTGTGCGAATTAGAGGAATTCTACTCTGCCCTGGTACTTGTGGGGCGAGAGACGTACTCAATGCAGTCCACCGGTTGTCTTCCAACGAGAGTACCAAGCAGCTTGTCCACAGCGTTCGTATAGGTAAGTGCGGATCAGGTACTGTCTCACCGCCTTACCTTGTCTGATGGTGAGGTATTTTGTCACCTGAGTCTAGTTTTCCAACTTTAGACAGCTGACGTCTAACACATTCAATTTCTCTCTTTAAGGCTGAAAACCAGAAATTACTTGCTCTAGGAAGGTGTTATCCCGAGGATGAGTGTAGGAATAGGGACATAAAGCTTGGACAACAAACGCCTCCATAAGAAAGGGATTGTTTGTTTAAAGCAGATATTTGCATGTTCAGTTTTAGACTTGGACTCTTTGTACGTCATTATCATTTCGTCACCTAAGGAAATAAACTACAATGTGGCTACACCCAAAACTTTAGACTGGTATTACATGGTTGTTCGGAGTATAATGTAAGGTTATACTCTTAACCAAGAAGTATCGTTTGTGCTGCTCTCACCGACATGTCTAGAACATACATTATCGCCATTTATGGAGACAGTGATTTTTGTACGTATGCTGTTATTTGGTTGCGCATCATCTTAACTTTTTGATGAATCTGTAAGCCAGAAATGAATGTACTTGCTTGAACGATTAATGTATTATAAATATATATATATATGTATATATATATCACCCAGATAGTATCTTTCACGTATAGGAATGTCGTTGAGGTCGAGCAGTTCAAACTGAACGGCATGTAGGGTTTGAAATGCGTCCCTTTAGCTTCTAGTTGGGAGATTATGAGCCGTTCAAATTATCACTCAATTCCATAGATTCAACTGTTCGTCCAGGCGCATTAACAGAATTAGCCTAAGTAGATGGTGTGATAGTCTCCACAATTCGGCTGCACGGCCAAAGTAATCAGCCCACAGAATAGTTTTAAAAAGTTTTAAGTTGAGTTGTAGTGGACGGTGGAACAGACCTAACTCAGTTTAGCCTCTTTTTTCTGGTCCAAATGGATCGATCAATTCCGTGAATCACTCCGTAACTCACCATCGTTATTTATTTGCCATTATTCATTACGAAAATTCTTTAATAGTTGGTCGCTACTCAGACCGAAAATTGAGCGTCTATCTTAAGCTGGCCGAAAGTGGTATTGATGCATTGACTGAATCCGCAAGAAGTGGACGGGTGGGGAAGTATAATGGAAGTGGCTTGAATGTGGACTCCCCGTCGGCTTCTTGTTCTTTCTAAACTGTTATCGGGGTATTGAGCAACTGACTGGTAACTGGCCAATCACATACACTTGTGACTGACTTCAGAAGCGAGTAGTCTTATAAATGGGTCTGCTTTCCATTTACTGAGGAATATCGTTACAAAAACTTCATTTCTGCAATGACTGAACTTATCATTTGGCCCGGGTGTTGACTCAGCGTTGACCCTGAATAGGGTTCAAATAAAGTCTCTGTGGGTATGAGCTAAAAGTTCTGGTGGATTTCAGCTCAGGAATAACTGGACTTCAAACCTACATTTGATAGCTGTAAAAATCGTTGCCTCTCATCTAAGCTCTTTTCAGTTGCAATGTCCACGATATGGTTCGTCGCGCTCGGATGAGGAACCTCACACGGGGTTTTTCTTAAATTGCGGGAGTATCTTTTCAAAGAAATGGACTAACTTAACAATAGGGGAAATCCCTCCGATGACTAGCTCCATCTATTTAGTCAACTGTTGCAAAACTTTTTGACTGACTATGCTATCATGTCTATTTAGATGACGTATGCGACCAAAATATTGTATGTTCTTACTTTCTTCATGAAATCAGGTTGTGTGGTTACCTGTGTGGATACGCGTGCCGTGTTCATAGATGGTGGAAGGTAAGTCTTTGGATTACTTCAAAACAACACTATCTAGTCAAAACAATTTCAGTCTAAGTTTCGAGACGTCAAATTCTAATTACGACTGACGATGGCGAGTGCTCTAGTCCGGATAGGGGACACGTCTTAGGATGTCAGCAGTTCAATGACCGAGGTTTAAACTATCACTAAATGGAAACAGTCATTTTGACGTATTTCTTCATTTTACGTTCACCATTCACGAAACTGCCGTCCCGGATTGATACTTGTAAGAAACTGTTCCCCACGTTAGCGTATCGATATCTATATCCCGCGTGTGCCCGTCGTAGAGACAGGCTATATTGCAAAGCGTAAGTTTTTCAAACAGAAGATTGTGCCAAGATATCGTAATCAGAGAAGTAATATGGTGTTTTCAAGAAAGATGAACATAGTAGAATATATTTGCATGACCCGTATCACAGTGTTTTAACCAGGGGAAAACTATGGAATTAGGAGGTCAGTCGGGATTTGAATCAGAGTTGCTTGTTTCGGGAGCACTTTGAACACTCGTATAGTCAGCTGTAGATTGGTGATTCGAGTTGAGTCCACTGAATAATCACAACCACAAATCTAGTGGGTCTGTGTTAGTCCAACAAAATGAGTCAGTAAATTTACGATCTTCAGAACGATGTAAGATTGCTTGCAGCGGCGATTCGTTGAGAGGTGTCACGAAAGCCTCATTTGTGCAATCGACTAGTACCCTACAGTTACGACAAACATAAACACGTTGAGCGCTGATGTTAGTCCGACAAACCAACCGCACGCTTCAGGTTCGATTTGGTTGCGCTTGGTGCCTGAGTTGAAAGTCATCAGACTAAACTAGAAAAAAACATTTTGCCGAACGTTCTGCTCTACTGACAATCTGTTCAGTGGCTCGTTTTTTGTAGAGTGAGTTTCATGGGACCACTATGGCCAATCGTCCATAACCATGTAGATTACTGGAAAGGGACCAAATGACACGGTAAGGTCGGCTGACGCGGTGTGATGTACACCTATAGTTGCATCAGGGCAAGTGTCGTTGTGACTCGAGTCATCCACTGTTGCGACAGCAAAGTGAGTTGGGCAGATACTGGGCGCCAATCGAAAAACGGTCATTTGACTTTCTGGCCATTTTCGGTGTAAAAAGGATGCAGTTTCCCGTGCGTAAGGAACGTTACACCAATATGAACCAAAACGGGGAATATTGGTCCCAGTCCATGGCATCTGGGAAACGGTCATCTGTAACTAAGAGCGGAAACGGTCAAATATATCGCCATCCTATTGTTACCGTTTCTTTAATTCTCTTCAGCCGTAAGATGCAATACATGGAAAATACTTTGAAAAATAGTTTAGTACCAAGAAACTTACAACTAAGACAGTTTCATATGATCAGAACAACGGCAGCCAGATTGAGTGCCCTAATAATTTCTTTGCTCACAGTCTGGGGGACCGTAATGAGTAAGACGTCCCTGATGCACAAGATTTCGGTTATATAACAGGACGAATTGCCATCCATGTTTCGTCACACTTCTATTCAATGACCAACTTGGTAGGAGAGACTCTGTAGATGCTGCATTGATAGCTCATTGCATCACTGAGGTACGCATACCGCTGCACTACGATAAACTCAAGCCTCATCGCGATGGGGCATAGTGTGACATCGTCTTTATGTATGACAAGCTATTGGATGGTATAAACGCAATCTAATTAATATGAGGCCATACTATGACATCATATGGCAATTTTGCCACTCTGGCAGTTGCTTGTTCTTCAGGCTCTTCAAGCTGTATAGTCAGGCCTATTCTGTTTAGGACAAGGACACAACCGTGAAGAAAAGAAATTACACTATTTTCTGAGACTTCCGACTGGTGAATGTCTTGAATCTGCAGACATATTTCAGCCTGAAAGCTTGTTTGAGCTCGATGCATGTTCAGCATGTGCAACCATAGGACGAGGCTGTTGGGACATGGCTAGGGATATCGTTACACGCACATAAATTGTAACCGATTATTTTGACATGGTCCATAAACACATGGTACGCGAGTTGCGGCTTTGAAGACCACAGGAATCCAAGTGAAATTAAGATGAAGCGCTATTTTTTACTTGCTTCGTCCTATCCAATATGCGCCTCTCCAAGCCCGTGCCCATCCAGCCGAAATCAAGATATTCCACTTGTGACCAATCTAGAAATTCGATTAGAACAAGAGTAAAAATCGCTGAACCCCTTTGCTTTCACTTGATTGTCTGCAGTCCTTAAAGCTCAAGCATGTGAATGATGTGTCCTGAGACCGCGCTAGGACAAAATCACATGAAGCGATGGACGGATTGTGTCTATAGTGTTCAGGTGTGTGTCAAACGCCGCTGTTCCGATTTACAGTTATCGAAAGTTCGTGAACGATGCCGGTTGCGTTCCTAACTTGCTTCAAATTACTGTGACACACCGTGAAAATTAAAGGAGGGAAAATAGAATGTACCATTGTGAATAATCTAGTGTCCTGTGCTTTTCATCGAAGGGACATATCATAAGTTGTTCGGGACCGAAGACGTAGTTCATGCAGTGCTTGCCATCGTACGAAGATTAGTTGTAGAGAAATGCGACTTTTTTATACTGAATCGGCTTCGGTAACCTCTTGGCAGCCAGTTTTGATAGAAAAATATATCTGTCGTTCATGTGTCTACTCAGTGTCGTTTGAAAGTTTCCCCCACTTGAACGGGCGCACTTATTCTAGTTGGTGAACGAAACTGTGGCAGCTATAACCACTGTACGACAAGTACGCGGTTCTTACAGCTAATAATGATGATGATGCTTAAAGGGATATTTTCTGGGCCTTTATTGAATACCTATCGTTCAATGTGATTTCTCTCATGAAAGAATGAACCTTGGTCTCCGTAAAGCCAAAAACTGGATGGTTTACTTATCTAGTTGCTTTTTTGAGCACATCGTTAATCACTAAAGAGGGTTTCCTTACTGTATACTTTGTATGTACTGTATGTATTATGCATCATATATAAATAAAATACATCGCGATATACATAAAAATGGCTTGCGATAAATAAAATTCTAGACATCAACCATTATGCACAATAGGCTGCATGGCTAGGTGGGCTTAAATTGTGTTGTGGTTGGGCCGATGCGATGTGACCAATAGCCCGATAAAAGGTCTTCAGTGGTGTTATCACGAGTGGTGGATGACCATCACCACACCATGCGCTTGACTTTGAACGAACCAGACAAGTGATGATCTGGGACAACAGCTAAAAATCCAGACATGCATTTGGCATTCCTCATAATCTTTTTAGTGCTTTTGCATTTTCTGCACGCAAAAAATTCCGCGAACACCCATATAGCGCCGAAAGTATGGAACTATGGTCATTACATAGGCTAAATGTTGAAGGTCACCGGGTTCTCCACTATCCTCAAAGTGGAGGCACCTAGGTCATAAAAACACCTAGTCAGTAGCACGTGACCTTAATATGACCTCCCTTTCCTATTAGTATGAGACGATTTGCCGATTCCAACCGATATTTCATCCTGTAAGTGAACAAGTCAAGTGAGTTTGATCCTTCGCTCAGTTCCTGGCGTATTCGGGACATATGTGCCTGTACTGGAATCAGCATGTGCTTCCCTCGAGAGCTGAAAGCGGGCACCGTGAGGACGAGGTATTGTGATTGCCACTGAAACAACGTGTGTATGATAACGTTACACACCTCCTTACGTAGAAACCCGAACACAAACACTTGTATTTGTTCCTCCGGCTTCTCTGACGTTTTTACTTACTGTCCTCAGAACTAATCATGGAAAACAAAGTTTATTCGCTACCTTCGTTTGTAATCTTACCATTTCTGAAACCATATTCCATTTTTTATCTGACTTTCCAACATTACACCTATACGCACCTAATATTTATAGAGTTTCATCCCCGGAGATACTTTACATTTAGAATTTCTAAACTATTCTCTGGCATTTTGTGTCGGGTAAACCGTTTCTGCCCAAAGTTCGGCGTCTGTGTGTTCATGACATTGTACAAAATCCATTTTTACCCATCCACACCAAGTTTCACCTCAGTCGGTTGAAACATGTGTTGCATGAGTACGATTTATCGTTATTCCGTACAAATCCTAACTGGGCCCTGAGGGACAGGATGATTTGCCAAATCTTGAGTGCAAACGATCCACCACGACCCAACCCTTGCATGACTAGACCCGCCTTACGTTTATCCTGCAGAGGTGAACATAGTGATCGGCGGATATGGCTGTTCGCTTACATCCTAACGCGGCGTACTACCGTGAGTCGTGGGAAATGAGGTAGTGGGATCAGTCTGATCTGAAGTTATTTTCCAGCTTATTTCGAGACACCTAGCTCCTGCACTGGCGGTCTGGAAATCTCGATACGCATCAGGCTTGAGCAAATCGATACCAGGAACTCTAAAATGCAACACAGCTGCCCTGGTGGGTGCATTTGAGTGACGGAACTTCAAACCAAACGATCAGTCAGACGTTTTCTAGTTCTTCCCAGGTTGAAAGGAAACATGCTAATGGAATATGCAGTTCGTTGGACCCACTCAAGTAGTCGACTGATTACAGTGTTCTCCGCACCGAGTTGCAGTGTAATACTAGCGATACCTTGCAACTGCTAGTAGATGAATTAGTGGCCTTTATCGGACGACAATAAGCAATTTGACCACACGAGATGCATCACTCTCATCATGTTCTATGGAATGGCGATGTTGCTTCATAAACGCCCCTCACAGTGATGTCAAGTGGTCAGTGTTTCTTCATCAGGCAACATTTTGCCTCAGTGCTACTAATACATGTTTAGTTCGCAAACTTATGGGACTTTTTGCCCCCATTGGCGCAGTGTTCAAATTCTTCACAGCTACCTGTCGAGCTTTTTGTTGACCTGACCTCCTTTTTACTACTAATGAGCAACTCACAGTATTGAAGACACCAGTCAGTAAGTTATTTTTATGCCGAATAAAGCCGCTAAATTTGACACATGCACTTTGTTTTCGACTTCCAGTAACACCACCATATTCGCTGTATCAACAGCTGCTCGCTTTCCTGTAATGTTCAATTGCTAACTGGTCAGTTTTATTGAAATAACCAACCCAGTTTCTCTGCAGAAGCTGTCTTTTGGTTCAATTCCTCGCTTTTGCTAACACAATTAGGTTTGTGTTCACTGGCAGAAGCCAATAGCCTTTGAAACCGGTCGGTGCATGTTCATTTCGATCAATGTTCCATTGTGATAAGCTTGATCAGGTCCGAATGTTCACATGCAGTAATGCCGAATAAGGATAGCTTTCATTCTAAACACCTTTTGTTATTGGAAGTCGAAGGACTGGTTTTGATAGCATATACAGAGTGATAGTAGCACCATCAACTGATACGTTTTCAGTATTTTTCCTTCATCATTTCGGACAGGATGTTTGGGTGACCGGGTTCTAGCCGGCCGTTATTCAGTAGTTTCAGGAATTTGACAGAATTACTCCGTTTGAGTTCTTCATGCGCCTTCAGAGTCAGTCTAGTTTGTCCGGATATATTGTTGCCTTCGGGAGCTGTGCTCAGTTTCGTCAAATTGACCGGATAGGAATAGTCGGTATTTTTTCTGGAATTTCAGTGTTAGGCCATATTTTGTTGTTGAACAGTAAAACCCACTGGCTCTTTCAGTTGATGGTCGTTTACTACAAAAAGAACTAAGTTGTTAGTGTTTGATCGCTTCACATTCCCTCGTTTTCTACCATTCAGAATGACATTTCCTGGCCTACTAGAAATGTTGTCAGAAGGTTGGACTAATTATATCTTGTCCACTGGACCACCCAAGTCGCAGCAGGTCAGTACGATGTCCAACTTGCCACCCAGCTTCTGAAATACATGCACTTCTGCACATGATTTTGAATTTGTCCGCAACCATGTTTGGATTTTTCTCCCCTGACTCTCCACTACTATTACAGACTTGAGTTCCGGATCAGCAGACTTATTAAGAATCAACCGAAGAGGCGCAGAATACCTTGATGAACTATAATGTCTAAACCGCAACTCAAATGCGTATGATCATGGCCAGTCGATACGTCAATTGATCCTGTCGTTTCTCAGCGTTTCACTCATTCTACTTCGGACTGAAACTTTATCATATACGGGATTTTCCTATACAAATATGATTTCCGTATAAGGCCGGACGACAATGAGGGCCCTAGCATCAGACAAATGTCGCTCAAATGAGTACCTCAGATATATGCTTTAGTCGAAACGAATGGTTTCTGTACCACCTGGGCACACTGTTCAAGCGGTATGTCTACTTCGCACCTATGTCTTTCTTTTCTACTACCACAACTCCTAGATAACGTTAAGCGGTCCTCGTGAACTGGGTAAAAAAGGTGTGTGGAACATATTGCACCAAATGTGAGGATGTGTAGTTCCAAATCCATACGATTAGACTAGTTGTAGATTAATGTGATATTTTATGGGGGGAGAAGCAATGCAGGTTAGTCTGACTTTTTACCAATAAGGTGAACAGTATGACGGTTGCACTACAGACCAATAACAAAATTTGTCGCAAGCTTCATATCCAGCTGTATTTGTCCACAAACATTTCGATAATCACCCGTGATGCCCATAAAACAGCATTAACCGAACTACACACGAGGTTAAAGTCCAAGCTGATGGAGTAGTGGTAACACTCGCCTCGCATGTTAGATGTTCGAAGTTGATGCCCCAGCATGGTGAAGGATATTCACTGCTGACGAGCTCCCATAAAGGGTGAAACTGGAGCCCAGTACTCCCCCTATGGTGTGGACTCTCCGGAATAATTGCTTCAGGACAGGAGGACGACTGTTCAAACAAGAGTGATGTGAACGTGAATCATACAAATCTCGCATCCACCTACAACTAATCCAAACTATTAGTCCAAACCTGGACAGTGCAGTGAATCTTTCAGGAAATAGTTAGAAATTCTTCATCCCAGTTGAGTTTTGGTTGAACAACTCTGGTCCAAAAGCAAAAGGTGATCGCTTTCAGTCGGTTTGTTGCCGATCTTAAGTTCACGAAAATGAGAGTCTTGCGGTTTTTGGTTTCCTCCAAATTTGCGTCCACTATAAAATTTTGGAGGCTGAAATTCGACAGATTTGTTCCCCCTTTTCTCAGATGTCTGGGAAGTTTTAAGCCCCGGCGACCAAAATTACGGAATCCCTTGTCCGAAAAACAGGGAATTAAATAGTGAATCGTAGGACTCATAAACTACTCGGCGTTTCCAGAACACTGTAGCCATAAAATTATTCCGAGATGAGGGCATTCCTATTTATCCTACAGCCTGAGTTAGTAAGCAGTTTTTCTTTTTCTGTCCCCATACATGTAGGTGGCGGCTACAAAGTTCGGTGTGAAAATGGAGGACGTTGAAGCCCTATTACATTCGGTTAACCCAAAACTAAGCCAGTTGCCAGCCCCAGAAGGACACGTAGAGCGCGGTCACGTTCTCGAAGCTTTGCTTGACGAGGAGGCCTTCAACGGGCCAGGCCTAAAACGCGCTCGATTACTGTCTTACCCCAGGTACGCTCAGCTTTCCATTCGAAACAAAACCTTTCCTCGCTTCCTAATTGCGTGCATCCGGTTACCAAAATCGTTCAAGTGGCGACTTGTGAATATGTGTTGCTTTCGCCAGGCATTCTGGTTGGTGCACTCTCACTAATCATACATCCTCATGCAGAACATGAAGTCATGAGCTTGTGATTTGGCCGTACTTTGATTGTAATGGTCCGGTCCACTCCAAAAGGGCTCGGACATTTCGTCTTCATTGAGGCTAAGAAGATAGGAGCGAAACGAATCGGCTAAGCGACCGTCGGGCATACAATACTTATATACTGAGATCTGGGTCAAGATTATGGCGATTTTACTTTTTCTATTTGAATCCGAGTCTCTATAACCAGCTGTTAAATTACTCGCGCGGTCCGAAAAACGGCGAGTCAGCTGAGATGAGTAGCGTTGCACAGGTATTTCATCTTTCTCAGTAGTGATCCACAGTATGCGTCTTAAGAATCACCAGGGGAATTCAGACATGCGAATTTCCGGTTGCTAATTAAGGTCAATATGATTCGGTTATGAACGGCTGACAAGCAATGTGACTAACCAGAATACTCCTCGCTGCATACAAAAGGTTTGCTCAGAAAGGAGAATATCCTACAAATGGCATGCGTCTTCCATGTGGGAATTATTCACTCCGACCACGGGTAGTGGACCGAGTGGCTGGAGGATAGTGGCGTCATATCTTGTGTTAATGCGTGTTCATCACATTGCTCACCACTACTCGCCATCAAGAGCACTATTTCTATGACCCCTCATGTTTTCTGCGCGCTGTTACCATGCTCAGGGGAAAACTTTACGAGTGTTCTCCTATATCATCGTTGGGAAGTAAAATTCCTTGTTCACTGCAGCCTATTCACTGCTGTTCAAAGTCATCATCACTGTCGACAGCATGACATCAGCGTTCAACACTGGTGCTTCGCTGCCGTATTCAAAGTCAACTGGGGGACCACCATCACAGAAACTTGTGTGTTCTATTTAAACACACTGAACTACTTAACGTTGCGTTTGCAAATGTTGTATTCGGTGACTCGAACGACATTGCTACCTTTTTGTCCACTTTCGTTTAGAAACGGCACAAATTTCGTGGAACTGATGGTTCATATGAAAACCTTGAACAGCGTGTTCGAACCAAATACAGTAGATGCTACCTTTTCATTGTATATGTGATGTTCCGAAGGTCGAAGTTTCGGCAAAAAAGGCAAATTTCAAAACGCGCCAGGACTGCTTCAGTCTAGTCCATTTTCTTATGATCTACCGTTTTGGTTTACCTTCACGTCAGCAATTATCGATACCAGTAGATCAGATTGTTCAGCTGATCATCAAATTGTCCACTGCAGAAGTCTCTAAGCCTTCTGTTCAGTGGTGGTAGATAACTAACTGAATTGGAACAGAATTCACCTTACAATCGTGTCCACTTAACTCATACATTTGATATTTCAGCACTGAACGACTTCAGTTCACACCATTGGCTACTTGTCACCAGATCTCTTGATCATATATCAGAGTTCAGTTTCAACAATCTTCAGGACCACCAGCAGCAGTACCTTTAAACGGTACAGCCCAACGATCATTTAAAAGGCATTTATCATGTACGGGAAAATATTTCTTTTGCATATAAAGACTGTATTCTCATAATGCACTCGATTCATTCTGATCAGACTGGTGTCTTCTGTATCTAGCTTGAACACGACGCTAGGTAACCCGAGAATGCATGCTGTAACTCTCCGGTTTGCGCGACCTGTGGAGCGTGTTCGATTTACTAACCATCTGAAAGGTAAGCTAATGCTAGAGGACAGCGCCACCAAATTTATTTACCTGATAAATAATTGTCCTATATGGAAATCTTGATTTTGGTCCATTAAGCTCGTACTAAGTAAAGACTGGCTTCCAAACAAGTTTCCCTTAGAATTTTTTGGTTTAGTTCTTCTTTATCTGTGGGATAACTTCGAATTTTTCAAAGGCACACACGCTAGCGTACTAAGCAACTTTCTGACAGCTCGTGATCATAATTCAAATCAACCGATTGCGAGCTACTGCTTTTTTTTAAAAAAGAACTATGACCTGCCGTCGAAACGACCTTGAAATACAGAAAGGATAGGTGTTAGTTTTACCTGCAAAGCGTCAATTGTAGCCCCTCAGTTGTCTTTTGTGTGGAGTTTGCCAATTGAAATTGCACCCTAGGAGATACTAGATCATGGCTGTCTTCGCTTTTAAGGCTCCATCGCTGTGGAATCTCAATCTTAGATTTTCTTAAACACAGACGCACCTCAGGCTTCACCAGAAGGAGCCATATATTGACGTAGCATCAGTGAGTCAGCAAAAAATTTCCCGGTACCTTTGACGGTGTGGCTCTGATTGTGTCCACCAATCGGTTGGGCAACGTTGACGTACGCGCAAAACCACAGAAGTGGAATCATTCAATGGAGACTTATCAACAAATGCGGTACTATGAAGACAATTATAAAATGGAATTATGCTGGCATCTGCACAGTGGGTCACCTGTGGTTCCAAACAGAATTCTATACAAATAAAGTACAGCAATAGGCCTACCCGAAGTTCACACCGAGTCAGGACAAAATGGCCACAAGATGACGAAGAGCACGTTGCTGCCAAGGTCAGAGTGGTTTGGGTTCAGATGAAGAACAAGGAGAGGGGGGTACAAAGCAAAGAATCCCGTCGTGCACAGAACGAAAGAAGGAAGAAAGCAACAGTAGGGGAGTTTGAATGAAAGAAATTCGGATGCAAGAACCGATTGGTTATCCGTGCGGAGCGTTCCTCTACCATGTTTTGGGTGGAACAAACCACATGGCAATCGAATAGCTACTCCGTTGAACGCATGCAAATTTACTGGTCAGTGAGAATATCTTATAGCCTGAATTTTTATCTAAACAGATACGAGGGCCTTTGGAACTGGCCGATTCACCTTGATTGTTTCTTGCCCCATTACGTTAAGTTTGATCAGATTAAATTATCCAACAGAGATATGACCGATTTATGAATGTATCTATTGCGGGAGATTTATCCAACACCTCTTTCAGTTCTGATGTATTGTACTAATAACTTGTATCCACTGTTCTTTCTTTCGTTCAGCCATATTTGCCAACTTGAAGCCTTGGCCTTTTTACGGAAATCTGTACAGCATTACCGGTCAGATCGGATTCACTGGAGGTACATCCTACTCATGTGTGCCGATAGAGTTTTACGAATTGTTTTGCAGAAGTGTTTAAGAAATCCTCTCATTTTCTGTAGATCTGTCTATTTAGCCCGATGAAGACAGATTCTGGAATTGCGGTAAGGGGTGCAAAACATAAGAGGCGTAAACAATGACCCTGAATGTACTCTTACTGAACGTCCTCATACACTACACTCATGTGACACAACACCACAGCACTTTCGAGAGGGTTGCATGCACAGATGCTCAAGAACACAGTGGTCAGAAGTGTCAGACTATAAAGTCATTCCCACTGATGCCTGATGAGGCCAGTAGTTATGTGGAAATGTATTATCCAGCCACATCCCCACCACGTCTCACCAAGCCCAGGCTGTGTATCACGTTCGTAAAATATGAATCAGGGCTTTATAAGTTTGTTGTGACATTGGATATTGTTAGGTGATGGAAACGGTGGTTGTTTCAAGCGAGTCACCAAAACTCCTGGACTTGCAGCCTTGTAAGTGGCTCATCTAGGACAACCAGTACAACTGTTTGAGCACCTGTTTAATCTGGTAATCACGGCACCAGACGTTTCCTTGGTCCGCTATGAGCTGACCATATAGGTAGCTGTTCCAGTACAACGCCTGTTAGTTAACCAGGATGTTAAGCTTCTAGGGTGGCGATTTTGTGGCGATAAACACGGTTGCCTTGAGACACAATGCTTGCTGTTTTGCATAACTAGTCTCACGGGTGTTCAGTCTTCATAACCCTTCATAGGACTTTTTGTTTTAAGAATGGAACATCCATGGCATTGCTTCGGTACATTCTGCTCCCAGGAAACATGGAAGACGAAATAATGTTTGATCGTTAACTCCTGAATAAGAGTTGGAACTCGAACCACCGATAGGTAACGACCCATTGCACGTGCTACTTCCAGATTACCGGGGTCAATGTCATACTGGGACACGATTCAATGACCTGGTTTCCCATAACATGTCGATGATGATTATGGGCAGTTTGATGAACATCCTCTCGAAAAAATAGTGCCTCGTTTTTTTTATTGCTCCACACAGAACCCGATAAAATCTTCGACGTATTGCACCTAACACTAAATGGAATCAGTCGAATCAGTGTGAATACAGACGATTCTGATTTTTTACCAAAAAGAAAAGCAAACAAGCCTTTCTGGCTAACCGGAATCTTGGCTGCACCGCCAGCAGCAAGTAAGGAGTCAGACGAGTGGCTAGCTAATCAGTTCGCCAACTGGTTGAGAAAGTCGGCGCCACAACAGGAAGCAATTCGTCCACCACTGCGATTGTCGGACTTGTCAAAGGCTGACCTGGAGAAAATACATGTGAGTTGTAGATCGAATGAAACACCGTCTCCTTTAAATTTCTAGAGCAAACTATGATCCTATAGTGAGATTTACTCGACCACCTTAACCGTTAGTGGCACAAGTTCCAGTTTTGCGCATTAGCACCGAACCCATCGCGACTCCGAAGAACAACCTGGATACAAAAGTGTATTTGAGAGAAAGCACAAACTATGTTGAGATCAAGGTACTGCGTTTAGGCACTACACTTGCACTTCATTGCAAAGTTCTGTCACCTGTACACCACTAGTGACAAGCCTTCAAACGCACAATTATGGTGATCAGAGGCATAATAACTTGGATAAGCATACAATTATTGACCACTATTACTCAGAGAATGAGTACGGTTGTCCTCATTTGATGGATAGTTCCCCTATCGTGTTAGTTAACATCACCGAATCCCGCAAAGGTTGGTGAACGGATGCATTATAAGGAAAATGAAACAGATTCAGCAGTAGATTATAAATGTGATATAGCTCATTCTCAGCCTTCAACAACCAATAAGGTCTGGACTTCGTGGAAGTTATCAGTAGTTCTGCAGTGAATCTTGTGGGGCAAGTCTGGACTTCAATAGCCGGGTAAATATCATAGGAAAACTTGATTCATAGAAAGCACTTGTGTGATTCTGGAAAATACACATGAGTGAGACATTTGCCGAAAGGCTGGATAACTTAATGTGTCGTAGAGATATATGACTTTCGATACAGCTTATAGCAATTTCACCAAAGGGCATTAACCACTCATATCGTAACCGACTTGAAACTGCACTAGGAGCTCTTGACTTTCACCTTTACACGTGCTTCTATTTTCGGATGTCCATTTCGAAGCCGACAATCGCAGCTGTGCTTGAAACGGTGGAGTGCAGTCGTGGGAGCGCACTGAAACTGACGACTCAGTTGTCAGCATGACCGATCGGTTCACCACAGTAGGCGCCACCATAATCTTCCAGGAATTCAGTATTTTGAAACTCTCATCGAGCTTGGGATTAGAAGACTTAAGGAAATGGTGTGTTTCCGAGGAGACAAATAAATGTCCCATTGATTCGAAAGTGATTATGAATCCCAAGAAAACTGCGAATTTATGACACCAAGGTCCCTGAAAAATTGGCGGAAGATCTGTGAACAAATCACAACTGTTCCCATTAACCTGGAAGTACTGAATACAGTTGTTAGGCCATAACTTAGTTCAGTTATATCTCCTATAAACTCTTCAATTCAGTCACTAGTTCATGCTTCAAATGAACATACTGAGTCAGCTGTTTCGTGCTGCGGTGCGGAGAATGTTGACAAGTTCCTGAAAATTTGGCGGCCGTGGAAGACGAAGTAGATGTTCCCACAGAATAATTCAAATGACCATCCACACAGATAAGAAGGGGCAGAATAATTTCCAAGGAAGGTAAAAACTATTAGTCATTCCACCGCGGCAGCATGTATCATACTATTATGTTACCGACTTCGTCAATCTCTTGATCTGTTTTTTTTTTCTTTTTCAAAAGGAAAAATACCACCTCCACCCTCTCCCCGCCGGCTGGTACTACACCGGGTCATACTACGTGAATATGAACGGAGACAAGTCTTTTCAACACCCAAGTAAGATCTAGTATTCTGATGCGTGCCAAAATTACGGTACTTGCAATTGTAACTGGGCTATACAAAACTCCCCAAGCCTCGTGATACAAGAAGGGTTATTCTGGATCACAGCGATTTCTTGAGGGTGCATTCGACGGGTTAGATCGAACAAGTAGTCAGATATACAAAGTCCTCTTTCTTTGACCCTACCCGTTGACGTCTTCAGTGAATAGCATCTCGCAGTCTGCTATCCCTGTTCTATGTGGTGGAGCCGTCAGAACATGATACCACAAAGTTTACTGAAAACAAATATAAAAAACTCGAATGAATTGAGAGCGGCAGTCTCCTTGATGGGATCGGTAGTAAAAGGCTGTTTCCGGACAAGCTAGGAAGGCGCCAAAATCGCGAGGCCCGACCGCATCCACTAGCGCAGAAATGGATAGTCTTAGGCTGTATGATAACTAAGAACCTTTCTTCCACGTCGCGAGTTCCGACTCTTTATTCTGTGAAAAGCTGATTCCGTATTTTCCCGAGTGCATTATCCTCATGCGAAACGTCACCGTTTGGCTATAGCACTTGTTATTTTCTAACTCATTCCCTACATCATGGGCAGCGTAGCATGGAATATTCCAACATCTAGAAAACTGTGACGGAATCGATATTTGAAAAGCTCCCCCTTTCAACATGCCCTGAACAATAAAAATACGAATAGCTAGTTAGTTAGGTAATTCAGAAGCAACGAAGTACAGTTATACAGTCAACCGTTTTAATAACACATATACCTCCATTGCTTGCGTTGGTTTCCCACAACAGTTCTGGTTACACTGCCAACCCAGTACCATCCTTCACGCACCATCCGAATTGGGCTGAATGTGCGTTACCATGAGCTCAGCTACGTTATTGCAAACCATTCGTTTCATTGATCGTTTTCGTTCAACAAACCTCCTGCTACCTGCCTAGATAAACATCTGTAGGTAGGTGGAGAAAAACTTTATTGAGTCAGGTCGCGGACAACACTTCGCTGCGGCTACAGCTACATGGAACCTGGATAAACCCGATTAGGAGAGTAATAAAAGACCAGTTGTATGTGGCTAGTGGATTTGTAGAATTTACATCCACATCACTTTCGTTCAAACAGTCTTCCTCCCATCCTGGAGTAATTATTCCCGTGAGTTCACACGCTCGCCTGTTCGGACGTGATAATTCAGGTGAGTCCAGCGTGCACTGATGAAGTGGTGGAAACACGCTCGTCCGCATGTCATATGTCCGGAGTTCTAACCCCGGCACAGCTATGGATATGCACTGCTAACGAGATATACTAGGGACGAAATTCGAGTTCGGTTACTCCCCCCCCCTATGATGTGGACTCACCAGAATAACTGCGCAAAGACAGGACGACGAGTATTCGAACGAGAGTAACAAGGGGTCAGTGTTAGTGATGGATGCGACGAAGAGCGTTACAAAAAGCCAGGAATGTTTACTTTGTGACAGAAACAAATTCATATTCGATGTGAAGGTCAACGCTTATCAAGCAGGCAAGGTTTAGTACTGACACTACCGTCTGTAGTATGCCGCAAGAGAGACAGAGAACCGTACGACTTTTTCTCCAACTGTTTTTCTGCTTTTCAAAGAAGTTTCGATAGTCTGATGTAGTCATGAACTATTCGCTGACGGATGTGACGGTGTCGTAGAATGAATGAAAAAATATATATTCGCACCGGAATGCATGAGCTTTGCGCGAATTCATTCGCAGACACTGGAGAGACAACGAGCTGAAAATGTGTATGTTGCCACTACTGATGTTCTATGGAAATATGCTAATAATCTGAGCAATAATTCAGTGTAAGTGTGACGGCTCGGGTTGTAGCCGGGGAATATTGCTTACCTTGTCAGTACCCCAGAATTAACGGAGTAAAGCCTCAATACAGCTCACAAATAAGACGGTCAATAGGTCTGGGGAATGTAGGTTTGAGTTATACACCTAAATCTAGTGGGGCTTCGGTTACAACTAACTTCCGTACTGTCTGTACCGAACGGCACATGAACACGGCCTGGGTTGCGAATAACTGAATTACCCAAAATTTCGTGGAGTTGACGAGGTGAGACTCTGTTCAAGGATCGCGGTGAAGCACTCAGTCTGTGCTTGTCTAGCCTAGTTCGGTCTGTCTTGGAGAAGGAGACCATTCCAGATAACTAGAGTGAGTCGACTTTGGTACCATTTTCAAAATGGTACTCGCAGTGAATGTGGTAACCACAGAGTTGTTAGTTTGACTCGCATTATAACAAGGTTTCTGGCATCACTGATTCTTCATCGTATTACGGCGGCGCGCGAAACCGTGACCCATGAGTATCAAGCAGGATTTCGACCGGGTACAGGCTGCGTCGACCACATCTTCACACTCCGCCAGGTGTTAGAGCAAGGCCACAATCTTGAAATTTTTTGACTTCTGGACAAGTAAGGTCATGCTCGTGGGCATGCGGTCACTGAACACGCCACTTATAATCTAGGGAGAGGAACTCGAAGTTATGGAGCGTTCTAAGCATTTTGGAAGTTGTAATACGTCTGACTGTAGTGTAATAGATGAGCACGACTCTGCAAGGCTCGGGTCGCGTTTGCTAATTTGAGACACCTACGGCGCCAAAGAGGTATATCCCTGAATCTCAAGGGACGTGTGTATCAGGCTACAGTGCGGGCTGTTTTGTTGTGTGGCTTAGACTTGGCCTGTTCGAGCAGCGGAACTGAAACGCCTTCAGGTGTTCGACAGCCGTTGTCTCAGGACCACAGCTCGTGTGGGTTGGTGTCCGTAACGAAGCAATTAGTTTTCGATTGTGAAACGGGGACTTCCATTGAAGAATGTGTCCAGCACCAGAAGTTGCGTTGGTCAAGCCACATATTGCGTGTGCCACACCACCGTCTGCCGAAGAGAGTGCTGTTTTCCATGCCCAATTCGGAGTGGCGAGTGCAGAGAGGTGGCCAACCCTTGACCTGGCAGAGGGATATGAAGGAGATTACGAAACGTTTGGAAGCTGTTGGTGCTACTCGCCTACCAGGATGAGGACCGCGTGATTCCCATTGCGCCGCTGCAAGATATGGCTGCTAATCGATGTCAATGGCGTTCTTGTTGTCAGTTTCTATCCAGATTGCCTGAATGAGCGTCTGGAGATGTAGACACCTCGGAATGATTGTAGTAAGCTAGCACTAAGTCCCTTCCCTGTTCACCTTTATTCTTTTCGTCACAATAAGGCTTTCAACTAAATCATGGTTGTACGGCAACGAAGCATCAGTGCTGTACACTGATGTCGTGTTCTCCATGATGATGATGATCTGGGCATGTGGAAGTGTATGGTGAGCTCTCCAAAAACTTTCCTACAAAATGTGGTATCCGACAAGAACGTCCACTGTCTCCGTTCTTGTTGAACTTCGTCGTCGACGAAATAATGAGGCGAACATTGGAAGTTCTTCAAAACCCCGTTGTTCAAATCGTTTCTCGTGGGATCTGGAGCACGCGGACGACATCGCCCTCATCTTTGAAGAGGAAGCGCAAACCCTGTTGAATAAACTGTCCGACGTCACATGCGTCTTGCACCTTCAAAGTGCGAAGTCATGCCTCAGAACATGCAGTCTCTGAACAAACTCTTTACAAATCAAGGAGAATCTTTAGAGGTTGTGGAGAATTTTAGATACCTGGGTAGTTGTATTAGCGCTGAAGGAAGGAAGTCTAAAGTAAAAGCACGAAAATCAAAGGCCTGAATTTGCCTTTGTGGCCTCAATTGTGGCGTCCAAAACGCATATCACTCGGTACCAAATCAAATCAATTCAATTCAATTTATCAGCTATAAACCGTGTACCATAGGCACATTGGTTCTAGCTGCTACAGTTTCGATCACCGGAAGACGGGTATGTAGAACGTACAACCAGCTTTGGAGGCGAAGGCATGTGCAGTTTGTTCAGAGATTGGGTAGCTACGCATTGAAGGCGATAGCTTTGATGCAGGAGCGCCATTGACTGCGCGATTGGGCCATT
>SJOL01006385.1:22209-34544 GCA_004794785.1 Opisthorchis felineus | reverse complement strand
AAAACTGGGATGACGGTCGAGGGGCTCCATTCGGCTGGTACTCTGTTTTCATTCCAAATCTTCTGCAGTATCGTTGTCAGACTATTCACCAGGACTTCGCCACCTTCTTTGAAGAGCGCGGGCCGTAGACCATCCGGGCCAGGTGCCTTGTCGCGCTTCAGGATTGATATCTCACGCTGGATTTCTGTTGTTGATGGTGGGCTGGTGTCAATGTTCCATTCGGGTCTGCTTGGTTCTTCCAGCGGTTGTGTTGAAGGAGACCAGGTGAACTGTTCTTGGAAGTGCTCAGCCCACCGCTCAAGACGGTCCCAAAAGTCGTGTGTGCCAGGCTACAGTAGGGAATGTGTTGTTGTATGGTTGCGAAACGGTCTCTGAGGACATGATGTGAGGCGTCTTCAGGTTTTTGACAACTGATGTCTGAGAAGCGTTGCTGATGTCGGATGGCATCAACGAATTCGTAACGAGGTAATTAGAAAATGGGTATTTGGTTGTGCAGAAGACATTCAGCTCCACCAACTATGGTGGCTCTGCCATTTGCTACGGATGGAGATATTGCAAGAAATGGCGGCCAATCAACGTCAGTGGCGTTCGTGTTGTCAGTTTCTTTCCAGATTTTCTGGTTGAGCGCCTGGGGTTGTGGGCACCTCAGGTTTGCGATAGGCCAGTACCGGATGCCCTTCCTCACCCATTCTCTTTTTCATTCTAAGGCACCAAATATAGACTTAGTGATTGTACGGCAGTGAAGCATCAGTGGCAACACTGATGTTCCTGTCTCTGATGATGGTGAAGCTTGAAAAAAATCTTGACCGTACAGTAATAATTATGAACCTATTCAAATCAATTTTGTGCGCCAGCTAGTGATTTTTCTATATATTGTTAATCTTTACTTTATAGACTTTGAAGCTTTCGTACAGGAATACTTGGAAGGAGAAAATACTAAAATCGCTGCACGCAACGCAAGAATCGTGAATCACCCCATTCCTGACTTATTCAGTGAGCCCTCCTAATGGTGATCGTTGACTCCCAGTGTTTTGTGTGCTGTGACGTTTTTCTGTTTGATAGATGTATTACACGTTTACAAAAAAGTATGGAAATTTTGTTCGACGTGGGCGCTTGTAATCAACAAAATACCAACCGGTAGAACCCAGAATATTCGTTATATTTGTACGCTCGAAGAAGGCGCTGCGAACAGCATAGTCATAGCGGAAACCACTGAGTATGAGGTAACTGAAAGCGCCTGGTAATTCCGTATTTTCCGTAGTTTGTGTGCGTACGTGTTCGTTGATGTGCCATTTCCCATAGACACCAAACCCATAATCGTTTGAGCAAACGAAGACGAAGACGGTCAGTGTTAGTTAAATGTAAGACCCAAAAGAGCTTATTTTGCTTAGTACAGCTAACCATGGTAGACCGATAAAGCTCACAACGGAGACATAAATTTACGGGGACAATTTTTGCCGGGGGAAAATTGAGAAAAGACTAATCGTGGATACTGTACACTCTAAGGATGGATGAGAAACCAACATACCCTCGATGAGTGAGGCCGGATAAGGGGCCTGATAGCAACATGCCACTTTGAACAATCCCCGTCTAGTTCGTTACGCGACAAAGCACGTGAATGCACGAAATGCTAATCGAGTGCAAGTGGCCGCGAAAAATAGATAATGGAGTATAAGAAGAAACAGGGACAGGACACGTATATTTGGGGAAGGATGCGACCCAGGACATTCAGGGAAACTCTGTTAGATATCGAGGTAAATAAAGTGGTGAAAGGTTTTCGTCAGAGTGACAGCCTACGTAATGCACTGGGAGGTGGCAACCTCAGCCTGTACATGTGGTTACACAAACGGTTAATATTATCACCGTTAGGCGGTTAAAATAGTAGTCGCGCACTTGCAAGAAAATGGTAAGCATTCTGGTGGTGTAGGAAACAAGTCGGGTATATTGACAACGAAAAACCAATTGAACCTCAATGGAATTTGAAATCAAACGCATTCAATTGGAACGATATCTCAGCCCCGTTGGGGCACCAGTATCCGAGCTTTCTTTGGTACATTCAAACGCCGGTCAGGCATTTACTTCTTGTCCTTCCGTAGGAGCGAAAAAGGTCGCGGAATCTTGACGAAATTAACATCTAGTGGAGTAAATTTAACCCAGTACTATAATTTGAACCCGACATATTTGACTGTCAGTTGAGCTAGCTGTAATCGTTCACTTCCGACGTTTAAAAATCCTTGTAGTTAGGATTTAATCGACACAGGCTCGAGAAAGTTCGGTAGTAAAAGTGCGAATCCACTGACCGGAAGGTACGTGGTTCGAATCTGACCCAGGCATCTCGATTGCTCCTGTTCAGGCTCGGACAACCTGGCAGTATTTCAGTTCCCGCGCTTCCTGCGGATGCTACGGCAGCTACGCGCCGAAAGGGTGTTACAGCTGAATGATTAGTAATTTATTTATCAGACACAAGCTAGCAAAACAAATGTGGGATAAAATTTAATCCGGATGTTCTCATATGTAGAAGGACTAGTGCTCTAATCGTGACCTTTTGCACACGCATTAGATGGCTGTGATACTAAATGACACCTCCAAATACAAGCAATTTCTTGAAGTCCGGTAAGTGAGTTATGTTAGGACGTTGGGGCCCCATCAAAATCGGAGTAAAGATTATGCTTATTGATGGAATAGATATGACAACTGTTAGGTAGCTGCGACTAGTTGTGGTCACGTGCAACATTTTAATCAGAACATCACAGCCTATTGTCATAAAGAAGTTGAGCTGACCTAAGGCTTAGTACATGGACTCTTGCCAGAATGCTCACGCATCAAACCGAATCCTGGTCTCTCGATTGTTGCTGTCCAGTTCTGGGCGATCTAGCACCACCTGAACCGTCCTGTTTCATTCGGGATGCTCGGAAGGTAGAACTGAACCATTTTTGATGGAACTGATGATATCTGACCAGAACAAGGTCCTGGAGATCGTATAGTCGAGAGACAGATACGCTATCACGTCGACTCTGCAGACCGGATGCATCAAACTTTGTTGTGGAAGGGGCCTAAGGCAGTTGGAGAGATTACGGTCACCTCTCAAACCATTTCCAACCATATTAACCCAAACGTTGCCCTCAGGATCGGTTGAACTTGGCACTGCCGGTAAGGCAAAGCAGCAGTAGTTGGCATGTTCATGCAATTTTTTGGGGGAACATGTTAAAAGATAGGAGCGGCAGTACAAATGCGCGGTGGCTGAACACAGGCTGCGTCGACGCCACGTTTTTTCCAATATCAGCCCATGTGGTGGCAGGAACAAACCGTAGTTTTGATCCTGCAGTAAAGCATGAAGTTATGAATCATAACTGTAACCAACCCGGTTGGGATACAGTAAGGGACATACCAATGGATAAAAACACTCGAATGCAGACGATGACGCTTTCAATAGTTTCTTGCCAGTAAGCAACGATCTACACAACCGTACCCATCAAAGTGATGCAGCCTGTCGCCCTCTAAAGCCAATCGAAATTTCACATTGCAGGTCAAAAGTGTGAGAGCCGGAACTGGTGCACTGTTTGGCGAACGGTGTACAACTGATGAACGAAATTGATACGGATCGCCAATATTATATCCAATACAACCAAGCAGAATCGTCGTAGGAAAAACGAAGATACAACGGGAAATACTGCTCGCTTTGAGAATGGAACACTGATAAGCTTCAATAAGACAGTGAGTGAAAGATGAAGCTACGCAGAGAAACGTGACGCGGAACAATGGGTCTCACGCGGTCGTTTCTTCGTACTCTGGATTCTTTTTCAACAGCACGAAGCCTTCCAATGGCAATTGTGTGACTGACAGGTATTCGTCTGTGGCAAGTTCGGCTCGTTCGCCATAGGACAATAGTACCGGGGTTGTATAAGTTTGGAAACCAGTAATAGTTTTTGGTCTACCGGCCTGCCCAACGACATCCACAGCCTGTCCGACACGAACTGTGACAGGCAGCGGTTTCAAGTCCTCGTCAAACGTCATGAGCAGCCGTGGCTGGATAGCTGGTGTCAGATAGAATATCAAATAATCGTGCCGACCCATGAATGTCGTGCGCATGTCCAGACAGGAGACCAGCAAGGTGAGCAAACCGGATATGCCAACTGCGCGTGACAAAAAGCGCTCTGAATGCCATGGGCTCAGCGTCATGGTGCCTTTGCCTAGGTGAGTTAAACCTTGAGCCAAGCGGACGAGAAACAGGTTGTAGGGATCACGGCTGTGGTATACGGCCAGTTGTCGCAGCATGGCTGCCAATCGAGCATTGTTCGTACCTAGAATCAAATGAAAGCAGATTCACGGGATGCATTAAGGTATCATGGGTGAGGAGGAAGTATCACGTGGAAGGTTGGAGAGAAGCCACAAAACTTGGCTGTCCCATAAAATTGCGTTAGTCGAAGAGGCTACAAAAGGCAGCTAAGCGAAGGCGTCCTAGGTGAAAAGAAGACACAACTGCACACAACAGAGCATCATCAAAACGAAGGAAATGCGTGGTCAGAAACTGTTACCGCAAGGATCCGAAACTAGGAAGGGTACCCGTCACACGTAATTGGCTAGCTGGATGGTTTGTGCAGCTGAACCTCAGAAGTTACCCCTAACCAGGGTGAAAGTGCCGGTTTGTAAGATATAAATTAATGCCCCATATGCAACTAGCACAGAAAGTGTCAACCGAAAACGGTCGTACCACGGTACTAAAGAGGGTATTGCCACCCGGTGCTTGTCCATGAACCAGAAAGTAACTTAGTATAGAATTTATTCTTATTCTTCAGTTTAGGTTAGAAACAGTGTTGCGCGGTGACATAGTGCCCTAGCTACTGCTACCAGAAATGCTGGAACTCGTTCTAAAAAAAATCATAACAGAAATTTGACGGCAATGACTAAAAGCGGTTCTTATAGGAAGCTTTTGTTGCACTACCGCTTTGAAATAAAAAGATAGCCACTGCAATACGTGTACTGTTGCCTTGAGATATGGGTCATGCTGACCGCAGATTTATGAGACAATCACAACGTGGAAGTGCAGTTAAGCTGGTTACTTACCAGCACCGACGATTCCCATCGCCAGAACGGAGTTGTAGGAAAGTTCGGAATCCGCATCGTGACTGAACTTGCTTAGAGTATCCAGTACCTTCAACTGCGGATTCGAGACATAACACATAGCGAGCGCCAGAGGAACAGCCCGTTTGATCGGCAGCTCACCGAAACGAAGCTAAATTCACCATAAACAAAAAAATAAATCATTGTAAAAGGGTTAGGTTGAGGTGACGGCCGTAACAGGTTGATGAAAGCAAGATACCTTATGAAGCCGCATCCAACAGAACACAACTTGAATGATTACGAACTCAGCCAATGGTTAGAAAATATGCTGACAAGCAGCGAGCGAGCGTTTTGACGAGAAAATAACAAACTTAGTATCTCAAAATGTGAGAACTCGCTGAACTGAAGTAACGAAGCAAACAAAATAAAACTGCTGTAGAGTTGAAGGCCCATTTGCAAACTAAGAGAGTATATCAATCTTATGGTCCTTAAGCAAGTGTGCTAGATAAAAATCATCTCATAGTTCAGTTGAATGAACGCTTAAAAGATCGAAGTATTCTTGATGAGCTACGGCCCAAGGGGCGAGATGGCTCAGTGGTTAGAGCATGGATTTACTGATCGCAAGGCCACTGGTTCGAACCCGACCTTTGCATGTCGACTTTTACTGTCTAGGCTTGGGCAACCAAGCAGTATCCCAGCCCTCGTGCCTCCATCGGGTGGCATGGCAGCTAGGAACCGAAAGGGTGTTACAGCTGAACGATTATCTTATTTATTTTTATTTTTACGGCCCAGTGGCAAGAAATTATGTTATCAAGGAAATGAAAGTCACTCTTCAATCAGCCGGGAATACAGTATCCGCCTAACGGCACCAAAGCGTGTGTTGTGACAAATTCCGGAGAATTAAGTGAGACGCTATCCCCAATCGATTTTCCTACGGCTTGACACCGAGCGGTGATTAAGCTGAATAACTTCCCTTCTTTAAGATGTAGCGTAGCATTGGTAACTCTGGTGGATTGTTGCTGATCTGTTCATAGGACATCACAACCCATAATAATCAAGGACGCACCTCGGTGCGCTGACCCGATCGACATAAAAAATTTCTGGACAAAAACCTGTCAATTCCCCCTTATGCACAGCTGTCTTAAGAACATGGGGTTCGGACCAACTACACACTACAGTGTAGGCGAAAGGACCACTCACCAGATGACCGAACATTCTAAACGCCATGTCAAGGCCTACTTCCTCTCCCATGGCAATCAGTGCGACACCTAGTACAGCGAGCCCCTGATGCGCGTGGAAGTCGAATTGATTTTCTTCCTGTTCGGTTTCCTCAACATTCGACGTATCCATAGGAGTTAGCTGAGTGGCACTTTTATCCTCGACCTCGTCCGCCTCAGCTGTGTTTCCGTCATCTTCCGCAGCAGTCTCGTTGTTCGTGTTACGACCAGCGCCAGTACGTCGCTGTCGTCCTCGAGCACCGGTGCGGCGAGAATCCTTCTTATCTTTATCCTTAGATTTGGCTGCAGCGGCTGCTTTGTCGTCCTTTTCTTTATCCTTCTCTTCGTACTTTTCAGAAAGTATATGGAGTAGATTTTGAACTTTCAACACGTTTCCGCTTCCTGAACGGGAACCAATGGGTAAATAAACATAAATCAAGAGCAAAGTGACGGAACCTACAAAATGAATGATGAATCTGTTTCCCGATAGTGACCTAAAAAAGTGATTGTCTTTGTTGTTCGATTACCAATCAAAGGGAAAAGGAGGCAACGCATCCAAGATGACCAGACCCAGACCAATAATTCCTATCTTCGCCTGATCAGGCCGGGACCTCGAATTCGTAGAAATGAAGCTTGTTGAAGCGGTCACTTCAAACATGAAACATGAAAATAGAAAAATTCGAAAAACAGCCTTGCTTCACAAATTCGAATGCACCCAAACACTCACCAGCGTAAGCACAAAAGTCACACATCATGTGAGCCATTGATTTTAGTGGTTCAGATACTGCTTCCAAGGAAACCAGTATGACCTCCACCTCTTCTTGCCGTCCCATGCATGTCAAACCCAAACCGAGAGCCATAAACTTGATGAATGGATTGCTCCAATGACTTGTGGGACGTTCAAGCATCGACTGAATTATGGTTGACGTGACCTCGGCATTAAGAGAGCCCACGGCGATCATACCGGCCGACAGTGCGGCCAAGCAGGCGTGTTGCAACCGAGCTGTGTTGATATCGAGGATCACAGGAAGCAAACTGTTTATGGCTTCAGCTTTCATTGATCCGGCGTAGGCGACACCCAAACCGATGATGGCAGCCCGTGAAAGGACATCCTTGTCGGACTCAACATAGGAGCCTAGCAGTGCCAAGGCCGGATCACATTCATTCTTCACACCACAGTTGACCACACCACATCCAAGCAGACCTCCGGCACGAGTGTGGTCCTCCGCTGAATAGAGGTATTTGTCGATTTGGGATAAACCAGTGTCCACGTCCCAGAGGAGCACCCAACCAAGAGTGGCCACAGTACTCATTTTTGCTGTAACACAGGAGAGAATGAAATTATCAGCAGAAAACTCCGACGTGATCCAAGAAAAATTGCAAGCCAAAATGTTGGGGCTCATACTCAGTGGTTACAAGCGTCACGCAGATGACCTAATTTAGACCTAATATAGTCGGGAAGATTTATAAATAACAGATTTACACAATAACACAAGGGCAATCAACGTCGTGGTTGGTAAAAAGAGAGAACAAAGCCGTTGGGCCTGTGTGCTTGTCTATCTTTAGGAAAGCCTAATAAGAGATATTGCACTGTATAACTTCGTTGCAACAATAAACCGCCATACAGCCATGTGGCGCTCATCTAAAGTAGGAGTTGCTGTCCATTGAATGGGGACGAACGAAGGTTACCGGGCCGACACCTTAACCAAAATCCCACATTCAGAGAAACTAAAAGAAACAGCGCCCATTGATGAGGAAACTAATTCCGACTGAAGACTGCAGTAAACATGCTAGTGAAGGAAGATTTTCAACATCGACGACACGATATGACCTGACGAATTCGCACAGCAGTGAAGGTAGATTAGGTCAAACTGGACCGCTAGATGTAACCGTAAGTTTGCAATTCGATGAAGAAACTTACCGAGATCCTTTTGTTTTACAAGCCATGGGACTTCTTTGGGGTTTTCCTGGAGTAACTTTTCCTTGCCAAAACCACAGTTGACTAGGCCATTAACGTAAGATGCTGCGAGGTTAGCTCTTGCTGAGTCAAGGGTTGGATTGAGCGTGGATCGTACAGTCTCCAGGTGTGACTTGTAAATATCCTCGGGAAGCTGCACACAAGGGAAATGAAAACTAAGCAAGCCGAAAGCATCTTAAACAACAACGAGTATACGGGACAAAAAAACATTACGAAGTTTCGTACACGTATACTTATAACACATCGAAAAGCCAAACATAGTTGTGCGATCAACATGGGCAGTCAGGTAGATTGTCCAAATACATGCTCCACTGAAATCACGGCTAACGTAGGTGGAACAGTGACTAGTTGGGCCGCAGGAGGAGGAATTGTAATTCCACGAAGGACATTCGAGGCTTGCACACCTAAGAACGTTATGCTGATCAAAATATACCATGCAGTGGCGAATGCGCTCAGGATGTGCTTGACTCAACAGCTCGACAATGCGTGTCTGTAGTAGCTGTAAAACGGAAGGTGAAATCAAAAGGTTTAAAACACCGAGTTTCCAAACGATAGCAGCCTCAGAGTTGTTTGTCCGTAAAAATTCCTCATAAATCTCGAATGAAACTGGTGGTAAACGTGGCGATGTTCTAGCCATTGTCCTACCCTGAAAATATAGACCCTGCGGCTCCGCTCGGAACGGAAATCATGCCTGTTTCTCACGGATTCACTGCTCCCCGTATGAAGTAGGACGGGGAGGAATGATGATACAAGTAACATCAGATTAATACTAATAATATATCCTGGTTTTGTGGAAATTGGAATAACTACTGCAGAATTCCAGTGGCCCCAGCTTCTCTGAAGAGGTCGGATTGGGTAACTGGGTAGAGTGAGACCTTCGACTTTAACAGGACCAGCAGCTCTATGGTGAGAGTGGATCGAAGGGACTCCCGTGGTTCTACGGACCATGGGGACACCCACTGTTTCCTACGAGTGGCTGTTCCACAAACCTTGGTGCATCCTGGGGGAATCGCATCAATTAGCTGAGCCGAACGACTGGGGTGCCTCCTTAAAGATTAGCTGAGATACAGGTAAGTGTATATAACGTTCAGCGATAATTGGCTCGTTTAACTTGAGAAAATCTATGCGTTATTTAGTAACTCACCGAAGCACAATGGTTTCGGTCCGTAATAGCTCATGATCTGAATCGTCATATGTATCCCAGAAAGATCAGTAATTCCAAAGAAAAGCTACTGGAATATCATCAACTAGTGTCTGGGGTTGATTAGGAGGGTCCAAAGTGTGACACCGACGGGTGTTATGTCAAAAGCTGGTACTTGAAAGGAACAAATGACCGTTCTCACAGTTGTAGGCAGCAGTCACCATTGCTACTGTGTGGGGCGCTGGTCGGATGTTGCCCGTCTAAGCTGTTCCATCCGAGTCAAGCCTCCCAGCCTTACTGTTTACATTTCCAAGCAATATAAGAATGAGTTCTTCAGCTTGAGCAGCAGACACCTAAGATTTAGATTTCAGATTCATACTTAAGCGACCAAAAAACTACATACTATCGCTCATGGGTGAAAGGAAATTCCAGTGATCATTAAAAATGTCAACTCACGAAGGACGTTTTGGGCGGGTCAATGATGAAATTTAAGAACTGAAGATTAGTGAGCCCTATGGCCGAAAAGGGGAAAAGTCGGAAACAGTTTGGGCATGCAGCACCCTGTTTGCAACAAGGTGCTTGGACTCCAATTGAGAACCAGTGCCACCACAGTGATGTTTCAGTCATTGAGGATTACGACTGCATGATTCTTAGAATGACCATCTAGAAGGTCATAGACCCCCATTGTCCAAGAATTCTCTCAAAATATGTGCTACCTTGAAAAATATAACCTGAGGTTCAAAAGAGTATTCTCCGCTGATGTTAACCCGTTGTCTTTCAAAACTTTGATCACCTTAGCTGTACCTCAAAAGAATAGCTGCAAAGAAAGGGAGTTAGTGCATTTTGCCTCACACGCATCTGTTCACGATTGGGTGATGACTTGAACAAAATTCATACCAATGGCATCGTGTTTCGCTTCACGTGAAATCTTTGCATAGAAAACCTGAATGATACTTAGTTAAACGTTTATGCTGTCATAATTTCAGCCTCCGGGTACCGTTACCATTATAAGCCCAGATGCAACTGGAAAAGCCATAGAGAGTAACCAATCCTTCCAGGTCCTTCAAACGTGGCCCCACACAGGCACCACAAGCTCTGGTGCCGAAAACCTACTACAACAATGCTTCTTAAAGGAAATCCTCTCAGAGCAGTCATCCCAAAAAATTCAGTCGGACACACGCCAAAGACAAACAAAGAACCAAGAAGTTTATCAACAGAGAAAAATATGTAATCGTGTAGCTTCCGTCAAAATGTTCTCATCCCACAAACAATATCATCATCGACGGCAAAATATGAATATTCAATACTGATGTCTCGCTCCCGTACAACCATAATTCATGTAAAAGCCTTATTGTGAAGAAATGAATAAAAGTGGATGGAGAATGGACTCAATGCTAGCTTAACACAATCACTCCGAGGCGCCTACGCAGTAGGGATCAAGCGGTGCCCATCCTGGAAGGCGAGTCACATCGACAGTACCCAGACTTTTCGGAATCTCTTCCATACCCCCTCTACCAAGTCAAAGGTTGGCCACCTATATGCTTGCGCGACTCTGAATTGGGCACGAAAAACAGTACTCTCTTTGGCAAACGATGGTTCGGTATGCGCAGTACATGGCCTAACCAGACAAACTCCTCGATTGAAGTCCCTGTTGCACAACCAAAAAATCCTATTCTGATTAGCTCGTAGCGGATTCTCCGGCACCAGCCCAAGCTAGCTATTGTTCTGAGACAACGGTTGTCTAAAACCTGAACATGTGTCAGCACCACTGCTCGTCCAGGCCACGCCTCACAGCCATACAGCAAGACAGCCCGCACTGTAGCCTGATACACATGTCCCTTGAGATTCAGGAATATACCGCTTTGAAGCCATAGGTATCTCAGATTAGCAAACACGATCGGAACCCGACAGATTCGTGCACTGACCTCATCTGTCACACTACAATCAGAACTGATACAACTTCCAAGGTACGTAAAACGCTCTACAACTTCGAGTGCCTCTCCCTGGATTGCAAGCGGCATGTTCAGCGACTGCATGTCCAGAAGCATGATCTCACACTTTTTGGGTAAAAAACGCATGCCAAAGGACGGGATGACATCGGTCAGCTCGTCTAAAACCCCGCGCATTATCCTCCCCTTCGAAGAGAACGGTGTCGTCTGTATGTTCCAGATCGACAAGGTTTTCGTCAGCAGCTATTCGAAGACCAGGGTTTTGAAGGCCTTCTAGCATTCAACTCATTATCTCATCGGCCACAAAACGGGATAAGAATGGAGAAAGTGGGGATACTTGCCGGACACACATTGTGTACGAAAGCTTTTGGAGAGATCCAAGTATAAGCTCACGCGACCGAAATTCTGAGAATTCAAATAACATTATACTGACAAACTTCCGGGACAAACTTCCTTGCTCAGCAAGCGTGCCAAGGAGGACAGACCTGTCAAATCAGTCAAATGCGTCCTTTAAATGCAGGAATACCGGAACTGTGTGTGGTTTATACGTAGGGCGGTGCTCTAGCACCTGAGGCAGTGTAAACGTTTGGTTAACGCAACTCCTACCAGGTTGGAATTCAGAATATTCGCTATGACAACACGTTCACACAGAGACAAAATTATGTATCACCACAAGTTGGCCTGACTTCCACTACTAAAGAAATTCCGTTTTGAAGTAGTTGAGAAATTCTCTCATTAATCTGGTTCAAAAGTTACGTAATTTTACACTGGCATTTGAGGAAAACCTCATTTTGAAGGATTCCGTTAACGCCAGTGAGAAACCATTTCAACCAACTCTAAACGACCAGAACGACGCAAACAACAAACATTCACCCAGTACTAACTAGTCAAAGAGCACAAAACATACTTCACGTCACCGACAGCAAAATAGTTAAAGCAGATAGCACATTCGATGACAAAGTTGAACCTAAAGTGAAATGAATCCGTTC
>SJOL01006384.1:619391-635743 GCA_004794785.1 Opisthorchis felineus | reverse complement strand
CGCGAATGACCGCTGTAAGCGCGAGTGAAATGAGAAGAGAAAGTCGGAGCATCTGAACACGCCTGTATTGTGTGCAAATTGTACAAATGTGCGTTTTTGTGGTTTAGCGTATTCAAACAAAGAACGTTTAGGTAATTGATGAAATGCGTAACGTTATAAACAAAGCGAAGGTACAAAACACCACAAACGCAATGAAGAGGGTAAACTTGTGGAAACTAACTTCTCAAAACAGCCTTTCACCGCATTCGAGGACAAATCATGCTGAGTCACCGCAACCATGTAACTTATGAACTCCGCGCCCAGGGTAGACCTTAAGTACGTTTAAACGAATTTTAACCAAACTTTGACTGTCTGAAGAGATTTTAAGTTTTCGAAGAAATACCGTCAAATGCTAAAACTCTATGCAAATGTTTCCTTTGTTGAAACTATATTTTCATGCAAATTTGTCGTGGGCCTCTGGCAACCGGTGATTGGCTAAACAATTCGTTGCATATTGAAAGGGTAACCGGATTTATTTCACAGGGCACAATAATCCTTCTTTTAACCCGCCCAAAAGCATTGAGGCTGTGTCTACAAGGAGGCAGGGTTAAAATCACGAGGATGTATCGGCTGATTCCAGTGATCATCCACTTAGGGGCATGGAATGTCCAAAATTTCCCACTCACCACCATTTTGATAGGTTGGTGTCTGGCCACTCAGAGGATGACCATTGTTGGTGTCAAAGGACACTAGCCAGCTCTAAGACTGTTACCACTCCAAGTCACTTAGTTCAGCAGATGTGCCAGAATGATGGATTATCGGTAATTTGAGTGCAAACGACCATAAATGGTAAACGGCCCCGCGCGCCAACAATGGGGCATTAAATGAAACATGGTTCAATCCAGCCGGACATTGCCTGTCTTCGGCTGTCAGCTGGCCACACTTGGTCAACCGTATGATGTTTTTTTAGGACAAGCCCCACTGGGAGCTCACAGTGTTTCGGGCCTGCCCTTTTGATCGGTTTGGAGTTTCCGGAGGACATTTCAGACACAACATGTGTACCAGCTGCCGTGGTTTCTTCATATGCCGTTTCTAGTTTATTGCTTGAAATTGGCCATGCAATCATAAAACCTTGCATTCATCTGCCATTGGTTTCAGGTAGCATAATTTATATTCTCCTCTTACGTTGACTGAGAGACTTGGGTGTTCTCACAGGTTTCAAGACGATAATTGAAGGCATTTCTAACCCGTTCTACCTAGATTTGAACGGAACACCTGCCGCACAGCATCGGTGTGCCTTTACATACAATAATATCTGCACATCAAATCCTGTGAGTCCTGCGAGGCATCAGCTGTATCCTTTAAGTATTTATTCTCAGGCCTGATACGTACATAAGTATGTCTTCTTCATGAAAGAACAATTCCTCCTGAATCACACTAATGTATTGGTGTCAACATCCTGGCATATTTCGTAAGAATTCTGGTCAAAATCTGAAGTCACCTGACAGGAATCCTAAGAGTGATTTGATATTAATTTAGAGGCCACGGAAGGATGTATGACGCCTTCTGCAGGGAGTGAAGAAACCTTAGGGCACGTAAACATTACGTCGAAATGGCTGAGATTCATGTTGCGTCACCTCATGAAGTGTATGGAGACGGCTCAGAGGGATGCCAAAGGTCCCGGAAGGAGAAAGGTTTTTTATTTTATTAGCATTTTTCTTTCAGTGTCTTCATGTTTATTTTATATTTCATTTTATTGTTGTTCCGTCCTTTTTATTTTTCCTCTGTGTCGTATATGTCAGACATGTATCGATTTTTTGTATCCACCTCATACTGACTGAGCTATTCTCCTGAAAATTCACTGGCCTCGAAAATCCCTGAATCTGTCCTGCTCAGTGCCGCGTTTATGGTTAGCCCAATAAGCTTATAGCATCTATGATGCATTGGGATATCTAGGAGTCTAATGTACTTGTTGTGTGCCTCCCACTATACCCATCCCTCACGTTTTACGAAAACAAACGCCGCCTGCAACAAAAATTCTTTTAATCACCGATTGCGTTTTCTGATGATTGCCACCTGTGAAATTTAGGTGGCGCAGATTGCTTGATGCATGCTCAGTCGCCGGAATTACCATCCATACTGCTACTCTTGATCTTCATGGTTTCATTCTCCTAAATTCTTGTTCTCTTGTACGCCTCCATAACAAATTGTTCTCAATTACCTAACTATGTCTGCCTCACTGTCGATCCACAGTGCTTTTGGGTTACTGATTGATGCTTCGTTACTCTTTCGATTTTATGGCAGAATTTACCAGGCTTCACAACGCCATGCTTGACTTAATTCTGCTGTCCAACTTAACATGATTGAACAGAATAACGTTGCTTCTTCCTAACATTGACTTTTGTTCCGTAATAACATTGCGATCAACGGACCCACAACATCTGCTGCAACTTGTCAGATTAACCAGAGGAAATATGACACCCTAAATTATTGTACAACTGCCTTACTTATTTGCAACACTAGCCATTCTCCTTCAGTAACTCGTTGTTATTACAATTATCGCTATTCTATCGTGTTGCATATTACATATTTACTATTATTGTTGCTGTATTACTTGTTATTACTGATTAGTTCAACACTTTTCCCCTTGTTCCTGACATTAGACGTGGCTACTACACATATGGTAACAGTCGCCAGTTTGACGCGCCATGTGGTGCTGTCTTATGGCCCCAGCTACATAGTACGTTTGAATTCTGTACTCTTCAACTTGGGGCGATCTATTGTAACCTACTTACTTGTGGTGTAATCGAATTATTATCAATGCTTTTTGTTGCCAGTGCGCACGTACACCTGTTATACAGGCTTAATACTGTGTGTGATAAACAGGCACACGCGCACAACAATTCTTCCAGCACGACAGTGCGTGGTTAAGGAATATACGACATATAACTTCTACAAATTGTTTCTTATTTCAGATGTCTGAGTCTCGAATAAGCAGGACAAATTATGTAGTCCACAACTTGCTTGAAATTATCAACCGTTTTCTGGAAGCAGTTGTCTCGAATAAAGCATTCATTTTGTCTTTAGAGATGTACTGTTATCTACAGGAAGGCATTCTTCTGACGCTGTCTGCATTGCCGCTTTACTGCTCACACTAATGTGGTTAGCGGCGTTGATTGAATCCTGCCGATCTAAGTCGACCTTTGCCGAAATTCTTCAAGCGTGGCATTGTTGACACGGACTAAGTCCGAACCACGGCCCTTCGCATCTTTTATATGCGTGGAGTCTGCGAGCTAAGAGGAACCGGTCACCGATGGTTGAAATTTCTACAAGTACACATTACAGCATCGCTCAACCTCAATAAACCTCAATCAAAAACAAACCATGCTGAGTACGACGGGCGATAAACTATTCCTTTGTCTAAATCTCAGCCGAACGACTACTTAGAAGTACTGACCAGAATCCACATACAAAATCCCTTCAGGGTCCACCCATTTATTGCACGGTGGGTTACATGGTACAATACCTGGAATACCTACTTGGAATACATTTGCCGTGGGCAATGCTCTTAGGCGCAGTCCGAAACTCTTCAAATGAGTATTTAATGGAAAATTAGGCCCACTACGTTGTACCTTCCAAAGATTGTGATGTGAATAGCTAACCAGCACTATATCTACTTCGACCTACATTAGACCAAATCGTTTGCTTGTTATCGGTTTCCTGAAGCAATAGCTTCTTTAAAGCGTTCTTGCATGTGCCGATTGTGAAGTTTCACTTTGACCCCGGACGCTCAGCTGCTAACCAGAACACTTAATAGCACTCTGGGTGCTACGCTGTCTTTAAATGGGTGTCATGTTTACTTTCACGTATGACTAGTCATCAATTATCGTGTTAAGATGAATCGCTCCAAATGCTCTGCACATGGTCTCAATCATTCACCTCGCCACCGACCACTCGCTATTTTCGGAGCACAACTAGTTTTTTAAAGCTTTAGAATTATTCGGAAAACCTGTAGTCCACTTTCGTTGCTCCGGGAATCACTTTAGGCGGGAGTGGAAAACGTAATTGCTCGAACTTCGGCCATAACAAAGACAAAGTTACGACATGATTATGGACGACGTTTGACTCCTGAAGGACGTAAAGGATTTTACAGTAGTTTGTAGTCGTCAACGCCTCTTAAGAGTATCTAATGAACGGAAAAAACTATTGATGTCAGTCAGATTCAAGTCACGGAGAAAACAATCCGAGGAAATCGTGACTCACAGTTCACAAGAGGACATTCCAAAGGTCCTTTGAACCACTACACCAGGAACAGAAGGTTCTAATTTCCTGGTATTCAAACCTCGCGTATGTGCAGTATTAATCCACTGATGTGAAAAGTTACGTCCGATGTTTGCAGCTAAAATTTTCGTCCACGTTGTAAATTAGCGATAGCCAGTAGTGTTCAACCAGCAATTTCACAACAACAGTCACTCAGCAAGGCGCCAATTCCTTTCGAGTGAAGAGGGCCCACCTGTATGTATTTACTAAAACAAACTTTGTGAAATAATGCGACCAGTACTGAAATGGAGGAAGGAGATGATACTGAGTAGGAAAAATAGTAGTTGACAAGTTCATCGGGACGCACTGACTATAAACTTTGCTTAACATGCATTTGTAACGGTTACTCTTCAGTTTAATTACTCCCCCAAGCAATTTCACACCAGCACCTACTATCCACAGTTTGTTTTGCCTGCCTCACAATCACGTGTCAACTTCGTGCCAATGAATACGACCTTTGGCCAACAACAGGTTCCGTGATCTCGTTAAGGGCACAATGCGATTTCACATTGTTGTTTTTCACGGTCCACTCGACGTATATAAGGACAGAACATGGTCAACCTATACACACAACACAGGACACAACACAGACTCGCCCGCGCGCAGGGAGCGCGCACTGGGAGCAAGGAGTCAGCCAAACTTCACAAGCCCACGGACAATTATGGAACACGTGTAGCAGCTATACTGCAGAGAAAACATGTTGCCGCAGTCCGGACTTTCATCAAAGGACTCTCACAAAATATACGTCCCCTTTTGACTTGCTCTACATTTCATATTGTCTTTATTTTATACATGGTGCAACTCGCTTCTGTAAACTACTGTCAACCACAGTGAAGATTGTTATTAGTGAATACACCTTCTGAATTGTATTATGGCTATCATATTCCTGCGCACTAATACATTCCAGTTTTCTGCCTCTTCAAATTCTCTTACCCTATATTTTGATTAAAGTTAAATTGACGATTAGATTCTCATTTAAATGTGAGAAGTCGTGCTAATAAAACGCTTCCTCACTAGGATTTTCCTTCTCTTAAAAAGGCATTATGTCCAGTGGTCCTGTCCATCTTGCGGATGCTGACCATCGAATGCAAGAACCTTGATATTTACTCTATGAAACGCATGAGGCAAGTGGACGGTGGTTTATTGTTCTGTTATGTCTGTTTTTCCTGCGCTCCGACGCATAGAAAAACACTAACTTTTTCGCTCGTCCTAGCTGATTGACTGTCTCCGTATTTCTTCATCCGTAAGAAAAGCTATCCTGCCAGTTCCAACGGATATACACACATTGGTAATAATTTATGCAAAAAAAAGCCGTAACAGCACGGTCGCACAATATCAAATTACAGTCAAGGTCTTTTCGCCATATGAGGGCGGGCCAGTAGTCGGCGGTGTTTTTCAAAATCGCAGTCGTCCATCATTACACATGCTTTCACAGATGCACGACACACTGGAACCGTATTATCCTGCTCATCTTTCTGAGAGGGTCGGACGTGTGACATCAGAAGCAACGATTGTGTAGCGGCGTTGACCAAGAATGGTTCCTCCAAAACTGAATCCTAAAGGAGAGGCGAACCGAATGTTCCGGTCATTATTTTTGAAGCATTGTGAGACCAGTGTGTCACCGAAGCCGGTGGTCTGATCACGTGATAACTGCTAGCAACACAGGTTGTATAGAGTTAGTAGCTCATCAGTGAGAATTCCATTTGTACAGTAGCTATTGCTACACTCACATCATCGACTGTTCATCTACCTCACCGTTCTTCGTTGTCGGGCATCATTCTTGTCAGAATCCTCCCACCAATATCACACAGACATAAAGAATGTCTAACTGCGCCTGCATGCTGATGCTAAGAGCTACACAACGAAGGTCCCAATCGATTTTGTCACAAGTCTATGCCTCCCTAGCGCATGTTCTTGAAGGTCTAATCGGACGACCTTCTGGATAACCGTCGCAGAAAAAATCGACAGCCGGCAAAAACGGGTGGAGATGGCGTAGTTAATGCACTGTCATAGATTATGTAGGGCGTTTGTTAAGGTCACTCCAGGTACATTTACCTGGTAGTGATCGAGATAAAGAAATTTACTGGGAGATGCTTGTTGCGAACTCTCTCTGTGAGTGATATTAATGGTATTTATACTACTAATAAGAGCAACAATAATAAGTATTCAAAACAGCTTGATATATCTTTAATTGGCGGGCAACCATTCCATCATCCAGCTGCGATAAGGACATGGAAAACTTTAAGGGATACGGTCGAGCTCGGTTAGAAGCCGGTCGACTGCGTGACAAACTTCCAAAATCGATCGGGTCTAGAAGATGCTAAAAGACGAACTTAACTGAAGAACATGGGATGTCACATCATCCTACTTTTGTGTTACAGGGTGCCGGAAAAAATGGGTGTCAGTGACGATCCGGAGGGGCACGAAATTTAAAATCTACACGGAAACGGGTGTGAATTAGGAAAAAGATAGCAAATCCTGGATAACTGTGGGGGGGATTTTAAATGACCGACCGATGGAAACGAGTAATATTTTTCAGTAGGCGTAATACCTTTGTACACTTGCCTGCCTCAAAATCCTAACGCTGTGACACCCCAGATGAGGCATACTTCTATTCAAGGAACGAGTTCCATCACCTTGAGTGTTCTTATTTTAAAGGGAGTTTAGTGAGGTGTGGCAAACGTTCCTCCCGGATGAGGTTCTTCTCAGTTTTTGTAGGGTCCACTTGGACGGATTAGTGCTTTCATATGCGATGAATGAGAGTCATCCACGAATTTGTGTTTTAGAAATTGCAAAATGCTTTCCTTGCGTCAGTCAGTCTAATGTTCAGTAACTTACAAAAGCACTACTATCCGTCACACCTCTAGTGACGTAACACTCACTGTGAATGTGCATACTTGTCTCTTATGACATCTGGAAACTGCTACCCGGATAACCTATTCTAGTAACAAGTTGTATGAAGTTGGTGGGAATCTCACCTGTCCGCCTTAATTCGTATAACTTTCAACTACTTAAAAACCGAGTTGACGTTCATTTCACTTGTTTTCTAGTGTTGTTTTCAATCGTTATTTGCAGTGGGCCTCTGAACACGGGTCTTCCGTTCACCTGCAATCTACATCTGTGTAATAAAAAGGACCACATTTTTCAGCATAGATAATAGTGCATTGAATGTGAATCAACCGGTCCATTTGCGAATAATTGTATGATCCGATAAGTTAGTTGAGTAAGGCTATAAGTGCATCTCGTGCTGGAATATCGTGTCATCCACTTGTGTGGTCTGGGCTCATCGTTAATTTCATCCAGGTCAAGCCCTGCACGTATGGATGGGGGCCTGAATGGTCGATAAAGCGTTTCTTCCTCTTGATCTGTAAAAACCGATGCATCTCTTATATCCAGGCTTGCATTTTCCAATTTAGTAGTCCAGTACTCCTTTCACACTACAACCTCGAAAATGTCAAGGAGTTTTAGTCAGGGAAGAATAGGCTAACACTGCGATAGCCGTACACAACCGCGCAGTGACACTGGGGGAGTCGTTACAAGAATGATCTTTATGTAGGCTTAATACTGTGTATCAGTTTGTCAAGCAGTTGGGAAAATGTGGACAGGATTTGTGCAAATTTAGTTGTTCTCGTCACGTTTGGGTGGAAATAAAAGTATTTCTATGCTTTGGTGAAATTCACTCGTTTGCAAAGTACGTTGGTGTTAACGAGAGACCCAAATGAATCCAAACTGAATCCCTTGTTTGTGATGGTAGTCAAGCGAATGCTCCAGTTGTAACGTTATTATAGATATCACGGTATATTAGGTTGAGGTTATCCGAAGATTTCTTTCCCCACATATCTGTCATCATTCCTACAACCACTTGTACCCCAGATTTCCCGACTTCGCCGTGAGGACTACGAGTCTTACTAAACAAATGAAGATCATATATACTGACGGCACAAAATTCTTTCGCGTTCATCAGTCTCCCGCAGCCTTCGAGATTCTAGTTTCTGGGCTGAATTCCGTAAATTTCGAAGTTTAGCATTCTTCTCTATTGTTATTGCTGTTCTTCCTTGCGTGTTGCCTGGACAACCGTTGCTGCAATTCCGATAAGTTAATCATTACTTCGGTATTAAATTCGCTTGAATGAAACTAGTTGTAGAATTAGGGAGGTTAAATCTCGAATAAATTCTAGAACAATGTTTTGACTCCCAAAGAAAGCACTGTGAAGACAGTTTTATCATACTCTGAAATTTTCCCAGCTCTGAGGATTGACGAGGTCCGCTGACTGTTTTGTATAGTTTTTTTCAGTTATGCAGAGTTTGTGGATGCTCTTGTTGAATCGATGATAATCCTTCTTGTTTTGGGACATTTGTTTGGCGAACTGGGCCTAAAATTCCTACCAGTAAAATCAGTCAGTTTTCAGTAGACTTCGTTATCAGCTTTAAGTTTTGTAGGTACGGACTGTGCAACACCAAGTATTAGACAGCGACTATCAAAGGAGAATCGCTGATTGATCAGCTAATCAATGCTCCGGTCTCACTTTGCCGTTGGTTAGCTCAATAAAACATGCAGAAGAATGGATGACCCACACTAACGATGGTAACGAGACCAACGAGATCAACGATTTCCGCCCGAGGGCTACTATTTTATTCCTAGCGCGCGATCCGTTTGTGTAGATGTTATGAGCGTTTCTGTCGACTGAACTATGAGATTTGGACAAGGACATGAGGACAGGTCCGAATATCTTTGAGGGATCGTTATTCAGATTAACCGAACAGTGGCTTTCAAAGTGTCATCCCACCAGTTAGGATCCAAGTTTTACTTCAGGCGACCACTTTAGTAATTTCCACTATTTATGGGTTGGCGGAAAAAGGGTATTTCAGTAAGCTATTCTATCCTTCGCTTTTAGCTTGTAGCGCGCGTCAAATTCCGATAATCCGTTGCCTTCGTTTCGACATCGCTGGAAGTCAAGGTCCCTTTCCGGGTATCCCGAGTAGAGCACCAGTTCTAACACTTACATCTCTTTTCTCGCCGAAAGTCTTTTGGTGCGTCTGATTAACCATGAAGAGCAAGTGATGACTTCATATCTGACTTCGTTCCATTTTTATGGACTTTTCCAGTGTTTCTGCTGTTTTCTCAGAAATGGTATAATTCTGATGGCTGAAAGTTCAGTCCGTAATCGTTTTATCGAATCTTCAGTTTTTTAACAGTCCTGAATTGAAAGATGATCCGGTGTATCCAGTCTTATCTCTTCATATGCACACATATATGGACTTTTGTGCCTGGGATGTGGGCTTTGATGAGATTCGGCAGCCATTTTGGCTGAACAGGTGGTCTGGTGACGTGAGCTGTGGAATATGGAAGCACTGTTCACACATACGTACCTGGATAGCTAACTTACAGGTAGAATTGCTTACCAGAGATCCAGTCTTTGTGGCATTTGGATCTAAATCTGAGCTTCGATGAAGGAGCCTATTTTACGGTCGAATGATAACGTGTGAACTCGAAGAGACAGTGGCACTCGCATCCGCTAGCTCTAGACGCTTCTGCCGGTAGGTCCTGTTGAACATTGAAGGAAACTGCTCACAAAGTTGCTGAAAACTCTCCGACTGCCCACGACCGGTTTCGTCCTACTTGGGGCTCATCAGTTAGGCGCAGTTCCGGGTTTTCCGTCGAATGTCTGATATAGATCGAAGAAGCAGTTTGTATTGCTAACCAACCTCTCAATCAGACATTCAGGTGTGAAGTTGATGGAATTTGGGGCGAACGACAAGATAAACCGATTTCCACCCTGAAAATACATTTATGTAGAATAACAAGTAAAAAGTGTCCTAGAAGCACGCAAACATGATAGGAACAGATATCAGTAGAGGGAACAGAGTTCGCTCAAAGGCGTTAGTAATAATGATGTGCCAATTATAGTAGACTGGCAGCACATACTACAAGACCTGGCAATACTTGTTTTTAGTTTATTCTGAAGAGGAAGTTTTCGAAAGTAGAACTTAGACTGTATGGGGCTATTAGGTACATTGTGCTGCCACCCACCTAATGTGGTCATCCTCGTAATGTATCGTATCACAGATCAAACTTCAACAGTTAAAACAATCAGAAACGTTCGCGGGTACTTATGCCACTGGAGTGGGTATCAGATGCCCCTCGGCAGCCAGATCTGCGGTAATTTTAAGCTACTCACTGGTAGGCAGTCTAAAACTCAACACGATATGGAATGAAGCTGACTGCATGTATGGCCGCAAGTGTGCATGGTTGTGGGAAACTAAGAAGATTGATGGTCCATTCACAACTCCAGGAGGTTGATATAAGTGTCCAAAATTGTTTTTTTAAGGAATTTATCAAAACCTACGGTCTATTCTTCCAGGCCATACAACTCAGTGCCAGTAAGAATGGGGTTGTGTTGGATAAGTAATGAGGGCTCAAATTCAGTTCTGGGTTTTGCGATCATTTCGAAGTGTTGGGCAGATACTTACCAATTCATTGCCAAATCTATTTGCCCAGGAAAACAATTTATGAAATTTTGAGTTTGTGAACAAACAAAAGGAGGACTCATAACACGGTAATCAATCACACTGTACTGGCGACTTTATCCTGCTGAATGTCGATAGCTTTTGGTTGCTGTTAAGTTTTTCTTACCACAGAAGTGCCGGAGGAAACCAAAGAGCTTGTGCACCGTGAGTTGGCTGGTCATTGTGCAGCTACCGATTGTAGAACATCACGATTATGAATATTAGTTCAACGCTACACATATCACTTTCCTTCATCGGTTAATTTTTAAAGAATAAGTGACTCCTGAAAATGGGTTCGTTGAACACTATTTATTGCACTGGGTTACAAGTAACTGGCCCTGCCAGTGCGTCGTATTTACCCAAAAACGGGTAACTCGTATGGGCGAATGATTGCTTTTCCACTGTTACCCACTTGTGAAACGTTACAAATGCTTGTCCACACGCCATGAGGAATATGACTGTAGAATGGCCCTGCATTTACACGAAGAAACAGCCTTACTGGGAATGAATGATTCTTTCGATCAGGTTAAGAGAAACATTCTAACATCGCAACTTCCAAACTGCACGTAATGTTGCCGATTGGTTTCAGGGAAGTTTTTCGAAGCATTTCGATCCTGATTGAACGCGCTCAGATATGCATGACACCGTAGGTTACATTCAGGCAATCCTAACAACTGACCCCTATTGAACGGTCAGAAACGTCTGCCCGATTACGTGACACCGGACTCAGCCAAAATCTAACTCCTATGGACAAGCATACCACCATGTGCGTCGTATATGGCGTAAGCCTTTCAGCCTACATAGGCACGGAGCATACGGATGGTTTCTTTGCTGAGTGGAACAAGCCCGTTAATCACTTCCGACCTGAATTTTTTACTTGTTATTGGAGTCTCAGAGTCTCATTATGGGCAGTACGCAGTACAGAATTAGCTGCGTACCTCAAAAAGAAGACATGCAGGGTAGTAACCAGCAAACCAATTCAGAATGGGAGAAAGCCATGAAGTGATCAGATACTGAGCATCTGAACCATTTTGCGGCTGCTTCCTTCATACCTATTCTTACTCATGGCCCTCTGTGAAGTTTTTTGTGTATCGGAATGTGAAAAGCAGTGATGCTTAAAGGCGATTTTCTGAAACCCTGTGAATAAAGGTGATATTTACAAGACGGCAGTAAGCGACACTAACCTCTAAAGCAAAATACTGAACAAGAAGGAAACGATTCTACTGTGCACCATATATGCATACGGATACAACTCTGTCAGAAATCTTCCCGTCACTTATCATAGCTGTGCCTCTTAGCTTTTTTATCGGGTTATTCTGTTCCTTCGCGACACATTCAGAGGTGATACAGTCAGTTTTTTACTTCCTGAAATTTTACAATTGGGTGTACGTTGAAAATTCTCCTGAGCATTATTCTATAGAATGACTGCTCCCCTCTAGTGTACACTTGTTCGGTCCCGTAATATTATTGAGATTAAGCCCATGGAAACAAGAGCAACTTCTTATAGTTCTCTTCCGCTGAGACTGAGAAGTGGATACATTTTGCCTTGCGCTACATCCTAGCCCGCTTAAAAACACCCATTCACACAACGCTTTACGGTACCTGGCCTCTGAAACTAACCTACTTCATCGGTTTACTTCGAAGTCGCTGTGGACAGGCTTCCTTTACTGTACACATTCTCTAACTTAAGCCACAAGCCAGCATGACTGAAGAAAAACCAGCAAGGTCTTGGTATGAAACAGAGACGTGACTGTCTACTATCGCCAAAGTCCACTTCGTGTTGCGACCGTGAGACTTAAAATAATGTGGTTCGGTACTGGCTGATATGCTATCAAACACTTTATCGAAAAAATATTGAGATTACATACAATTTTTTACTATTTCCATGGGAATTTCATGACCTCATTTTTATCATCGTCGAAGGCAAAACTAGGGTTGGAATTGATGCTTCACTTCTAGGTACGCATGAATTTGAATTTAGAAACCAAAAGATGTAATAAAAAGAGAGTGAACAAAAAGAGATCCGATATTAGCCTACCGTAATCACTCTTAGTTATTCATACCCTCTGACACTTACTTAGACAAGCTGGACAGACTCTGACAGCATAGCAACAATGTCATGAAAAGTGTTAGCGATAGCGCGAGAAGAACCATGGGAATTCCAGCCACGACAAGGTTATCCAGGCTTACCGTAACTTCCTTCACACCCTTTTTATAAGTCAAAAGTGTGCAGGTAGTTGCCGCTATGCTGAAGGAAGCACGGGGAAAAATGCTTGTCTCGATGGACTAAGAGTTAGTGTGAGTAGTGCATCGCCAAACCACCGCGTTTTATGGCGTTGGCCGTTTTTCGTTATTGAAGGACCGGAATACCCACTTCCTAACTGTCTTGTTACATCCAATACCAGCAGAGGTGCTGAAATAGCGGTAGAGCCCTCCGTCTGCGTAACCCAAGTCTTACATCCATAGGCCCACGCATTCCACGTGGCCTGGAACATGCGACCGTCCAGACCCAGCGTTATGCATTTTTGGCTCGATTTGAACCTTTGAGATCCATAATACATACATCCAACACAGTTGATACGGCTTTCGAGGTGTACGTACCTCCCTAAATCCTCAAGTTCCTAGTGTTTAACGGTACGGGGAACTGTCTGCATACTCTGAAGCTTGACTTTGCAATCTGCTGCTGAAAACTATATGCTGAATGGTGACGCGATGTTGGTCGGTTTAGCCAAAGGTTCTATCGCTTTCTGCTCGATATCGTCTGCATATGCCAAATCGACAAACTACCTGCCAGCAAGGACTTGGCCCTCTAGTGTTCGCCCCATTATTTCGTCGACAACAAATTTAAAAATGTACGTGTTGGGTGGGTAGACTTACCAGACACCACCACTAGTACGGACGCCTCCCGTGAGTTTCCGATACACTCACACGATCAAAAATGTGGTAATGCAGGAAAATCATTATTTTCACAGACGTCTTAGACGTGTGCCGTTGAAAAAGCGTGATAAAAAGGAGTGCCGATCGACAGAATCGACCACGCCCCTATTGTCAAGGGAGCCAATTAGATGTTGGATAGTGTATACATATTGTGCTGTACTAAAACGGGATGGAATGCGAATACGTAGTCGATGTAGTTTCTACCCAGTGGAAATCCGCCTTACCCCTCCCAAATCACTATTATACTTTTTAAGTTGGGCTACGAATAATCACTAACGCTAGAATTCTTCGTACGTCGAAGTTATACTCTACATTTATCATGTTCATCGCTGCTTTTTGAAGATGCACACCAATGTAAGCTCATTCCAGTTGTGTGAGATATTCTCTTTCTCCCAGACAGACTTAAACAGGTTCGACGGAAAATGATTAAGACAGAATTTAATTAGAAAAGATGGAATATTATCCAGCCCAGAAGTCCGTTTGATTAGGACTATATGGTCAAATATCCCTGCGGCCGGAAGGCTTCCATATTCAAAATTCGCCGTTTTGTTACGGACCGGATAGAAAGTGGTTGATGGGTAACTGAAATTTTTTCAGCTAAACGGTCCAATCGTTCGTTCTTTCTAGAGATCTGGAGACAATTTCTATCACTGATGACATGAGTTGTCCGTGGAACTGTTTGAGGACTGCATTACCTGACGAACATTTTTAGCCTTTTGCTGTCTGATTTTCTTCAGTTTTTCGGACCCATCAGTCTTTCTAACCATCACCTAGGCTAAGTTTTGTCCGGTGCCTGGTGATAGGTCTAGTTGGATTGGCGTTGCGCTGAAGAAGGTTTATCTATAGGTCTCTAGTAAAAGCACCGCCATGTCAGACTTTCAGTCGTCTACTGAGTCTAGCCGAGTTACACCACACAAAAGAGTGCTGGTGTAACATAAGCTTCTGGAGGACCGGTTCCAACAATGGTTACTAGCTGGCCAAGTGACATGTAGTAAAGCATACAGCTCTGACATATCTGGTCGATGAGATGTCAACCGCAAAGCTTATGGGCCCAAAAACCTACAGCTGGCAAGTACATGATCGGAGTCCACACAAGAATAGGCGGGCAGTGATCGATCTCAGTCATCATCATCAGACCGCACCTTGTCCAGGGCGACCGTCCAGTTTGGCTACAGCGACGCTAAACTTATATACTAGCGCATTCATGTCGCCGACACCTATAATTGATAAGCAGGTAGATTTTCAAAACAACTGCAGAATAACGGTCTCATCACTCCTCAACAACAAGAACAGCTCAAGCCTACAGGGACGCGTATTCTCCGGTTATATGGCCTCCTAAAGTACCTAAAGCAGGTATCCCGTTACACCCAACTTTAGACGCGCACAACTCACCGTACCACAATATAGCCAGCTGGTTACGCAGTGTATTAGAACTAGTCCAAGCTACCTTGGTCAAATAGAGGATACATGATATGTATCACTTTATTGTCAGTGTAAAGGAAATAAATATTTTAAACAAGCACATATTATTGACAAATACATTCATTTGCATATCAATTTGGTTTTCACGGGAGACTCAGCTGATGGGCCCCAAGAAGGGCGAAACCGATCGTGGGCTGCCGAAGAGTTTTCAGCAACGTTGTGAACAGCTTCCTTCAGGTAATCAGTCACCTTTTACGAATGTCCCCCTTTTACAGACTGTACAATATATGTGTGTGAGGTAGTTGAGTTTTACGATTCCCACATTAGCTCCTCTGGTAAAATTAGGGAAACTGATTTTACTTTGTACAATAAACCTACCATTCCCGTTTAACGGATGACTTTACAGACAAAAAGATGGTGTAGCTATGGATTCTTCAGTTGGTCCAGGAAACGGTCTCTATTGTGAATGTTTTTAATGGTGCCTATCCAGTTACATTCTTTTCATGTGAAGTTGAACAGGAAGCTCAGCTGCCCTTTCTAGACGTGCTATTGATAAGCACACAGTACAGGTCGATAGAACTTACCGTTTATCGTAAACCGATATGGATAGGTCAAAACACACAGTTTCTCAGCTTTGTTCCCCTAAATTCAAAATGAAGCTTGTTCGTTACCTGTAGAATAGAGCATTAAAGATTTCTCCATCGAACAATTTGGCTGAGGAATTGAACATTCAGAGATGTGTCCCAGCGAAATGGTTACGCGGAACGATTTGTGAAGAAACACCTCAAGCCGAGACCTCCAAACCAAACTATACGGTTCAAACCCTACGACCTTTTTCCCTTCCAAAGTGACGTATTTGGTGAATATTTGACGCAAAGACTACAAAAGACATTGACCAGAAGATTTTATGCTGCACGTTCAAACCTAGTTTTCACCAGCTATCCCCTTATCAGGCAAGAGCTAAAAGGCTAACTTCCTTGTCAGACCACTTCAGTGTGTTAACGAATTTATCTGATCTTCCGGAAAAAAATCATATCAATCAAACGACAAGGAAACCGTCAAAGCGCATCTCTGATCAAAGACCGTACGCGTGGTAGACAGGTCAACAGCAGAACTTAAAAAAATGAGATCGGTTCGAAGATGTTTGGGACCGACTGAGTAGCCATCGTTTCAGAGAGGTTTGGTAAA
>SJOL01006384.1:568385-615056 GCA_004794785.1 Opisthorchis felineus | reverse complement strand
CAAATCAATAATAAGCTCCTCTCTATCGCAGAAGCAACTGGCTTCCTTAGTTTGAAGCAAGTACTTTGTGTCCAAAACGCTCTTTACGGACACTCATGCTCACGCGGTCGGATAATCACTCGCCTCATGTGGCTCGCTGAACTCGCACCAGTTTCACCAGTCGTAATTATTGATTACCAATTCCAACCAGGTAAACGTTTACTCACAGGTCTGATCGATCCTTTTCGTTTTATGAATGGCCGAATCAGTAGGAGAGATACCGAAATAGTCATCTTCGCTCTAATGGGACTTTCCAGACCACTAAAATTCTGTCTGTCATTAATCCATCTTGAAAGGGTGCCTTGTAAACATACTTTGACGGATTCATAAATGTAATACAATGAAACTCAAAAAGAAGCAATTAAAATGTAACGACGAGCATCATGTCCCCGAGATTCTTCACATATAATGGCAGTTCCACAGAGGTGACTACCTACGGGCATCCAATCATGCTGAGATGTCCACCATTCCCGGCATATTCAGCCTTTGGACTTCTTATTCACTAGAGTTGAACAGCGGAAAGCGAGAAGAGCGTTGGGGTTGTCTCATACATCCTGGTGACACACATCAATAGATGAGGAGTTCGGCACAAGAGCAAGGACAGCTGTTTTGCCCTGCTTGCTTCCCATTTTGAAAAATAAAGATAGATTAGGATTTGAAACTTGATTTCAAATGGGAGTTCAGGAACTACTGCTGACGATACTGCAAGAAGAACAGAGCCGTCGAGCGCAGAGGAAGAAAGCACAGAGGAGGTATGGCCAAATAAGGAAGGAGAGAAAATGTAAAAACGGTGGCGTAGGCAAAGATATGCTTCCGCCTGACGTTCTCTTTGTGACCTGGCTGATAAAACTACATGTCGGCAGATATGATCGGCAATTATTCTTTGCTGTGAAATCATTGACTGTACGCCGGTGTGGATCCTGTCAGTCAGCCGAAACCTACAAAAGATGATGACTGGGGCTTTCAAGGTTGCTGGCACAAAAGTGCCACCGTAAGGTAGCGGATAAGCACCAAATACCACCACAGTAATGTGCATTGTAACATTAGATGAACGGCATGCAACAGCTGCCATTTTCACATGCCGCCAATTTTTATAGGTCGGGAAACGAAAGTTCGTGACAGTCATTTTAGAACATAGCTTATCCTGGTTACGAACAAGATCTCCCTTACGGGTGTAAGGAACCCGAAAAACTAAAGGTACGGATGGCATGCTTCGAACGACCTCCAGATGTAAGCGTTCAATATAATGTGTTTACACAGCGCTTAAAATAAGCTTATTCAAACAAACCCTCAGGCGACTTATAGCTTCGCTTTCTGCCTCTTCGCGAGCCTTTAGTGTGAGGTGGGGACATCATGAACTTTGGTGACCTTGCACAAAACCAATCAATTAGGACCTGATCAGGACATTGTGAACGCTGCTGAGTAGTTGTAACGGAATTCAGGGGGGGCGCCACCTATGTGATTTGCAGGAAAGATTTGGCATACTTACAGAATCAAAAGTCAGATAATTCAGTCAGAATTCCCTCAAGAAACTGCTAAACATCCAGGAAATATGCCGGAATATTGGTAGCTTGGGTGCATTCATTGGCAGTTGATCAGGTAGCCGTTGATCCGTTCGCCGAGCTTGGCAGTGAGCTTTCTAACGTTTCGTCACCAGCTGAGGTGACACCATCAGCGCGCAGTTGCATGTAATATCTCCCTACCTGCCTGGATTTATGTAGTCACCAAAGACTAGCTGAGAGTGATTGTTGCGATTGGTAAAGTGGAACGAACTTTTCTCGGAATCCCGTCGGTCCGTTTCGACTTGTGTTGCATTGTGGTCTGTATTTCTTGCATCCGATTAGTGCGTTGGGTAGCTTCTGTCAGAAGATTTTTGCTGCTGATCTGATTGACAGACTTCCAGTTCCTGTTTCATCATGGTCTGTTTTTTTCTCTCATTTGATTGGTTCTTGCGGTGGTTTATATTTTTAGTAGTTCACGGCCTTCGATTCGGCTGAACCGTTCTGAGTTTCTATTACGATGCGGTCTGATTTTCTCAAGTTTGTTCGGTAGGCTGCTTTGCTTTTTGTTTGCCGCAGCAGTTTTTTCTTGTGCTAAGAGCGTTTCTCGAGTTTGATGGCTTCTTCGGATATCTTTCTGTGTTGAGGTATGTTGCATCCCTCGTTCAGTTTTGTCCAACGATCCTTTGGTTTAACCTGTCTTCCACCAAGCTTGGTTAGTTTTTGTAATTGGATCTACCTGCTCCTTCAATATACGTCTCTGGTTTGTCGTGCAGTTTCGAGCCAGGTGGTTGTGGACTTCTTTTGTCCTCAGGGGTTGATGGGTCGGGTCGACTTTGATATGTTTGTTGACAGCTGTTTCTGTCGAGTACCACGCTTCCATGGATTCATGTTCTTCCTTTGTTCGTGCTTGGGCTATTATCTGAACGTTGTTCCAGTCGAGGTGTACACGAAGACGATTGAAAACAGGTGGTCTTTTGACAGCAAGTTCAAATTCCAGATTCGTTTTAGTTCATGCAAAATGGAAGCGAGGCAATCCCGTTCTCCGATTAGTAGAGAGCCGGAAATCTAGGAACACGGTAGTATGTATGCTGTATTTCACTTGCTTTGATTTTCATGCTGAAGTCCAGGAAAAAATGTCCAAAGAAAAATCGCTCAACAATAATTCCAGGCAACAGTATCTGATTCCGTGCTGTCTAGCATCCAAATTAGCTAATGTCAGGACATTTGCAGGACTTCAGACGTCTGTTCCGCGCAGTGATCGCTGGATCAGTGCCAGTCGTGGTTGCATACGTCAGGTCGACGTAGGAAAGCGGCAAGGCGATGACGCCTCCCTTAGCATGTTTGAAGCAAGGACGATGAGGTTAGTACATTTCCTTTCACTTTGAACTATGTTGAAGTCATTAATCAGCTTCATCTCTGACTCTCGCTATCTCAGACAGTATCAGAACCTAACAATTACTGTGGGACATAGAAAAGGAACGCAAACCTTTCCTATAACGGAAGGGCAACTGTGTAAAAGGATGTGTAGCCGATGTATTTGATGTCGGCAAGCGTGCGCATAACTAACAAAACACCAAAATTAGGGCTTCCCAATTACTAGTAAGAATATAATCTAGAAAGCAAAGATGCGTCAACAGAATAATATTCGATGGAGCAGTTTTCACATGTTCATTCACTGATTATCCCTTCAAAAGCAGATACCGCCAAATACAGACATAATCCACTGATGCAAACGCTTTAGAAGTCTCGTTTGATTGTGTGCAGTCTATCTCAAGAGGATCACTCAAAGCTTAGCTTGTTTCTTCTACCCATATCCACTGAGGCTGTCACGAGAACTTTTTAGAATACAAGGTTAAAATCTCATGCTCCCTAAGAGAGTGCGCATCCAAGGAGAGCTCGAGCTTGTTCAGTCTTGAGTGTGGTCTACTGAAATTGCTGTTTTGCCTTTATCTTGTAAACTTCGTATGAAGCAACCATGATCTCTGTTGCAGTCTGCGTATTTCGCACAACTTCAACCATAGTTCGGACAATTCGGACGGACCCGGCGGTGATTCCCTTGCGCAGCGTTTTTATGGAGCTCTTGTATTAGTTCTAAAAGGGAATGTTGAACGAATTGAGTCGGATGTGTAACAGAAAAATGATTGTTAAATCACTGGGTTGAGGGATGGTCCAAAGAATTGTTGAGGCATCTCCAGAGCAGCTGTTTTATCTGAGTAGCTGAGTAGTACTAAAGTTCACAGGTCTAGTAAGGACGCCCGGCTCCCGGTAGGGCTACTCAGTTGACCAGCAGAAATCGGAACGAAATGGCATACCAGACAGAAACAATTATTATCTTTCTCTTCGGATAAGAACTGTGGCCGTAAAATACAAAAATTCCTGACGGCTGGTTTAAGATGTGTTCACACATCCGAACAGAATGTGAGGTCAGGAATCTTTCGGTGACCAAATGATTTGATTATGTTCACAACTGCTGCACCACAAGAGACACGACTTATTACCATAAATGAACGAGAGATTCGAGGCAACTCATATTTGATTCTGAATTTGTGATGCTAGATGTTATTTAAGACAGGAACAGCCAGGAACCTTGACCCATTACCATATGACTTCAGTAACTAGGCTAAACTTCAGTCGATCAGAGAGTCAGATTCAAGCGGGAAACGAAGTAATCACTTTTCGGATTTAAAAAACACATCTTACAATCACGGGATTTCAGTATGGTATCTGCTATGGCCTCTAATGATGCACCACTCAGACATGTCAGCTACACCGGGATTGAGGAGACAAACGATCTCGGGGATGCTGTAATTGGAACAACTGAACCGTTCTGTGATATGGATTCAAATGAACTGGAATGCAGAAGAGCGAACAGTCTAGTAGGATACTGATGAAAGGCTGAAATGGAGAAAACAAGGTTTCAGTCCACAAGATAAATTATTAGCAAAATGGATTTGTTCGTTTGGAGATAGTGCTTTTGACCGGTAAATTCACCTAGAAATAATATAAGGGCTTTAAGGGGAAAGAAATTGCAATACATTTAGTCGACGTCAGCCAATAAAATTGTTCTGCTGGTTGGAGGGTCACTTATCGACCAGTGTTACGTACACTTTGATCTGGTCCATAACAGGGTCAGTGCTTTCGTATGGCTTTTCTGGTGATAAAAGTTTAATGGCCATAGCCGAATTGCAAGTGTTTTGGCCGTTGCGAGTGCATTTTTTCGGACGGCCTTGGTGTGGTTTCAGTGGCACTCGATTCTGCTGGGCTAATCCGGTGATTAGTAGGGGCTGGTGTTCTCAAATGCAGAGACCCAAAAATCACATCCTGCTAGCAAGATGCAATCCACTGCTTGCAGGTATTCGAGGTGGAATGAGGCGCACGACCTGTCCAGTAAAACGTGATCCGCCTAAATCATGTTGTCCGGTTAGACAGTGACCGAGACGGATCGCGTTTGTTGCATTAGAACAGACCGTCTGAATGAATGACCAGCTGAACTGTGAGTTAGAACTTAACCCTCTCAGAAAGAACGGGGCATATTTTACAATTTAACTCAACTCTGATAAGAAAACTGATGATCTTATGCTTCGAATGTTAACTGTCTGCACAATTGGCGGATCTAGGCTGGAAGGTGGCTGAGTGGCAGTGGAGTTGACTTATTGACATTTCCACCGGCGTAGTCGCGTGTTTGACCTCCCGAGTTCCACAACAGGATGGGAGGTACTCCAGTTATTGAAACTACTCTGCCATCTTGTAGTGAAAACAGGCAGACCAAAAATATGAAGAACGTGGTCGACGCCCAGCTGGTTTGTGAGCATTTACCATCATTATTCCATTCTAATTTGGGTCAAGTCCGACGGTGAGTTCTAATCTTTTTATCTTGGAACTTGCGGCTGTGGATGTCTATTTATGGCTACCAAACGGAAGTGGATAATCAATGTCAAATTTTTTAAAGGTGACGTTACGAAATATAGCAACAGAGTTGACCGGCTAATACCCATTCCGATACTTCGACGAAGGGCACCGAACAACTGAGTTAAAATCACTGGAAGTGTTCCTTTCGAAGCACCTGGGGCACTGAGGTGTCGATTCGAATATCATAGCATTTTCACAGATGTTTGTATAAAATGAGACCATGCTGGTTACGATACAGAAAGCCAGCTCCTAACGGAGACATCAAGGACTGAATACTGAAGACAGCGCAATATTTGTTGGGAGGAAGCTACGTGGTCTGAGTTTAAACGTGTCCGAAAAGCCACTGACTTGTAAGAAAGGAGACTGTGGCTGAGAACACACTGCCAACATAACCGAAAAATTTCCAAGGCATTCTCTGGCACCTGAGTCCACTGAGGTGTAGAGTACCTGTGATTTTCGGTGTTTATGGCGTAGGAGATCTCTCGGATACAGTGCAGCTGATGGAATGAGATTCGTTGGAAGCAACTGTGTAAGACAACTCCAAAGAAACATGGGAGGTATCAGACTACCAGCTTTATCGAAATCAAATTCGCTGTATCGGTTGATCAAAGACAGACCATGTACACTCCACCACAGGACGTATTATATGGATAATCACCTGGCCTGGATAGCAACGTCATAATCGTGGACTGGTCGGTAGTTGAAAATTTCCGGAGACTGCTGCTCCATAGGTTTTTAAGAGGTAGTCACATGATACCAACTGCATGACCGAGATTGTTTATGCCACCTGGTGCCTCATAACTAAGCTAAGTTTGAAAAAGTATCTGTGACTCCCTTCTAACGCCTCTCGTGCTCCGGTGTGATCTTAAGTTCTCCATTTTTGGTGCCAAAGGGCAAGTCAGTGTACATGCACCACCTCCAGTCTGATGACCAGAAGACCTGTTCATCGGACCTCTATCCACTGACCGATCTAGTAAGAAATACCCCGCAGTATATCTCACTGGAGCACACATGTTTTCGAAACGTCGTACCGTACTGAGACCCAGTATCTTCGCGGCTGTAGGTCGCGAAAAAACACATGAGCCGAATTAGTTTGGAGAACACCGCCTCAGATTATATCCACTTTAATCTGGTTGTGACACTCGCAGATATCCGCATCGTAAAATTTAGCAGACATGCGAGTGCGCAGTAATAATATATCCGTAGTTTACAGTGCGTCACCACGTAGGTGCTGGTGAGATCGGCGTGGAGGAGTTAGCACTCCTATAGGATCGATCAAATTTGGTCGCGTTTCCAGAAGTAACAGTATCTCACGTACGAATGTAAACAGCTTTCAAATGGGAATAAGGTGGGCAAGCATATCAGGTCGAAATGCAACGGATAACAAGAGGCGTTCAACTGGGATATCTGAGCAATGTTTGACCAAACATATACTTACAAACACTGGAAACATACAGTTCCCTGTACCTCCCACCAGGCACTTGTATTACTGTAGAATAGTGACAAAACAGTAAGCGTTGACTTGGTGGAATATAGCAATTTCGGTTAAATTGCCACTTCGTATATTATGAACCGTCTGTCTGCAATGCCCCTACTTAACAAGCACTCCACACTTGTGATTCAGAATGACAGCCCCCAAACCGCAGCGGGCACATAGCGGTACACTATTTAGTAGGAGAGCCAAATGAGGGGGGATCAGGTGAGATTCAATGGTGAACGTGTGAATTACGTCAGGAAGATTGGCAGCCTGGAATCAAATTTTCGCTCAATGGCCATGATGACAGCTTTGTTCCTATGTTCTTCATAAACACTTTTTTGCCGGGAGATAATACCAATCCGTTTGTATACCACAAATGTACCGCACGAAGTAAGATTCATGATGACAGCAGCATGTTGCAAAGTCGCGCCTGCCATTCAACCTTACCAACACACCGGCTGGGGTAATAGTGGAGCAAGATAGAGCGCTTGTCGAAGTTTACTAACCAGATGGCCATTGTTCACACGCTCTCCGACGACTATTGAAAAAAGCCTGCGGCTCAGCTGTGTGATTAAATAATACCGACATCAGATAATATTACGTAACCGAGAAGGACACAGTTTGCTGCCCGCCGGATCAAAATATCCAGCGTCATTTTTATTTACCAAGCCTTTGTCAAACCGATCGGCCGACAGTGCAGGGTTACATAATTCAAAGGTAAAGATGAACATGATTCCGTCACTTATTTCGGCAAGTCGCCGATGCTGGAACGAGGCCGGAAAGTTGAACGACCCACCTTTGAAATAGAAACGAAACTTGGCTAGGCTCTGAGTCCGAGGACTATAAAGGCGTGTTCAGTTGATAATTTGCAGGAAGAATTAGGTCTCTTCCAGGTGATAGCTACTCAGAGAGATATACAGGACAGGACCTTAAGCAATAACCACGCAGCCATCTAGGAACTACCATGGAGAAAAAAGCATGTTTCTCATCCTTTCGCTCAAGCACGGAACTGTAATCCGATAATGATGCGATGATTTGTCAGTATCGCTATGGTTCTCTTTCATGGTGTCAATGTTTAGTATTTTGTCGAAATTCGCCTGATAATTTCATTGAATCACAAGGATCAGCTGTTGACTTTGACCCTTGCGTTGTTTGCTCCGTTAAATGCATCTTCTATGTCGGTTGTACGACCCGTCAGCTTGATACTGACATTGGCAAGCATTGTCCAAAATACTTGCTGCTACCAGTATAGGATCGCGCAGAAGTGCAAATACAACTGACCTGATCAGCATATGCCACAGGATGGGTACATACAGAGCCCTTAAGTCGTGTTTAGAGTACCCCACTCTCCGTCTACATCTGTGCGCACACGAACGCTGAAAATTGCTGGATAGATTTGTATATGACTGCGAGCACCCCGGCCCACACCAACAAGCAAGACTCTCTTGATAAATTGACCGTTTGTTTAGGGAAGGATTAATGAGATCCCAGGTCAATCGTCAGAACGAACACCACAACTTTACATAGGTACCTACTTACACACTAAAATGCGCTCAAGTGGTACATCTACTTGCTTCGCGTTCGTTTGTTTTGCTCGTTCGCTGTGCCCCTACTTTTTATGTGTAAACATGATTTACAGTGACTAGTTGATGACAACCTGAAAACGATTGTTAGTCTATTCTGCATTCTCCCAGTTTAACTGTTGTCTGTCAATGTTCTTCTGCGTTCTGGCATGCTGGTCATTCCATTCGCCCAAAGTAAAATAGATTGATACGATTTTTGACGGTGTACTGGCTTCAAATTCCATATTCCGTAAAGTCACAGAAAGATGCACTCATTTGTACCAAATCATAATGAATTTGGTTGCTGCATTTGTCTTGCTAGAGATCACCATATTTACCAGATTGTTTCCAACATCGTTTAATAATGAATTTGGATTCACTCTCTGGGTTCGCTGTTTTACGCATCGCCTTGCTTGTGTACACAGCCACAGGCTTGTGTGTCCTATTCGCAAAACGAAATGCACTCACTAACAGTCATTTCATCTTCTGCGACTCTTTCACCATCTGACACAAGCCTTCTCTGAATCGCTTTTGTTCTGCGCAGAGAACACTGTTGGCTTACGTCAAATTAATCGTATAGATCCTAAAACTTGTGAGTTTCAGGGACTACATGGTGTTGGGACAACAAGCGACAGTGTCGTCCGTTTGGATTAACTCATAGTTTGACCTAGCCCCTTCTCAACTAGAATTTTTTCCTGGCGGTATGAGTCTAGATGTGGGTATTCAACAGTAGGTTATGCGTTTCTTCTTTTCATACACCACTGTAGCAGGTATCGGGCGAGGCTTGGATCAGCCGCCTTGATATAGGAATCTTAATGACTACCACACGTATTTACCCAGGTTACTATCATAAACGTCGTATCCATCTGGTTCTAACAGCTGCTGACTCATTTAAGCAGCTTGACCACTGGTGAATAGTTACAATTTTCATCCAAGTGATTATCCAGCCTGGTGTGGGAACCAATCTCTTCCTAGCCTTGGGCCTAAAATTTTACCAGACACTGATAATAAACATTGCTAAAAGCTCAGTCGCAGGAGGCCTTTCATTCTTGTTTGGATTCATAAAGCTAGACAAAGCTCGTGCTGTTGATGGGTCTGATTCCTCTCTGCTCACCTGGCGAAATCAAAGAAGGCAGGAATGTCTCTTAGGGCTGAAATTTACCATTAAAACAGTAAAATTTCAAGCCCCTGGATTTACAATTAACGGCTGCTTCGTGAAAATCAATGATAACCCAGGTGAAATAAGCAGCCATTCCCTAGTATTCAGTCCTGCTGAACACTGACCCTTCTTCAGCTTGTCTGATGCTGGTTCCCTCTGTCGATTGATTTTATCTGTCCCACACATATGTCCAGAAGATCACCGTTGCTCACATGGCATGAATATGTCAACAGCTCATAAAACAAGATTGTCACCCGAATAAAATTCCCAACTGCGCATACCCGACAACAGGCGCCTGGTCTGGTCAACATCAAACCAGATCGGTCAGTATTGTTATTTACTTTCAGTTTGACTGCCATGAAACTTGAAGGCAACACGAGGTCTGAGCTACTTCCCACGCCTACGCAAGGACAATCTGAAATCCCGGATTCGAAGCACATACCTCCAGGTCAGTGACTTACGCGCCAACCCCTGAGCCATCGCGAGCTGTTCCTGTGATCACCAGTTGTCTAGCTGCTTCATACAGGCTGTTTCTACTAGTCGCCAAGCCTGAACCCCTTCACTGTCTGGCCGATTAGTTCATTTCCTAAGAGACAATCCGAGACCATTGCTGACTTTACCATGATCACATCTCTCCTATATCATTTTATTTGAAATCATAAACAACAAAATGCGATAGATCCTGGGAGCTGATGTTCACATCGGTACCCTTCCTTCTGCTTAGACAGCAAAATTTTCCCAAAACAGATTTTGGGACATCCTTCTACTACTTCTCAACAGACGATCGTAGATGCCAGAATTTCTTCGGTATACAACGATTTAATCCACACAGTCGTCCCCTCCAGAAAACAGTCCAGTGGTGTTAAATCCAATGAGTTTTCTGGCTACCTGGCCGGACTAACGAAGCTGATCAAGGATCCAATTAACGCCGCACAGGAAGTTCACAATATAGTGCATCACCTTGTGTGGGCGCATTCATACGGATATTTCATTCACCATAGATGCTGAAAAACCGTCTATCGGTATTCGGGAACCAAATGAGATTTAAATGCACAAATGAAACCAAAGTACGAAAGTTGCTTGTAACATTTCTTTGGTTAAATATGATACGATGAATACATTTCCATGGTGATTAATCCACAAAACAAATTTGTCTCGAAGTTGTGGGCAGCAGTCAAAGTGTCTTCTACAATTATTCTGAATCCATTAATCCAACTTGGTCGTTCTGCCATACAACTGCAATACACCTTTAGATAGCGCACCAAATTTCAACTTCATCGGCTTACTAAAAGCTGAATGTTTTGCGTGTCTCGTCATCACCAGACCTTCGGGAGTACAAAAGTTTTCTTTGGGTGGTATGAGTTCTTTTTTTTTCCTAGATCCGATGTACTCAACTTTTTTGACATTGACGCTTCGAGCTACAGTAGGTCCGTTGGCTTCGCAGTTCCCTATGCAGGTTCACTATCTAAGACGGCCTGTGTAACGTCATGCTGCTGAATGCCTCTTAGCACCATGTAGCATTGCTTCGTCTTTTGATCTGAATGAATTTTTGATCGTCATAACAGCAGATCTCAACTATTCATCGAGTAACATGACGAATGTGGTAGGGTGATAAACTGAAACTCGTCCTCCACAACACGAAGGACGAGAGGGTCACAAGTTTCACATACATCGGATCCTAGTTTTACAGCAAAACTTCTACCGCTTTGTTTCATTGCTCATAGGTTAGCACGTTGTGACTCTACTGCACCTTGGATACCCGGGCGTTTCGCTCAGTTTTCCGGTCATCCAAACCGCATGCAGTATTTCGCACGAATGTGCTCACACACATTTGCGTCTGATGCACCTAACATACATGGGAAACGGTAGACGTCACTGCCTCCTAGACTTTGTGGTTGAAACAGGTGAGCGCAAGTCATGAACTCAATCCCCAAAGGTGCATCCGAAGCTTCATTTTTCCATTCTGGTGATGTTCTGGCTCTGATTGTACTAAAAAAAAGTCGCACGGAGGCTGAATACGGGTTCTTCACACTTTCCTTCGTTCAATGAATTTCACTACGACGGCCATCTTATAATTCAATCAATAAATTAGGAGTTGATTGAAGTTGGTCACTGTTTGGTCGGTTATTTTCACCAACTACTTGTTGAGGTTCCCGATACGGAACTTTGAGTCACGCTTAGGTTTGACGATCCCCAATAGCCAAAGGAAGAATCGAATTCGGAAGTCTATCGTACTAGTTACACAAAAGTCAGGAAAAGTATAAAATAAGCCTTATTTGTCCATTTTCGAAGCGTCCACACTTGCGTGAGACTGTTACTGACCGGCGCACCACATACCGCATACCAGACAACGGCGAGGTATGTTGGCTTGCTAGTATTAGTTGCCGTCGCGCGATTCTGTTTGGCGATGCAATAACACGGAAATCATTACAGAACATGTTAGAGCAGGCCCAGCAGACGGAACACGAACACGCATGGCTAAAATAGGTCAGTGAGACACACATGTTAGCCTACCGGTATCGGACGCGGAGGCCTTCGCAACAAGGTGAATGGTGGTTACGGGGGCGCGAAACGTGTGGCGACCAAAAGTGCACGGGCGGAGTAAGCAAATGAGTGGGGGAATCATCATGATATCAAGTTAGACTCAACACTACCTCTATCATTCTTCGAATCATTCGAAGTTTTCTGGGGGGAGATTAAAATGGCACATCTAAATTTATCAATGAATTATAGGTCAGAGCAATAATTTCCCCTGGAACTACAATCGACAAGGCGACCATTATAGACTAGAGATTCGGCTGGATTCAGTTGTCTCCCGTCGAAATCAAGTTCACATGCAAATGAAAGAATTTGCGGATTCCGTCCAATTTGGGCTCAAGCTGACGGGCTGCGCCTACTTGATGAGCCCCAAGAAGGATGAAACCGGTCATTGACTGTCGAAGAGCTTTCACCAACTTTTTAGTGGTGTGTTACGTCTAGGCAATCGACAAGGTTATTTGACTCGAGCTGCTTACAAGCGCTTGCAGTTTCAAGGCTAATTTTCTTTCCTAAAAGTGCCGTAGGGGAATCTGGCAGTCGGCTGTCGCGTCGTGGTTGCACATGACACCCACTGACACATGGATCGCTCGGTTCGCGAGCCTGAGCCAGTTCCGCTTGTCCGCGAGCGCCCACAGCTACATCAGCGTACCGGCAGTTAAGGGTTTATTAGTCTGTCTATCCCACATCCCAACATTGCGCTCCCATTCGCCTGATTTAGTCGTACTGGTTTGCTGTTCCGCACGAGGGGCAGGAGGCTTGAACGGATCTACAATTATTAGTCACGTCCACACAACCGGGGGGCACAACGGCCCCTATCGCCCGCCAGGCACTTGTGCGTTCACCAGACAGGATTTTACGTGTGCACATCGTGCGAAAATGCTGCATGCGGATTGGATGATTGAAAGACTGAGCCCGGTGGTCGGATTTTGAAGATGGGATGCTATCACAACTGGCTAAATCATGAATGACTAACAGGACGGATGAATGAGTAGTGTTAAATCCTGTCTGAGTACGGATTGATCTCACTGCTCAGAGCCGAACGGTTTAGCTTTCAGCTACTGGCCGAGGGGGCGGCCTCGAATCGCCCTGGAGATTCGTGAGGTACGCATTGCTCCTGATTCTCAGTAAGGGCCAAGCAGATGCACTGTGCTTCTTGGCTTTTCAGTAAAGACTGGCTACACGTACGAGACGAAATCTCGGATGAAATTTCCAAGCATCCTCAGACTATCGGCAAAGTGTTAGAACCCGTTTGTCTCGTTCCCGATATCCAACTATAGGCAACCTCACTATTTCTCCAAGTTAGGTATTTGTGTGAGATTTTAGACCGCCAACATAAGTAATTGTTAAAACAACCAACTGAACGTTGATAACCACTTGAGGATGCCAGTAATGAAGATTCAGATATAAACCACAAAGCTGAGTTTTCAGTTTCAGGTATCGTTATCATTTTACTCTTTTATACAGCAGTTCGTTAGGACACTAATTCAGTTCAGTAAAAGTAGGGTACATTTGTTCTCTTCCCGCATCGCAGCTTTTCTAACATCAAAAAGCTATCACATTCGTTTATTCAACCATTCAAACTTATTCCTCATAAAATGTGAGGAACGCCTGGCGCACGTGTTCTGTCTAACCACCAGCTTTGAGTTTCTCCAGTGCTGACACTTTCCAAAAGAATTTTAAGGAAAGCTGTTGTACATTGCAGGACATATTCACGTGGGAGATTTGGCGAGGCTACTGTAGGCGAATGCTTGGTTCTCACAGGCTCAAGCCAATATAGTTGTGGACACTATCAATGCTTCGTTTCAACATGCGTGATTCGGTTTTACAGGCATACAGACGTATTGAACCACGAAAAGCATTCATTGACGTCATAATCCAGATAGTATTTAAAGTGCACCATATGAGTCAGCGTAAAACAATTCAAATATCTTAATACTTGAAGAGAATAGTAAAAAATCTGGATGACGAATCAATTTGTTTCAGGTAATATTACAAGGATGGATGCCCAGCGATATAATTTGCTCAGTCCGTTTGAAAGGATGAGCTACACCTGATGGAACAATACTCATGTGGTTGCTGAAAACTCTTCAACAGCCCACGGTCGGTCTCGCCCATCTTGAGGCTCGTCAGATAGGCACAGTTCCTGAGCTTCAGTCAACTGTGTTCTACCTGAACCTGTTAAAATCAAGTTGGTTTGTAAATGGGTGCACTTCTGAAATTGCGTACAATTTGGGTTCAAGTAGAACATAAGGTGGACGCAAACTCGGGGATGGCGCCTATCTTATGAGACCCAAGCAAGTCGTAGGCTGTCGAGAAATCCCCAGTTACCTTATGAACAATGTTCCGTCGGGACAATGAACTGCGATGTCCCTACTATCATTCTAAACGAAAAATGAGGCGACCTTTGCGCAGTACATCCAGTCAAAGAAGAACGTCATAGACGAGAGAAGGCTGGAATTTAGTCGAGTCTCCGGTAGAAATCAAACTAGTTTGAAAAAAGTGTATTTCGCGAAGTGCGCTAGCAGTTTACTTTCCACTTGCAAATTTGTCCAGCTGTGTATCAGCTGTCCAATTGCCGGAGGTGGGCTCGCATAACTCTGCTTCTAGAAAGAGCTTTCACAAACTTTGCCCCATGGCAAAATTGCCTCACCTGCTCAAGTCTTTTGAAAGATTACTATTGAAAAGAATGCAGCCAACGTTGGATTCGAACAACTTTCAGTTTGCTTATGGATACTCATGTTCTCCTTTTGATGCCATGCGTGTTCCCATTGCAAAGGGAGACAGGAACTGTGACTAGACATCTGCCTCTGTTTGGCATGTAAGCTTGTGGGCCGCAACTCGCTACTATCCGACTTTAAAAATGCATCTCCGCCCGTAAATCAGTAGAAGGCATTCGTCTATTCCACTACTCTTATATTACCCGTACTGCCTTCGGAATGTCAGAAATTCACCATCTATTGGTAATTGGAATTGAGCCAGACTACAATACCGAGCCTTTTTGATAGGGCTAATAACATTTTGAATCGTTTGACACAATATTACAAGCCCTTGAAAAAACAATCACATCGCGTTTGTCCGTTCAAATGATAATTCAGGCGTTTCCAGTAATCAGTGGTGGACTAGTTTTAGTACACTCAATTCACATGTCAGATATCTGGGATTCAGATCCGAACACGGCCAAGGATATGCACTGCTAATAACTTCCAAAAAGTGAAACACGGGTCCACTACTTTCTCATTTTGATGTGCACTAACCGGGATAACCACGCCAGGATAGGAAGACTGTTCAAACAAGAACAATATTAATACGAATTCGACCAATTCCACAGGTACTTACATTCGACCTACACTGTTCGTGACGAAGCACCCTACCGATAGGAGGTTTGGAACTCAGACAAGGAAGAGGAGAATAGTAGCAAAGGTTTACTGGGTATTGAGGAAGCTCAGTAAGCAGTTACACGCACACAGGCATCAAGTGTATGAACATTCAGTAGGGGATACAACCGAATTTCTGTATAATAACACATCCTAAGCGCAACGAATGTTAAAAACGACGCAAAGGGAGAATATCTAGGATATGACATCTCATGGACACCTAGTTCATCTGGCAATCAGTCAGGGAATGTTGCTGTTCCATAACGATGTAGAGCCCTTGTGAAACTTACCGCATGAACTCTAAAAACGGAAATTTTACTAGAGAAAACGTATCAGTGCACCACTTAGCGAAGGAAGTTTTCTGATAGCAAATCAATGCACATATGAGCAGACAGATGGGGATACAAGAATGGTCCCCTCCCTCATGGCGATGATCCTACACAGAGCGGTCGATTACGGTGTTCGCTAAGGATGGACACCCTAGCGGAGGAGCACCGTACTGCTCTCCTTTGGTGGTAAACGTATGGTTGTATACTCATGGACTAACTGTAGTGGCCTCAGCCACCACACCCTATAGCTAGAGTTGGTCAGGGGAAAGGACTAACGAGCATCCAGCACGTGATATCTCTGCCTTCATAGCTGTAGAAACAGAGGAAGTCCTCTGCGAGTTATCAGATCAAACGGATAGCAATGAACATAAGTCAGCTGCTTCGAAGATATCAAAAATAATTGGAATCCTAGTCATTTAAGATCGAACAGGAACATTGTTGGATTCTTGGTACGTGTTTCTTCTAAGGCCAGAAACGTGCCCGTTCGTCAGAAAGACTGAGACATCCAGACAAAGATACATTTATTTTCGACAAGTGAAAGGTGGTTCGGTCACACAGGGAGTAATTACGAAAGGACATTTGTCGAATCTGGCAATAGCCGAAACCAGACGAGTTCCTTTCACAGTTTGGAAACCTCCTCCCAGAAGCCTTGAAGCAGGTATCGTGACGCTAGCGTCAACAACGGCACAGCGGTGGGTATACCGGGACAAGGACCTTGACTTCCAGCAATGTCGAAGTGGGTGTATGGTAATGGTTTCTCCGCGTTTGTCATGTGCTAAAGCGCAAGACAAGGTTACGTGCAATAGTGGGTATATCGTAAAAAACTCAAAAATTTCCGCGCTACACGCAAATCATCAGTAATTCCACGAGGAACTAACCTAGAAAGTCAATAGTTAGGGAGGTGAGCCAACCAAACAAGTGCTTACACTGATTAGGAGAAGAACCAAATCAAACAACCTACCATGACGTGGGATTTAAACAAAGTTGGACTTACTTCCGTAAAAGGGCTTCTTTGTTGACTTTATGGGAGATAAGGTGCGGCTGACTGAGACAGTCCCTGGTAAGTCAAACTTGTCTTATGCGAACGTGTTGGAAACAGTTGCCAACACAGTGAAATCCAGTCACGTGGACACATTGGACGAGGCATAACCAGTTCGCTAGACAGTTGAAAGATATTTCATCAAGCCTGGCAAGGAAAGCCAGTCGAGTGTGGCTTGCACTTCAACCAAATCAAATGGGTTAGAAGTTTATCGTGCGGCCGCTAAATTAGAGCACAGTGAGTGCTCCGGGATCCATAACACCAACGCAGCAATTCTAGAAAGCGCTTAGCATTCCAAATTAAGTCAAGTGACGTCGAGTCGAGACAAGAGCACTCGGAGGTGAATTTTCCATCAGTCTTAACCTTATCGATATCGACCAATAGCCCTTGGTTCCTTGCAGCCAGACGCTGGTAGATGATATCACACTAGTGTATGACCCATCAAACTCAATGCTAACTTACGCTTCGGTTGTGCGACGAGTTCACGCAGCCAATCATTCTATTGAAGGGCAATTATACCCGAACCGATTGTCAATTGTTTTACTCGTTCAAATTACTCAGTGTTTCTCCCCCGGTGATTCCCCAAAGAACCTAGGCAACTTGATTAGGACCAAGTGTACTTCACCTCGTTCACCATTCCCAGAATGAGGACACTCAGAAGACAATCCGCGCGTAAAAACTTCGTAAGGATCCGGTTTTTGATAGGCGAATTGCTAGTCCATAAATCCTAGCTTCAACCCACGTCAGTGCCCTTTCGACCGAGTTCAGCAGAAAAATGACTTATCGCCACATTTTGTCGACGATAACCTAAGAAAACTTCCTTACCGTCCATGTTACCATTATTGTAGAGATTAACATTGGAGATAGCCTGCTCTATGCTTCTTCTTCAAACTTCCAAGCGAGCAAATCAATTTTTAAAATCCAGTCATCCTCGTTTCGACCCAAAGTCCTGCTGTAGGATCGAACCTATTACCTCCTAGAGCTCTCGCACCTCCCCAACTCTGCTAATTAATTGGATTGTCAATATGTTCAATTGTCAAACCGATTCGGATTTTGTTTCATTTGTGTGCTGAATGTGATTTGTCGTTTCTACCGGGTTCTCCAGTCATAGCCTCTCACATTCTTCTTCATTCACTTGTATAAACAACAGAAGAAACGAACAAAGTCCGTGTATTTGAAAACTGAAATCGCGTAAAGTTGCGTTCGTCTCAGGCCCACAGGCTACCGTTATCAACCGTGGCCCAGTTTCGCTTCAAATAATTAAATTGGAGTCCATAGTGCATGACCATAGTCTGAAAACTGTGCTATACAGAACAAGGCTCTGCAAACAAAGTTCACCACTAAGTATATGAAAAAAAACTGGGGAAGATGTGTAGAAAGTTGATCTAAATAGGCGAAATACTTCGAAAAGACAAAAAACTCACACATCGAGAGACCGACAAGGTAATTTTCCCTGGTTACTTGTTCTGTCCCGTAGGTAATTAGGCTAACTGTTCCAAAATACTTGAACATCAATCACACCGAACAGTAGAGTTACAATCATGAATACAAGGGAACAAGAGTAGCCCTTGCAACTGCATATCACTGCAACATCAAGGTTGAAACATATTGCATCAGGACCCAGAAGTAGATGCTCAAGAAAAGCATCAGCGACTATTCACCTTGCGACAAACCATACGTGACCGTATGTGGTGTTCAGAAAAACGGAAGACATCAATCAAAACTACTAAATTCACTACTGTCGTCGGTGACAGAGATACCAAGGAACACTGGAGATTCATGACGTTTACAACTCTGGCGGAAAACGTACCGAATCTAACCCAGATGCAACTATCATGAAGGCAGCAGGTGACTGATGACCCCGAACACGTTTTCCTCCAACTGGACGAGCCGAGTTGATGAGGTCTGCGTAGTCCTCTTGGGCTTTATGGGCGTCAAAGTCTTCACGACGAAGTGTTGATATCTGTCATAGAAAAGAAGTGAATACGAGAACTTCCGTCCCACAAGAGAAACAGCAGATGAATGGGATTAGACGGCGGATCTAAGCTCAAAGAGCTCCTTATTTCCGAAACTGCACAAAACTCTACAAATATGATCTGTAAAAATGAGTTCCGTCAAAGCTCCAATTGAGGAAGATTGAAAAGATCGTGTATATGGACCTGCACCAGTTGTTCCGGAACTGTTCAGATCACTTCGCCATAGATCCTTATGTCGGATGTCATCGACCCATCACTTTGTGAGCATTACATGAATTGTAAGAGCTCGCAACTAGGAGAGTCTACCTTTATGTACAGTACATAATATCAGCCTCAGCCAGGCAATCCCTCCTAAAAGAGGCCGTCCCCCGTAGAGGCCTGACGCTATCTTTCCATGCAGTCACCTGCCTCTGGGACTGCTATGCATAAAATAGCTTATGCGATGGGTGACTTTGGTGCACGAATACCGGCCCGTGAAGGACTCAGATCCCGATGCTTCGTTATTTGGAAGCATTGAGACTGCCACTAAATACAGTTTTCGAAACGCCATTAGCATTATCTTGCTCCATTATACGATTCAAAATAGCACACAAGTATCTAATAAGGATGATAACTCAACCGTTTCTAATAAATCCGTGTTACCAAAGCACTTCAAACTTGGTCAGTAGTTGTTGACCAGTTCTCAGTTTATAACGTGCAACCGTAAAGGTTTGATCAAGGCCCACCCAGAGCAAACGAGTTTCGTAATTAACTTTACACAGCAAACCAACAATCCATAAGGGAGGTACGGTTGTATGCAAGAACGGACGTATTTTGGGTTAGCAGCGAACGAACTTAGACAATTCCAGTTGTTTATAGAAGCTCAGATGCTAACCACTGCATTGAGCAAAGATGTACAAGCAGTGTCAAGCATGGTAATGCAATGACGGCAAACCGGACGGTTTTGGCAGGATAACTTGAACCCGTATTGTGACAAGTGAAATGGTCATGCTAGGTGATCGCAAATATCCGCGAAAAGACACATCCACACAGCCTTCTACGACTGCTGTGATTCCCCTCGATCATCAGACGATAACCAATCGGCGTCTTTGAAGCGAATAAGTCATCGCCTGCAACATGCCTTCCCTATTCCTCCTGCCATTGGTGAAGAAATCTGTAGCACCTAGAACCAACCCTCGCTCGGTAAGCGGTTGTGAACTGATTAAGTGACTTACCGACCTGAACGTGGATGCCCCCCAATAACAATAACATTCGGCTGTAACACCCTTTTGGTGCCCAGCTGCCATGCCACCCGAAGGAAGCACGAGGACTGAGATATTGCCAGGTTACCTAAGCCTAGACAGGAGCAGTTGAGATGTCGGGGTTGGATTCAAACCACGGACCTTTTGGTTAGCAAGTTCGCGCCTTAATCCCTGATCTATCTCCCGCTCGTCGGCTACCCTATTGAAGAAGTCAACTAATGGTAGTTCGCACTAATATCTAACATCTAAACCACCCAACGTATGTTGTGCACTAGTCAACAGACGATGAATGCTATATCTTGCAATTATTCAAACGCATGCACAACTCTGGTGGGGCAAGAAAATACCATAGGTTTCATAAGAAGCGGAAGTACGTACAGAATAACTTTCATACAGGAAAAGTAAGCTGGGCTCTCCCTCGTCTCTTGATGATAGCCTACTTACTATAACTGGAATAATGACAATAATTCAATCAGTACGACCATTAACCTTCGGAATGTAGTAACTCACGGCAGCTCGAAACCATATAATATGAACCAGCAATATAAACCACCACGTGTAATCTGAATTGAGGCCCGCCTACCAGTAAACCCTTTCAGGTCCGTTGGTAAACGACAGTGGGATGAATGATACAAACACACGCTTATACAACAAACCCTTAAATATACCTTTGGACTCAAAGTCTTAATTACATCATCATTGGCTGTAACTGTCACGGTTGTATGTGGACTGGGATACTGCCAGGGCGCCCGAACTTGGGCAGAAAGACGATTAGGGTCCTCAACCAAAGCCTTTGGCTCAAAAGCCCGGCCGCAAGGCAGCGATGGTTTGTCTGAGATTACTTCAGTGGACCAAATTCTAAGGAACAAATTGCCACACTTGTTCCAACTCCCAACCTGGAGGGCCAGGAGACTGTGTGTCAGACCTCTATTCATTGACCAACCTGTCATGAGAGACTGTAGATGCTGTACGGGCATCCCGCAGTACGGCTCAACAGATTACTGAGGTACGCATACCGTCGCACCACGATAAGGTCCAGTCTCTTCGCGACGGCCCAATAACAGGTGATGTGCAAATATCTTACGACCAAAGTCTTCAAAAGTAAGAGATTAAGACCGAACCCCTAGACTAAATTTACAATTATGGAAATCCAAACACGCGTGAATATTTCTTTTCAACAGTGTATCCAAAGCAAACGTTAAACCGGAATTTAGGAGGGAGATATTGCATGATATTCCCATATCCAAATGAGCATTGGAAACCCGGGATCGACTTCAGTTTCACTGACAAAAGGGTTAACAGAAGTGATAATATCTATAAGAACAAAACAGAGTGAACACATTTCTTAGTCCACAGCATCCAAAAGTCCTAGTGAGGAAGTCATTAGTGGGTGTTGGAGCGCTGACTTACGTTCTGCAAGATAATAAAGACTGTTATGCACCTGTTATGTCACATATAAACGTCCAAATACGACCCACAATTGTCCTTGTCGCCCTGACTAAACAAACCTGAGGCTGAAAATGTTCCCGTTTAGCTACGTCAGGACTAGCACGCTACAGAAGGACAATACTCCACAAGAGACTTTACTGCCGAATACTAGGAATACAATTCCACCTGAATAAGAATTTAAACATTATGCAGGGGGCAGTCTGACAGGTGCAGGGAGGGGAAGGCTATACTAGTGCCATATACACGAGCAAGTAGTCTTCGAATAGATTTTTCCTCCCTTGAAGTCATTCGTCATTGAGATGTTATGGGATAAGTTGGCCAGTCAAACTGCCACGCGCAACACGCAAACAGTACAGAACACGGTTGAATGATTGAACGCGTTCACTTCAAGAGTTTACTGGTGATCAGTTTAGTTGGTCAGGTTTAGTAACTGAGGGCCAAGGGAGTCTCGTCCAGAAAATCTGACATTTTTGTCACCTTTACCGCTCACCCAATGACAATGATAAATATGAATTTTTCGATCTTGAATGTCAACGGAAAACCTGTTACCCGACTCGACTGCGCTGCTGAAAATGGCACTCCAGTGACGTCAGTCTTCACAGAGCCCAATGGTTCGTTTCGTACAACCTCCATTAACCAAGCTGGCCACGAGGCAGGGTTTTCAATTGCCATTTGTTTTTTATTCTTAAGTCTACTGGCCAGGAAGTGGAAGGTCCGATCCTGATGACGACTAAAATTTTAACCGATCGCCAGTAAATAAAGTAGTAAGAAAGAACAATAACTGGAATGGATGATGAAGAGAAATGGAGCCCAAGATGGCAAGTAGTGCCATTGGGTCGTATTCTAACCCACCGAAGAGTTGCATCTACTCCTCCAAAACAAATTACAACCAAGTGGATATTGGTTAACCATTCACCTAATTCTGCTTTTTGATAACTGGAGTACAGCTTTATGTGCCCACCCAATCAGCACTATACTTCATGATTCGGTGAAGAAAACTCCATGACTAGCGATACTGATAATTACAAGGGACTGCACGTAAAAAGGTTAGTGAAAAGTCAAGCAGCGGGTAATCAGACGACGGGGAACAAAAGTCTTACCTCGTGCATTTCGCCTAACAGCTCGCCATAACTTTGGAAGGTCTGATCAGCTCCCATGACACGTGAAGGGCCGTTAGCCACTATTCCCTGTCAAAAGTACAGTAACACGAGTGTTTTTTTTTTCGTGGAAAAAATATAATTTGAATTTCGACGAGCGGCCTAACAAAAGAATCAGTGTGTGGGGAAAACCAACCTGGTAGATTACGTCAAAGGAGTGCAGAACACAGCTGTGTATTATACACCAAGTTCACCATAGTACTACATTAGGAAATTCAGATTGATCTACGTGAACAAATGAAACATTCATCCTTTCGGATTCTCTGTCGTTTCCTACCAAGATCCCCGTAATGGACCTTCACAATTGTGTACCCAAAGACAACTTACCTTAATCAATTGAGGTGAAATGCATCTACAAAAAGGCTTAACCCTTCGCCCGTGAGTGTAAGTCCGCTTGCACCAAAATTGTCTTTGCACTAACGTCAGAGTAACTACACGTTGGTGCTCAGAAGCGCAAGCCAGAAAACACTAAATTCTTAGTGGGTAGGCTAGCTCACCACACTATATTGATACCATCAGCAAAAGAATACTGAAGAAAGCCACAAGTTTATCAACGACTGCATTAGTAGTAACCAGCTTGAATCCTCGAACTGGTCTTATCAAGTTTCTATGTGCCCACTGCGTCAGATTTAGATAGTTCTAACTACAATACAATAACTCTTATCAGAGGCTTTAGTCATCTCTCGAAGATCGACACCCTATGTAGACTTAGACCATACAGGGACAAACTGGGTTCAACAAAAGTCTATCTAGGACTTTTATTTGTGGCCAGTTTTCACCGGTAGTTGGTATGTCGTTTCTTAAAGCCAGTTACTGGACACGCTTTGATAAACAACTGCCATAGGAAGAATATCATTGGAAATGTAATAATGAAAAGGGGAATTTGCTCATTGTACTGTGAGACAAATTTCAGCATTTATCGAATACTCAACAAACGCAATATCTATCTGGACCTGAATTCAATTTCCAGCTACATCAGTATGCTTAAACAGGTTTCTAACAGCACATAAGGCATATACGCGGCGGTTTTGTGTACTGTAACCAAAGATGATCAGAATCACCGCGTGGCTTTCGAAGAAATATGGAGTCTTTCTATATTGTTTGCAGGTGTTCAGATTCATGAAGTTTACTGATGAATGGGAGGAAGGGGTGACAAAAAAATAGACTTTGGGGGGGGGGGCTCAGGAAGTCTCACAAGGAGTGTCTGCTAATATTTTAGTGGGCTTTTGTCATCGGTTGCAACACATTAGGGGATGGAGGTTTCCTGATGATACTTACCGTGTAGTTTGGTCCATATGACAATACAACATGTCCTGTCAAAGTTGCAAATGTCATGAGATGCGGGTTGACAACCTGAAGCGCCTGTATAAATACAACAAAGTGGTTCATAGTTGAAACATAATGGACTACAATCTATGGGTACATTTTTTCTTAACATAACACTACTTATGAGGTTGCTTTCACAGCCCATCGCCAATTTTGCCCTTCTTGGAACTGACTAGATAGGTGTAGCCGCCGGGTTTCCGTCACCCTTGTTTTCTACTTGAACACCAAATTGCAAGCGATTGGCGAAAAATGCGGAATATAAAGCATGGAAACTAAGTAATGATTTTTCCTGATTCGACTTCAGAGATACAAACTTGTCCACTCTGGTTGGGTTAATATCGATGTTGGCGCACCTTTGAACCTCGAGAGCTTCGAAAGGAACCTATCTGTTCTCTAAGGACTTGCTGCCGGCTGGTGTCAATCTAGCTCATAAAGTTGTCTTCCTGTAAAGGTACCGAACAGATGTAGTCACCTTTGAGGAGTAGGTTTTCCTGCAAGTGGCCTCTCCATAGGGGGAAAAACGTACCATTACTAGGAAGCACTCGATTTTCTTGTTTTCCAGTAATCTAGTGATCCTTTAAAGGGAGAAGGGTCCCTATTCGGATGTGTTTTTTTTTCATTTTGCCGAGAATTAGTGTATCCAATCGTTGAGCTAGTCGGTAGCCTAAATGGTCTGGAGAATCAACTGACCAAAATATAATCAATGACGTAAGCTCAAATCCACGGAAGTCATCGTCCTGGAAACTCAAAATTCGAAATTCCTAATTGGGCAACTTGTGTTTCTTTAGGCATTTTATGCGTTCGTATGCACTCTCCATACAAATACTCCCTCTGAAGAGGCCTGCTTTTTGATGGTTTCTTAAGGCATCTTTCAATGGTTGTACTCTTTTCGGAGGCGACCACATCTCAAGGGAAACGTTTTTGCTTTGTTCTTCCAGACGGCATTACCAAAGCGGATGTATTTAGTGCAGTATTTCGTTCCTGAGAGACTACCTGCAGATCTGTATCATAAGTGGTCGCTTTTGGGGAGTGTTCTCTTGTGATGGCAGTCCCTATATCAGGGCAACACCATGAAGAACGTACTGAACCCTAGATCACCTAAATGATATGATGTGCTTAACGGTGCAAACAGGTCGATTAATTCTAGGGAGGAGAAATAAAATCCCGTCTAGGCTTGCCACCACCTGCTGAAAAACAGTGAGAACACCGAACGCCAACATTGGAGATTCTACAAGCCAGTTAGTACTGGCAGTCATCGAGCATCCTGATTTAAAAATGTCTGGCGGCGACCTGAAGCGAACAAGTAAGTATCAGTACGTCTGACCATTATGTCCTCCCGCTCCCTTAAGCAAACACAGTTGGTCAATGCTAGCAATTCATGCCTCATAGATTCGTAATGTTACCACGCTCAAGCTGGCATCGATAAGTTTTTACACTAGGCATCACGGAAATCCACGTTCTGCACAAAAGCACAAACACATACTTACCTGCTCCTTTGCTTCACATAACAGATCCGTCATGACCATTCGACCTTCAGCATCGGTATTGTTCACACGTACGCGTAGCCCAGCACGTGAGGTTATAATTTCATCGCTGACGTAGGCATTCGAACCGATACTGTTCCGGACTATTGCCAGACTGCCATGAAGCTGCAAAGTTGTTTAGATAAGCAGCTAATATACAAACAGAGAAAAGGTAATGAAGTCTGAAAAACATTTGGATCAGAACAGGAACGTCCCGCGCTAGTCTGGACGGTCATTGCTTAATCAGGCGCACAAAGAACTCATTCACTAGAGGTTTTCCGCCTGCAGATGATTCACCCCAATGACTCGCGGTTTGCATATGAGCACCAGTGAGTCCAGGAGAACAAAACAAAGCCACTAGTTCCCACATAAACCCCATCCGAAAATCGTTTAGAACACAACACTTCATACTTCCGTCTAGAAAGTGGCCACGGTACATATGATAGGAATAAATGGTGCTCGATCTACTACAGTTTAAAGTGAAAACAGGATATTCGAGTATATATGGTATACACGTCAACTACCCCAATAGAAGTTAGGGAGTGCGACCAGATACCATGAGTTCCAGATAACCTAACCAACGCAGCTGGCTCTGAATTACATTGCTTTTGATCCCGTGCTTTTAGCCTTTGAGTAATCTGAGTGTTCGGGATTCGCTCTGACCAACTGATGCAAATAATCCACTGCGGACATTGCAGAAGTCGATTGAAGATTCGGATATGGTGCCAGTAGACAGTCTATGTCTCATTGTCGTAAACAAAAGTAGACAATACGGTAGTGATTGTTCCAGACATGTCGCTGAATTATTCCAAATACGACGCTAGCCATCGATATTCGCGATCTCAACTCTTTATCGATTATTTGATCGTGCTGGTCGGTGCTACCGCGGTAGCAGAAATCTGAGCAACAAGCTATTCCACTGTCATCCACCTCCACGCTTGGAAAATTTTGGTGTCCCCTGAAAACAGGCGTTTTGTAAGCAGAAACATCTCAGTCGTAAAGGAATGCTGAAGATGCGAGGAACGCAGCAGACGCTCTTATTCTGCTTCAGAATGGGCCAATAGAGCGAGCCATCACCAAAAAGCAACACACATCCCCTACTCACAAATTGGGAACATGGAGGACGCATACAGCTCGGCCAAACGGCGGGGATACTCAAGTTCCTGTAGTTCGATTTCCAAAAAATTAGTATATTCACGTAGTGAACCAGAGAGTAGAGGTGTAAAAGTTCATGGAATGTGTTCGCTCTCATAGCTGTGTGCCCAGCAAAATTGGAGAGGAAGTCTAACAGGAAACCCAGCTCTCATTCTATTCGAGGCTGAGGAAGAATCAAATTAAGCGAAACAGGATAAACTTGCAAAAAGCGAACCTGAACCACAGAAAATATGCCTCAAGAGAACTCTTTAGAAATAGGTTCCATACTGGAGATGGCAACGTGCTTCGCACATAGGATTTTCATAGAATTTTGAGCACACAGGGAAAGTGAGGCTATAAAAATTTGGTAGGTCTTAAGGCAGATACGGAACAAGACACTGTTAAGTCAATAAGATAACTGCCATCGATTTAATGGAAGAATAAAGTCCTGGCATGATTTCAATGGTTTGACTATCTGCGGCCCCTGACTAGTTCCAGGGACCGGTCAAAATATCGTTAGCAGGAGTGCTGAGATCATTTTGGTCAATAAATGAACAACAGAGTGAAAAATTGGTAAGAAATAATCGGCGCAAAACCGGCAATTCCGTTTTTTCGCAACATCATGACACAAGTATCCCCTTCGGGTCGAGGCGTTCACACCACTGATCAACCAATCGTGGGTATGATGTCTAGCTGCTAACCGGTGGCGAGTTTGAATCTCCTGAGAGATTTGTGATATGCACAGTACTGATGATTCCCAACAAGGGTAAAACAAGTATACGGTTCTCGTCGGTTTGCCGTCGAATGTAGACCAAAACTGCAGGATGTCACCTAGATTCGAACGGCTCGGGATGTTATTGTTTCGCATAGCCAAACCAGAGGGATATATCTTGTTCAGTTGCTAGTATAACACAAATCCAGTTGGCCACCAAGAGCTCCAATGTAGATTGTTCAGCGGTGCACCCGGGTATGCACACCTATTGGGATCCTCGAAATGAGTCATCAGCGTGAATAAGACAGCTGAAAGAAATGCTTCTCGGTTTTTTGATGTGGACTGGCCGAGATCAACAATCGAAATCAGGGAATTCCAAACCAAAATAGACATACAGAGCCTGCAGTCAATTGGTCAGATAAGTGATAGTAATGTACGGTATCGAATCAACAGAATTCTCATAAATTTCACCAAAAAATCTCTCGTTTTAACCACAAGTAGTACACATTTCGCTTCAACTTTCCCATGAGACGACGATGATGATCCACAGGGGAAAGATAGGAGGGCACATCGCATATCACCTTCACGATTCGAAATAATGAGCAAAAAGGAACTTACCTTCAGTTTTTCAGGCTTCAGCAATGCGGCTGTTTTGAAAAAACCTACAACAGCAGCCGCTCCACACTTGTCCCGGTGCATTGTGGCCATAATCCCTCCGACTTTCAAATCAGAGCCACCAGTATCGTAAACAATTCCCTTGCCAATCAGGAATAAGTTGGTAACTTCTGAGCCATTTGGATCATCGGCTAATGGTCCCGAATACTCCAGATGGACTATGGCCCCTCGGTGACGTTCATTGCCTAGATAGAAAGTAGCGTGATCAAAATAAATGCGTCCATTCATTTGGCGAAGGCGAGCAGTGGTCAGAGAAACAGAACGTGATTATCCCACCATACGGTTTAATCCCAAACGGCGAAGGTTTCTCAATGACAGCGCTTACTACTGACCAACATCTATTTTCCACTTTGCTATATACCTGCTCCTAGCAGAACCACTGGATCCGCTTTTGATTTGGGCGTGCCAAACACTGTACCAGGACACTAACCGATTCGGACATTGGTCCATCATACGGCACTTGGGTCACACTATATGAGGTAGTACTAATGCTTCATAAAATTTCTCGTTTTTTATTTGAATTCACCGTAGAAGAAGCGGGCTTACATTCGGGCATGTAGATCTTACTTTTTATGGTCCGCTTGGGATACCGGCATTTTCACAGTAAGTAGCAACTAAACTCGCCTCTTCACTTAATGGAGTCAGCAAATCAAAGCTGTCTGTGATTAAGAGGAAACAGCCAATATACAGAAAAAACAGTGGATGTCCAATTAAACACAATGACTGTCATTTGCGGGTTTCAAATAAAAGGCTAGATAAATTCAAGTGACTATTGGCTGTGGTGCATACGTTGTCATAATAGAAGTAGAGCCTCTAGCGAAGTACACTCATTTGCAAACTACACTGGTGTTAACGAGAGACGCAGCTGAACCTCACGTCTACGATATTTTTCAACTGAATATATTGAGGAAAGGCCGCCCCATGTTTCAGTTCGCCTTAGAGCCCCTGAGGTCAGATTACTTATTGGCCTTGTGGAACTGTTCTTTTGTCCCCACCTGAAAAACATCTTAGACTTTCAAGCGGCTGCTTCCAGGCGGCAACAGCCACATTGCAACAGAACACCCTCATGGACGGTGATGAAAGCTGAGGACCAAGAAACTTAGATAAGCACGTGAAAATACATCGTGCAGCTTAGGTTTGGGGGAGGGCTAAAGGAGGCGACAGCGGTTCGGTAAGGGTTAGCGATGCATCTTTGGACGAAATTCAGACGAAACCCTGAGCTCATGAAACCACGTGATGTGAGAATACGGTAAGAGAAAAGCTCCGTTCTTATCTCTTTAGCCACAAAAACCAAAACCAAAAGAAAACAGTATTGCATCATAGAGAAGAATAAAAAAGTGGATTGAAACGAGCTATATGATGGGCCCAGCATGTGTGGATTGTAACTCCAAGGTAATCTGATGGCTTGTGTCAAGATCCTTTGCGTCCACAAGGTGGGTTGGGATTAACCGATCAACACATCACTGAATGCTAACAACTTTGAGCCGGAGTATAACTCTAATCCTGTTCCGTAATACATATCAACGAGAAACATGGACAAAGTTGCTCTTAAGCAAGAAGAAACTGCTAAAATGTGTGGCACAATAGCTAAGTGAACATTCAGTGAGTTCCAAGATTCTGGGAATTGGTTTATTATTTCGCGAAAGTTAATGCCCCCTTCAATGCAGGACACTTTGTATGAGTAAATTAGCCCAAACCGTGTGACCGCCAGAGTTTAACTGTGCATTCAAACAGTACTACTTCATATATTACTCCATTCCACTCTGGTTCGACATCGGAACCAGATGGAAACCGATGAAAAATTGCGCATATTAAAAGCAACCTACTGCCTCGATCTACAACAGCAGCCAGAGGATAGAGTACCGCATCCACCGGACCCGTTTTAACCACAACGCCAGTATCGCTCAGCTCTGCCTTGATGTAGTCAACAATGCGGCTAGCACACATGCGCTCAGGGTCGGATCCACCTATGTCACGGCAAACGCGACGGCCCTCCTCGAGACACCAGGCAATGTGGACCTAATAAAGAGAACAGAACATAATCTAATTTTGGTAGTGACAGCAGTGAAATCTTGTGCAAAGAGAAACAAAAAACGTACAAATTGAACTGTCGTGTTTAAACGAAAGCTGACCACCAACATGAAAATAGGTGACTCTGGCTGAAAGTTTCCTTCCAAATCAAAACAAGGCGCGCTGTAGCTAAGCACCATCTTCAGTTTATGATTGTCCATAGTGTTATCGTGTGCAACGAAATTTTGACAGTGCCTGGTTGTGGTTAGTCGAATGATCTGTGATGAGGTTGTGCTTTGCAGCTGAATATTGGTTTTACAATATTGTGAAATACCTTCATCTATGAGAAGACTGAGCAAAACCCGTCTCCAAGTGAAAAACGAATACTGGTAACCTTAAACAGCGGTTCTGAATTAGGAGCAGCAATAGCCAGGGTTTTAAAAAGATCTGTCATGCCCTCCAAGAAAATAAAAAATGAACAATCCTGAACTCATTCGGCTTCTGAGGGCTTGTTGTAAGGCACGTTCAGATACGACTACCGGCTTCCGTGAGGCAACAACAACTCAATACAGATTAAAACGGAGAGCGAAACGTATAGTGGTTATCGGCAATCGTAGTGTACCACCCACCGGCAACAAGTCGAACGATACCGCAAACCAGGCATACCTAATATGCACGAAGAGATATTCATGGGGATGAACAGCAATCACCTGCTTACCCGACAGTTCATATCTGAACACCTGAAATCCTAACTCACCAATAGATTAACAGCTGATGCCTGCCAGTGTCATTACTGAGTCAGAGGATCAGACGTTAACACAGTCCAGGCACCCGAGATTGTTAGTCTAATTTGACGTCAAGTGAACAGATCTTGGAGAAAGCTCAAAAGTGCTGTAGACGTTCGAGGAACCGAAAGCTCACGATGTCTCCGTCACAGACTACAGACGTGCCGTCCACCCACCATCGGACGATTCATACAGTGGCCTCAGAAAACAAAGCTGTCAGTGAAGATATTTGATGCCTTTTTGAGGAACTAAGAACTGGGCTTAGAGAGTGAACAAAATACTGGATCACAAAAAGAAGCAGTACTTGGTTAATAGTGCCCTCTTAAACAGCGCACCTTCTAAGGGCAGGTTTATCCGAAAGGCGAACTGGATGTCCCGGCCCTGTTCTTCGGTGCACCAGAGCAAATCAAGCGATTGGTGGACATGCCCCAGAAGAAAACAACTTACACCTGCCCCGACAGTGCTGGCTCCAGGGAGATTTGGTTTAAATCTGATATTTCTAGAGGGCCCCCTAAACTTCAAACAAAGACCTGTGGGAATGTCCCAATGGAGCGAAACCCATCCTAACAAAGACCGAGATGAAGAATTTGTGCACTAGCCCCGTATTCTGACATTCATTGGGTTTCTGACCAAGGGTACGAGGGCGGAATTTTAGACTCAAGTGACTTCCATCTGCAAGGCACATAACCATTGCATGTCCGTCCTCCACACAGACCACTTCCCCGAAGAGACCGCGTGCGATGGGTTCCTGAAAATCAATCATTCATTAAGGCTCTCCTAAGAGTCAGCATAGCGAGATGATTTTCGGAGTCCCCTCAGTCGGCGTTTCCACGGGAAACGGCCACAGTATATAGTGAAAATGCTGGTGACCACAGAGCGGATATACTGGATGACCACCGAGGGTGGTCATTCAACTCCTTTGAACGGTCATAGTTTACATTTTTGCCCTACAGAGATCACTTGGAAGGACCTACCAAAAAAGATATCTTCTATCGAGTGGCTTTTCGAAATGATACAGCTGTACACTCATTACCCCCTTGAGAGATCACCGCAGTGGGCTGATCAAGTGTTTTTTCCCACGAGTTGGCCTCCTCAAGGAAAGTTTGCCACTGAAATATACCCTGAACGATGAAAAAACTGTATATTTTTACTGGTGATCTCTATTGATGGTGGTTATTCCGGAGGAATATACTGTGAACACCGGGTCTTAGATCAACAAATGCGCTACTTTCGCTACGATACACACCGAGACATCTTGTACTTCAGAATAAAGACCATGGGCTTGGCGTGAAAACTCGTAGAGAATTAAACGTTTCTCCGGACTCAAGATCCCGGCACTTTTTTGCGACATTCAGAATGGTTTCTTTCCAAGAGAAAATAGAAAAGCTATATTGGTTAGCCTGTAGACTAACCAGGCTTCAGTATGGTGGCAAAAACTTAAAAATAAGGAAAACTCGGGAAATAAAAAAGGTGATGTTGATTTTGAGTGGTGGTCTAGAACCACCGTGAACAAGTCTACTGCATATCCATTGCAATATATATATATATATATATATATATATATATATATATATATATATAGGTGTTGCCACCAGTCAAGCATTTAATTTAATTGTTTCCGCTCAACGCACCTGTAGATAGCTTAGATATCCGAACGACTGCCGGCAGGAAGGCACCACTTTTGCGTGGCTTCTTGAACCTCTTTCAAACGACTCTCTCAGAGTGGACTGTTTTTTAAAATACGTCAGGTTTTGTAGGTAATTTCGAGTAGGGGTGGGGGATGGAGCCGACTCATCCTACTCCGGAAGAAACCCTTCGTAAAATGCATAAAGCATATTTGTTTCCGTCGACCTAACTATGAAGTGAGCTCACGCTTAGTTTGCCAACCTCAGCATTTCCAAATACGGTAGTCCTCTTCTCTATAGGGAACACTGAGCAAACGCAGAATGTGACATGTTCACAGGCATTCCTGACATGCGAGCTGTGTGTGTTACGTTCTGGAACGCTATGACTAGGCTTGAAAAGTTGCAAACGCGCCTGCTGACATATGAACAGGTCAACAAGATGTACGACCGCCTGAGTAGGGAGTAAGTGCATCGACCTTAGAGCGTTCAATCTACCGTAATACAATGAAACCATAGGTTACTGTACTGAAGCTGCGTCAGTACGATAAGCTCTTTCATTGGTGGGTACATATGCAGACATTTCTTGACCTCAGATTCTTTGGAAAGTGAACATGCTTATGATCATCTTATGTGCCGGCTTTGATCCACAAGCAAGTTTCTGATGCCGTTCACGGTGGTCAATGTAAACTGGTGGCTTTCCTGCTTTATCATCGGACAGCAAATGTGGCCTTTATGAGTAGCTATTCGTTGTGTTACAGGCCTTGCAAGGAAGGGCCACTACGTCACTCCAGAATTCTCGCATTATTATTAGCAAGTGTTAAAGTACGTATATCATTATTTGTTCGTATGTTCCAGGAGACAACTGCCCCAAAGCTAAGGCCACTTAGGTCGGTCCCCGGTAGGTGACCGCTGTTCATTGATCAAATCATGTAAAGTACTTATCAATGAATGACAGTTACCAACAGAACAGAAGGCTGAAAGCGGTGGGTCGAAGACGTAGCACGCCTAATTTTAGCAAATGTCTGTTGACAGGTTAAGAACTACCATAAATTTGTTAGTTTGTCCACTCTCATGTTTACATATCGAACCACGCCTTAGCGGACATTCTGCCTTGCATCCAATCGGATGTCATAGTGGGCACCATTTGACAGCGCATCTAATCACCGTCAGTTTGAAGCTTATATCGAAGGGAACGGTTCGAAATTTTTCGACTCGCTTTTTTGACGGATCAGCTACGCTAAGACTCTAGCTCTTCTTAAGGACTCACAGAATACATGTTTCGCGCCATACCTGGTTGTAAAATTCTGACCAGCTAGCTAAAACACCGCTTCTGGCTGGTTCGAAATGGATATTTCTAACGCAACACTCTCAAGAGAAACACAATGGTGCTCTGTGAGGAATTGTAGGAGCAAATCAAAGAAAGCAGTCGGAAAATCCGTCCAGTTTTGGATACCGTCAAAAATATTGTGAGGTTAATTAGTGAAAGGTTGAACTTTTAGTTCCAGGATAAAAATGACGAGGGCAGAGAAAGATGTTTAACGGATTCAGTGGTCCGTGGAATAGATATCTGACAAAGTTTTGGCAAAAGTACATGATCAGAGGGAAATTAAACCAAATAATGGAGTCAACAAGGGAAACGAAATCTCCATTTTTACGAGGAGGGGGAGGGCTTGTTTGGAGCTAAATAATTATGCTTGTGATGTACTAGCTGCGTGCAACTGCGCATGAGTGCATCTTTCTGAAGTTGAAATCTCCACCGCGAAAATAGTTTGCCACGCTTATTTACGTTTGTCTCGGGGTAGATATTTAAAGTCCGTTATCAATTGTCATACGATGCTGCTTTTTCTAAAAACTTAACCAGTGTGCTTTTTTCACATGAACGTAATTTATTTGCATACAATATGACAAGTGAAATTGGCCATCCATAACTTTGATTTTCTCACGAGACGATACCATGACCAAAACTGGGCCGATCATGAGGCCGGTGTTTTGAAGAAAATTGTGATCGACCTAAAGTGATAGGGAATTTGCAGCTGTGGGACTGTTCAGGATGCACATCTGTCAGAACACACTTAGATTCCGGGACATATAAAGCAAAGTCCAAAGTGCAGAGGTACAACACTTACCAGGTGAGCGTGATCAACTGTATACGTGCCAGGGAACCAACCGAGAGAAGTCGCTTTGGATGGTTTGACAGACTTGTGTAGGTCAGATTTGACTCGCCTCAATGCGAATTCTCGCACCTCCAGTGGCTGAAACAGAAACGTTGGAACCAGAGATTACAAACACTAATCAACATGAAGCATATATGGATGCGGTTTCACCGGTGGCCTGGATGGTCAACTAACAATCGGTGTTCCCTCGCGATGAGCACAGAATTTTCACTAAATTGCTTAGCTTTTTGTGCATTATTATGCGATCACAGTCATGACACTGAAGTCCGTCCCGAAGCTTAGGACACCCGATAATTCTGACTTCCAGCCAACAAGTGCGCTGTAATTTAAAGCATAAGCTAAGCACAGACAATTCCGAGTATGCAGTCTGTGTCTATAAGTCCGTAGGTCAAACAGAAGCTTAAATGATCAACTCAACCTTAGGGGAGAGCTGCCACCTAAATCTTCTGAGTTCGAAAAGGACGGTTCCGAAATACTTTGGAGCTCATATGCAAGATAAACTTGCTGGAGACGTGATGGAGTCTGACGTCCAATAGCACATTGATATTCTTTTGCACAATGTGCAGCACACAGGCTGCTTTGAGATTCCAAAATACCTTATGATGCTTACAGGTAACGGCTTCATCTGTGAGAACAGAACTTTATATGTTGGAGCTCGGTCACGGTCAACATCGAAGCAAACAAGCAAGACGGTCAAAAATAGGATGGACGAGACCACCACCTGAGAAGGTTTATATTAACGTTTCTGGAAGCCAACGCTCACAGGAAATCACAAGTTTTACAATCCTATTGGACATTTCTCACCCCAAAGACGGTCCCACACACATCAAGGTTCCTCTCAAGGGGCGCCGTTGCAAGATATTGGCGGCAAATTCCGAGACGTTATTTGAGATATGTTCAGAAAACACAAGGCTCATCCAGTGAATCAATGCTCCATCCTGATGTCAACTAAACAGCCACGTGCCACATGGATGTGCGTAATAGTGATACAGTGGGTTCGATTCACAAAACATACTAGACCCATAGTAAACCAGAGTGATCTGAGTTCCCACTGGCCAACAGCTCGGCTTGTCTATCTTTACAAATAATGAGAGCCTCCGTATATTTCGCACACGGTTTATGGCTAAATAACTGAAATGAACTTTTCAAAAAAACTGAAGCGGTTAAAAAAAGCTTCAGAGAGCCAATTAACACTAAAAGTGCTGGTTTCCCATATTGTGACAACTCGGCGTTCGAGTTCATTACTGACCCTTGAACATCGTTGAGACTATCTTCATCTTAGTTCATCGGCATTGACCCCTTAGGTGGGAATCGTGAGAATGATTTTGAAGGTATTCAATATTCCCCGACAAATCAACCTCTAACTGCCTTTAGAAAGGTGTAGGCAACAAAACACCAACGAACTCCAGCTAAACCAACCATTTTTAAAAGATGCTAAGCCAAACCGGAGACAGCTCATCCGTCAGAGATTTTGTCCGCAAGATAAGGGATGCACCGAATGACCTGGAATCCTGTACACTGCCGCTAAAAGTTAAGTCGGATAGTAGAAGTGAAAACTTAGGGGGTGTTATATACCAGAGGACTGTAAATGAATACCAACCAGATCCCACTATGCATGCACCATTTTCCAAAGTTCTGAAATCCGAATCTGTTGACTTGCAAGTAAAAATTAAGCTGCGAACAGAAGGTTGCAACCGACAATAACCATGCGAGTACAGCTATGTCAGAAAAACATAAATAAGGTTAGCTGCATCACAAATAATGGGGCGACCACTTAGCAGCAAAATATAGAAACCAAATAAACTGATAATTAAAGGATGAAAAACTCACGACATAGAGTGCATGCAATGCACCAAGTAAAGTGGATAGGCACAAGGCCTCGGGCTTCGCCCAGCTGGGCAGGACCCGTATTTTCTCCAGAGCTTTCAAAGGTGCCAAAGCCAATAAAGGCCTTATGGATCCGATTTTGAAAGCACTGCAACCAATAAGGATAATAACTTGAATACTCATCTGATACAACGAAATCTCAACCTAGTGTGAAAAAAGATGAATGAGAAGTGCATTCGGTAAATTCGCTAGCTAACCTTAGTAGGATATGCATCTACGGAAAACAGCAGGTAATAAACAACCGGTTGAACACAATAAGGGCAGGACAGAACCCAGAACCGAATGGGTTACCCGCTTAATTATCTAGAGTGTGTGCGGAATCTTCCCGGAATTATAGTCAATCTGAATGAGTAATCAGTCAATCCGAGTGGATGGGAAGATGACGACAGATGGTCTGGCCGCGTCGTCCCCTCAGGCGTTCGTTCGTGTGGGCTCTAATTGCACTATTGGTAACAACTCGCAGTGAGTCACCCACATAGTTCTTTCAGCTGATCATCTGGCTATTAATAAATATTTTGGTCCACATTTCGGTTTCAATTTGATTTGCGGCAAACACTACATTTGCAAAAACAGAAGCAGCCGTGAACAGCACCGTAATACGACTAGCGGCTTGAACATCACAGGATCACTCCAAGTGATACACAGTGCAGTACTATCGAAAATGGTGCAAAAGCCTTACATCTCTCAGATAACAACTACAAAACAGAGGGCGTGAGGTTGTGGCGGTAGACCGTTCACAATATTCTACTTGGAAGTGACAAGTGGGGTTAGCTGGGTTCCGAAATCACTCAAAAAGCATTCTACGGAAATAGGCTTTCGGGATATCGCTAATAATTGATTTCGCTCTGACAAGCATACAAAAAAATTGGCCAGAAATTAGTCATTCCTTTGATCCGTCTGTTTTCGTCGTCTTTATAAATGACAAAGTGATCTTTATTTTGAGATAGGACCGAGTACTGCCAAGCGCTACTAGTAAGCGGCGCAGATGGGCTGCACTTATCCTACTTAGCATCACTGGTCCTTCAATCGCGCACGATTTATCCGAGGACCGACCAACATCAGATCAACCTATATGAACTGTACTGCTAAAGAATGAGTGATCCTATGTCTGTGTACGCGATGGTTAACCAGTGTTGATCAGTCATTGGTTGATGAATGGTAGGGTTTGACTCCTAAGAAGACTGATGGTTCTAATTCTCCACAGATTCACCAGATTCACGCGCCTGATTACCAAAAAGGATAGAACGGCTGTTGTGTGTTGCACTGACCGAATTTGCCCAAAATTGCAAATCTGACATCACCCCACCATTGCAAAATATCTAGAGGCTAACCTTGATGGCGCCCAGTTTGAAACTTGACGTTGAAGGACTGAGAGATAAAATTACAGGAAATACCAACAAGTCTAGAGATTGACAATTTTTCTGCATCTTCCCCAAAACCCACAATGCTAAGCTACCCGACAAAAGGGGTAACACTCAACCCAGCGTAAGGCGCAAGACGAAGTTGCGTAGACACCAATCCATAGGAAGCTTTAGCGACAGCTACGATGCACAAAAAGACAAGAAATCGATTCGCTGGCGTCATAAAACCATATTATTTGTGGGAAATGGTCCCAAAACAGTCATCAAAGACCAGAACCCCGACATTTCCTGTGGCGAACAAGCCAAGTTAAAATGGATTTTCCTGAAACCAAGGTCTAGTGTACAAAGTAGCAACATTAAGCCGGGGTTTTTCCAAATTGAAGCATCCTAATGTCACAGTTAGCTAAACAGACAGAAGCCAGTAAAACTACCTGTTACGCCGTAACAGGATTACGAACGGCTTCCAACTAACTCAGCAATGGACTGTGCAACTTGAAAGTTGCTTTGAGTCCTATCAAAATGGCAACTCAATTTCTCGGGTCTCACAGTCGTCTCCTGAACTGCTGGTGTGTCCTATTGCCGTAATCATAACTCGAAACACAACAAGCGCAAAACCAAGAAAAATCTGATAACTTCATCCCAACTGTCTAAACTACGTCAAACAGGTAACAAGGAAACCACCTCTCCCTAAAGTCTGTTAGACGCCGCTTTGAGAAACGACGACTAACGTCGATCCCTTAAACATCCTGTTCACCGAGTTGACGTTCACTTCAATCATCTCAGCAAAAGCATTGGTTCCAGCTGCTACAGCTTTATTCATCAAGTATATACAATGAGAGCCATGCGTTGGAGGCGAGTGCCAAGTCAGTTCATCGACGTCGAATGGTTCTGATTGTTCGGTATGACAGAGTGAGAACTAAGCATTGAAGGCAACAGCTCTGATGCAAGATCACCAGCGGCTGCGCGGCACAGCTATATCTGTCCGGGTCATTAACAGTTGGTTTGTCCCGTATCAGGGTCCCATATCGAGGAGATGGTAATTTCAAACACGACTGAGTTGACTGTTAAAAGCCTTCATGCTTCGCTGCCAAGTCATGGAACGATAACCCCTGGGTCATCTCTATCCGATACAAGGCTGGAGGAAGAGGGCAAACAATCTTCTCGCATACGAAAAACATATCCTAAGAAGCGCAACTTATGGAGTGTGACCAGCTGATCTATCGAGGGGAAGCGAACTTTCCCGAAAACCATCTGGTGTACCTCAGCATTATCGATCTGATATTCCCATCAGATCCGACCTGTGTGTCGGAAGCATCGATGGACTTACTCGGAGTCTCCGAAGACCTTCTGCACTCAGCGGTCACATCTACAAACTACCAAGTAGGACAGGTTGAACAGCAGCAATGTGCACTCTGCCCCTGAAAGTCAAGTCAGTGCGACGAATGTCGGAGGCCAGCAAAAGCTGCTTTGGCTTTCCCAACTCCGGAAGTGATTGTGTCTTTCGCAAGCCCACCGGGACTTGTGCGGCTGCTCAGACAGACAAAATTATCAACCAAATCGATCGGTTCCCCTACAAGCATGTTTGGGTTTGGTCTCACCCAATCTTGAAGTCGCAGTTTATATCTCACAGGGGCGAAGCAAAATATGTGCAGCAAAAATATTTAAGTTTTTATAATAGCGTGCATTTCAAGTCTGAACCAAGAACAGCAATACCGTCGGCGTATTCAAAGTCCGTCAGCGAACCACTCATGAGTATTTCAATCCCTGAGGTTTTTCAGACAGGTAAAGAGGACCCAAGCACTGTACTGATTATGAAGTTGGAGGGAAAGGGCGACAAAGGACTTCCTTGCCTGACACCACACATTTGGTGAACTCGGGAGAATATGCCGTACAAAAACATAAAAATTTATAAGAGACAAGGATTCAATTCATCTCCAGAAACAACCACTTTCTGACGATCCACGGAACCAAATGCGGATTTCATATCAAGTAAAACGACGGTTGGACGTTGGAAGGATCTGCCGCATTTTTTTCGCAAAACGAAAATATGATCTATGCAACCCCGGGTCAAGGCGAAACCCAGCTTGATTCTCGCGAATCTGGTATCCCTCATGATACATCAACCTTCTTAGGATAATACCAGAGCACCTTGGAAGCAATCGCAAGTAGACTGAATTTCGCTTGATGTAATTGCGCGATCTTTTGAAAGTAGGAATCACCGTCGAGGCACTCTACTGTCGGTATATTTTCATCACTCTAGATAGTTTATGGTAAAGGCGGCAGGACAGCGGCAAGCGACTTCGGGCAAAAGGTTTCAAAAGTAGTGAGCATGGCTTAGTTCACCAATCTGTAGTCAGCATTCAAATCCCCACTACAACTATCGTACCCATCGAGTTCTGAAAGCTTCTCAGACAACTCAAATTGATAATGTTGAGCTACAGAGACGCCTTGCAGGTGGTGAACTGGATGGCTTTGCATCGAGCGGCGTGTTCCCGAGGGAAAGCAAGGGGATACGTGTACCCGAAGGATGCCGTGATCGGAGACCTGTGGCACACTCCAAAATGGACGTTAATATTGTATCGCAGCTCTCCACCGGTAGCTGACTGCCACATGGTCTAAGTGAGTCCACAGCCTATTTGAAGTTGTCAGTCTCAAGGTCACACGGCGAGAGCTTGTGCAGAAGTCTTGCCGGCTAGGAATAAATGATATTCAGCACACAATCTAAGAAGTCGCTCCTCGTTATATGTGCGGCATTACTCTAACATCTGTCAATCACTGAACCCCATAGATTCTGACGTGGGCTTCGAACAAACATTGGGGAAAATATAGTGTACGGATCTGCATTTTAGATCCATTTAAACCCTTCACTCGCCTGCATCATCTTTTCGTTACCTAGATGCCATTCCAATTGAGGGAATTGCAAGGGCTGATACAGCGAGATTCCCAAGTCTCGATAAGCGCAGTCGAGATACCGGGGTCGGGCTGGAACCAAGGACCTTCCGGTTATTATGCTCGCGCATTAACCACTGAGCTACCTCAACCCCTCCGCAAAACCCGAAGCATTTCAACCCTGAATAGCACAAAAAGCTCAAGCTCAGCAAGTATTATGATAGATAACATTAGACCGCCAGCAACTTACAGACACACCTGAGACCAAAAATCTGGAGTGCCATATCCCAGAACATGGGCTCACCACCTAGCAGCAAATTGTGTACTCAGGGCGTTGTTTAAACTCCACCCTACCACGTGCACCTACAACCTCATTCAGAATATTGATTAAAAGCACAGAGCCCGTAAGTCAAGAAAAGCACTGAGACTCAAAGATGTCCAACTAGTTGCGACCAGAATGGTGGGGAATGCATGGTCCAATCCATGCGGGGAGACTAAGGACCTGGAAGTTACACAACCTAGACAGAAGTCGACTGAGAAGGATGAAGTGCGCATATTTAAACTAAGGGAGAGTGAGGCACTCAAAGTGGACCAATTCATCCTCTTCAATCAGAGAGCGGAATTAGGACGTTGCATGAACCTCTTTCGTGATAGGATGGTGAACGATCGTAATAAATTGCCAGATAACAAGGAATCTCAGTCAGAGCCTCCAAAGCTCGTTTCAATGCTGAAATGGAAAGCCTATAATAATTTGGCCCAGGAATGGTGCACAGACACCGGGGTATTGTCTGAGACCTGTACGATTCTTCTTCAGGCACCATATGTCGATGAGGACTTTCTTTCCTCATGCTCTTCGCTATCGGAAATGCAAGCTGATGAATATGCCACTGCTGTATAATTGGCGATATGCGTAGTTAGTGTATGCTTACGGACCCATGTAACCAGTTAACCACCAGTGTGCGCTTCGTTCTGTTTCTCCTTCCGTCTCCACTTTACTACACTCGAGGGCCCGGTGGATTGCTTGCAGTGAACAGTGTATCCCATTCAAAGGCGAAAAATGTCCCGCGATAATTCAGTAACAAGCAGATATGACTAGCCGTAAGGCCTCTTGGCCATTTGTCTTTCAGTATTTCTTCTATTGCTAAAACATTTCTAGCCCACTATCATCGGCTTGCCACCCCACTTCTGATGCGGCCCTGATTGACCAGTATTCCAGCACAAGAACTGAACGATTTCTCAGGTGGGAGCATTTCTACAGTCCGGCGAACACTGAAATGAAATGAAAATGAAGCGCACTTTCGCGAACCACGTTGCATAAGCAGCGTCCAAGGCTCAAGCGATCCAACTGAAGAATGAGAATAATTTTCATTGTGAATGGTTGAAAGTTGGTACGGTATAGTTTTTAGTATTCCGTGCATTTAACCTATGATTAAGCTAATTGAGTGGAGGTTAGTCTCAGTACACAATCCAGAGAAAAACTCTTACTGTGAAATCCCATCGCAAGCAGCCTCAGAAATGCGCCGAATGTCATCGTAATCACGATCAAGCGAACCTGTAAACGAGAGAACCTGAAATATGAACGTCTTAGTCATTTCAACATACTATTCTTTTGGAAGGTAAGGACTCGCAGTAGATTACATGAATCCCGGAATGAAACTCGGGCACAATCTGAATTTAAAAAGTGGATAAAAACGTATGTCACATCACTGCATACAGAATTTTGTACAGATAGGCACTGGGTAATCAGTTCGAATTCCGCCGGTAAGACGGATACGTCATCGGCAACCAGGACAAGACAGTCATGATCGCTGGAATTCAACTGGCTGCACACACTGACGGGTACTGTTTTGGCACAAATGCCCTGATCCTGCGCGTTCACCCCCAAATCCTCAGTGACACTACGTCCGATAGACATAACCGTATTTCAAAGGCGTGCGAACGAATTTTCCGCGCGAGCCCAACAACCTTCAAAGGAAATTTGGATGTCCAGTAAATTCAATGAGTGATTCGCCGCTCACAAGAAGCACACCTAAATTATTTTCGCCAAAACTATAGGGTTTTCGGAGTTTTGACTTTCACGGGGAGTTGGTCCAATGCATTTTCACCTTTCGGTGATATTTTGCTCCTAGCAATTTGTTTAGGTAAGCGAAATTCCAAGGTCACCGACCTTGTTACCGGCTTACGAGTCACGGATTCACGGATTCACGGATTGATACACAGGAAAGCCAAGTTTTACTGGTCGGTTTTGTTCTTGTCGTTCAGCGGCTGTCGTACACCTGAAGGGCANGGCAGTGTCGTCTCACTGCAGTAGTTGTGAATTGTGACCACTTTTTGCTGCCTGTTATTTCGGGCCGCAGTCTAACTCACATCGTAGTGCTCTCTAGAAGAACATTTTGAAACTTTTCCTTCTCTGAGCCCCCGATGTAGACACGGTTGTTATATTGCCTCGCCTAAATGGCAGCAACGAACCACCGTGCGCCCTCGACGGGGTCAAGAATGTCCTTGATCTGTGCTGGTCTTAACTTGTCAGGATTCCTTGGCAAATCCTAACTACAATGAAAACCTCAAACGACTCACCCAAGCTGTTCATGTGTGGGGCTGTCAACGGAACCAAGCACGACGTCGCGATGACGGTAACGCGACTGCCATACCCAGTCTGATGACTTGCCCGTAATTCACCATATCCCTAATATTTCCCAGACGAACGCGTTATATTCTCCCACAAGTTTGTCCCAATCCGTTTAGTTTGTGCCAGGACTTGAGAGCACTGGCCACCCTATGGTGTTTTCTACATTTTCTGCCCATTAACCCACTAATTCATCCAACGGCACTATCAAGGTTTCGGTATACCCGTAAAGGTTAAACCTTGCCGCGCGCCCTATATAGCGCGTGCTGACCATTAACAAAACTTACTAGCTGTGATGAAATCCTTGGCGGTGTTTGGTGGTATGCTTGTCGCAACAACAGAAGACTTCTTTCTAAACAGGTGACGAATGGCTGCTCCATTTTGAGTTTGCGCGGATAAGAAGGGCGCAGTTATTGTTCATGTAGTCGTAGGATTGTTTCCAGATCCAAAACAGAAGAAAGCACGTGAAGAAACCAGCTTTTCCACAAAATTCCCCACCGTCTTTACGGACGCAATACGCGGAGCCACTGGCAGCCATTAAAATACGAATTCAGCGCCCATAGTGGGCCTTGAGTACGTTTAAACAAGTTCCCACAAAACTGCGGCCGCGCGGGGAGATCTTAAGGGTTCGAATAATTAGCATCAAATGCTAAAACTTTATGTTAAATTTTCCCCCTTTTGAACTATGGTTTCGGAGAAATTTTGGGTGTGCGTCTAAGGCTCGGCTAGTGGTTCACGTTTCCAATATGTTCAACGCGAGTGGTAAAGCAAAACTCCATTCAGTAGGATGTTGATCGAACTGCTTAAACCAAAATAAAGAGACTGAAACTAGTGGCCAGTTATATAAGTATTGCCTAAGTTGGTGCAATTCATGCAGTACGCCCAGCATGTGCACACAGAGCTGGGAAGTCGAAGGCTCCTATATTTGAAGATTTTCAAATGGGCAAGCTGAAATAAATGGGTTGGTCATCACCGGCCGTTAACCTTCTGGATCCTTAACGCCTGGTGCGCCGGAAAACGTGCAAGACTTCCGCATATTTCCCGCTGGTTCTGTATATTCTGCCGCTATTTCTCTTTTGTTTCACACACATTTTCGAACACAAATATCACCAGTTCCGAAACGGCCTCTGCGTACCAAAGCGGTGTAAATTACCACGCGTTTCTTCTTCAGGCGTAATCAGCTCAAGATTATTACTTATTCCCCGATGACCTTCCCCAGTATTGCGAAAAGTCCGATTTAGCCTCCTGCCCACTACATCCGAAATTGTGTGCCGAAGCTCCTGTACTTCCTAACCCAAGTTGCGCGACAACACTGTAAGTTCCAACCATCACACAAGCAGGATTTACTTCAAATCCAGTCGCCTGAGCCAACACCTGTCAAGTCCACCAGTAATTTCACATCCCCTTCGAACGCGTCACTTTCGTCAGACGCATGGTTATTTTCCAGTCTTTATCCGGGCCACCGGCTCCGTCGGCCGAGACTCATGCTCCTTATGCTCCCGCCAAAGCAGCAACTCGGTCAACACCTCAGTGCCTCGGTAAGCGAGTAGAATTGGGAGTCCCAAAATATATCGCTAGCAAAATGTGAACCCAATGGCCAGTTACAAAAGCCAGCCCAACTTTTCTGACAGTAATCAGGATGCAAATTCCACATATGCCACTTAGCATCTCAACGCAGACTTAGCGTGGCTCCATCCACTGATCAGGATTATTCTCTAAACTGTACTATATCATTGGACTTCACTCAGCTACTCCTACTTTCCCGCCACATGTCAGCCTCAGCCCCTTCCACTCACCTTCGTACCTCCACCAGCCCGCATTTCCCATAAAAACAGACCACCCATTTTATCATTTACAAACTGCCCGCTTGCTTCCGCTGCGGGCCGACGCACCGACTATCTTAAGGTGCCTCCTGAGGTGTACTGTCAGAAACTACAAGGGTACCACCGCAGATGGACAGGATACTAGAGGCAGTGTCCCCCTATCCACTCAGGTTGTCCTCCTGAATGGACCATGGCCCGCGCAAGAGGCAACGTCCATCATCACAGGTTAATGTACCTACCGATTCCATTCCTTCCAATACGGATCTGGAAGCGCATGCACCTACGCCCTCGGTTCTCCGCTCTCATCCTTAAAGCCTGTATCCCTCCCATCATTTTGGTGCATCGTTTCCTTGTGGCTCAATGCCGGGTTACGAAGAAGAACGTCTCCACTCATAGGACTTGTAGCTCACCCAGTCATCCATTCTAGATGGTAGCATCTTTATTTTCAATCTTTCGTTTTCCCCCCATCAAGTGAGCATTCCTCCACTCAGAGCTAGAAGGTGTCAACAAACTGGCAGGGAAACGGGATAAGTTAACATCCCTTGAGCCGTACGCTCCTGCCATTTACCCGAAAACACTTTCCTGAACGGGTTGAACCAAAATATGAATAATCTAACCTCCCCTTAAAAGACTGGCCATCCCCTCTTTTCCTGGCCTGCACCAACGGATTTTCATAACGGAAGACGTCACGGAATAGGCACTCCTTGGTAGCAGCGACCACATCACCCATAGGTGCGACCTCGCCTGGTACCGATAGCCCTCTTCCAAAACAACTAATTTACGTCTTGCACTTGAAGGTGGGCGATATTCTCAGGCAAGCAGCGTCCTCCACTCTCTTGATGGTGACACTAAATTGCTCTTAGTTGCGCAGATTGAACTGGAAAACCTAACATTCTCCACTACGTCCGAGCATACTCTCCGCACTCAACCAGACCCAATGTGAGTGTCGTAAGCGCTCCGGCCTTCTAAACAGCCAAACCTTAACGTAGGTGAGATCCTCTCCAGATTGTTGCCAAAGTGCTCCTGACCAGTGGCTCTTCGGCGATAGCCTGTTTCGTTAGTCAAGCACTACGGAATAAAACTTAAGATCAAAGTGCCCTCGAGGTCCCGTGGCTTGTCCAGTTTCTCCCTGAGCTATGTAAAATCCCGGTAAAAGTAATTTGCCCTTGCTCCTGTATCTGAAATCCGGCAAACCATATTGCCATCAACTGGGGAAGTTGCACGTCAATCGAGATCTTCGCAGCGATCCCTGAAGTGTCAGTCGCACTGGCCCATCGATGGCGGCAATTCGCTTTTGCCAATGGAATTCAGTGTGCTCTCTTACTTCCCGGGTGTCATTAGACCACGGTGTACATCCGAAAATCCTTGGA
>SJOL01006384.1:461853-539365 GCA_004794785.1 Opisthorchis felineus | reverse complement strand
ACTCTTTTTCTCTTCTTTTCATTCTAGGGCTTTAAATATATTTAGACGAACCTTATGGTTGTACGGCAGTGAAGCATCAGTGTCAACACTGATGTTGCTGTCTTTGATGATGATGATGACACCCGGTCGCGCTAATTTCTGCAATTGACGTTAGGCCCATTCTAAGATAGGAGGAATGTAGCATCAGGCCGTTTGAGCCCAATATCTCAGCAATACAGCATAAACCTACCTCGCTTCTTTATTTGGAGTATTTGAGAATTACCTCCACTTTTGCGTATGCTCCTTCAAGGGAGGCGCCGCCACTGACACTCCCTGCTTGCATGTTGTTCATTCAATGTCCACCTACAAATTTACAGATCAGAATCTTACCTCGTCGTCATGGGTTGACACCCGAGTAAAAGATTAAAGGTCGAGTTCGTGAACATATCCTCTCTTGCGAAATTGGCATGTGGAGGCAAGTAGACCCCTCACTTCAGCGAGTTATTTTTAGGATAAATTCGGTGGTTTCATATCATCGCAAAGCGCCGTTCATTCAACAAACGGGGCATCAGACTGGAATGCCCGTCCTTTGAACCATTCAGAATGGGCGGTGAATCTTCGGTGGATAGCCTGACACCATCGATGGAAAATTAAATAAAATGGACCAGCTTCACGGATAAGGTGGAACTCTTAGTTGAATGTCATAATCGTTGAAGAGGTTGCAAGACTAAAGACTGGCATCATCTTACCAGTTGTGTCATCTATCACGCTCTATGGGATCATGTTGGTCTAATTTATGAGAATCGAAGTGGAATTTTGCTGTGTATTTGCTTTAAGATGAACGCCTGAAGAACAATGTTGGCTTTGATAATACGCTATAATATTACTAACAAAAAGAATAGTATAATGGTATGATAATGTCGGTCGTTGATTATGACTTACGCGGTACTACAAAACTGATCGGAATCCAGTCTGTATTTAGTGCTCAGTTACCTTAAAAATCGTGAGCCGTGTACGTCTGTACGGTGATTCGGGACGCCAAGCTTATGGCAGCGGTTAGGGTAGGGTGAAAGTGTGCAGAAAGATAGGTAAAAAAGGAACAACGGGTTAATGATTAGAACGGAAGAATTTATAAAACACCACCGCTTGTTGATTTACACCTTCATATCGGTGAGTACTTCCAACCAGTGGTGTGGTGGGCGTGTGTGACCTCGGCCCGGCAAACGGTACGGCGAAAACCACATGTTGTTTTTTTGCACCATCTTCAGTCCATGCGTTGCCCACCTTACGTTATCTTCCACTTGCCTCAGCAAAAGGACAGGGTGAGGAAGTCGAGCATCTGATATAGGGAGCACATGGTCCGGGCAGCATGGTCGATGCAGCTAAATCAACTCATCAAATAATAATCCTTCAGCTGTAACACCCTTTCAGGGCCTAGCTGCCATGCCACCCGAAGGAAGCACGAGGGCTGGGATACTGCCAGGTTGCCCAAGCCTAGACAGGGGAAGTCGAGATGCAGAGGTCGGGTTCGAACCACGGACCTTCCGGTTAGTAAATTCGCGCTCTAACCACTGAGCCCTCCCCCCCTAATCAACTCATCAACTAGACAAGCGGCTGATTTGATGCCAGTTGAGCACTGCTACTTCAGTGTTCCCATGATACATGATCAACACCTCGAAGGCACGGATGGTCAGAGGCAAGCATTGTCTTTTGTCCTTAGCGCATAGTGGACATGTTTCGCAATGGTAAGCAACACTAGACGCGCTGTCGCGTTTTAGACCCTGCCTTTTACCAACAGGATACTGTTACGTCGATCTCAAAGGTGCCTAGGATTAGGGTAAGTGGAACGGTCCCCACTGCTTCTAGCATCTATTTCGTCAGCAGTGCTGCCGTCCGACGTGATTCAAATACCCAGATAGGTAAATATGTCCAGTACCTGTAGTGGTTCTGATGCCAGGACAGGATTTGGGGGTGCGCTGGCCCAATCATGTTATAGCACTTTGCACTTCCAGTGTGCAAAGTGCACGGCAACACTCATGGCGACATTATTTAGTTTGTTTTATATGTGGATGTAATGTGAACCAGGTGGCGAAATATTGTCTGCGTAATCCGAGTCTTTAAGGTTTTCCCCAGATAGAAGTTTTACGCCACGAGTCGAACAACTAATAATGTTTCTTCCATAATTAATTCAATTACGAAGTTGAAGAGGAGAGGTGACGAAGGGCGGCTATAATGAACATCACTATGGTGATGAGCTCAGGATAATAATCTCCGTAGTCTTTCACGCGCCAACGGGTGTTCAAGTATAGGGATTTAGGGAGTGTGACAAAAATTTTCCGTACACCTTTGATAGAGAAACATCGTCACAAGCAGTGCGGCAGACGGAGTCGAATGATACTTTTAAATCTGGGAAGACAACGATTGTTGGCCTTCTCTATATATGATAGTGTTTCAGACGTTATCATAAGGTAAGGGTGTGGTCGAAGCATCCACGACCCGAACAGAACCCTGTTTGGATTCCACGACTCTGTCCCCCGCGAGTGCTAGTTAGCCTGAGTGGGATGATAGTTCTGGGCAAGTTAGAAGCGATGGTCACCAAAATGCTATTGGGGTCATTCTCACATTCGGATGCAACATTTTTTAAGGACAGGGACGGTGTCAGGTATCCGCCATTTCTCTAGGAAAAAAATTCGCCCTTCGATTACCCTGTATGAGTTTTGTCAGACTGTAAACGAGTGCTTCTCCTCTATCCTCAGAGACGGCTATAGGGAGACAGTCAAGACCAAGTGCCTTATTTCGCTCCATCTTCTGTGCGTAAATTCCTTCAGCCTGCTAATCGCATCGTTTTTGGAGGACTGGTATATGATAGAGTTGGCTCTTGAACCAAGAATTTCGGAAAGAAATGTTCATCTTCTAATGTTTATTGCGCCCGCACATTATTCTGTGAACTGAAAAGTCCTCTGTTAATTACGACACCCTTCCTTGGACTCTGATTGAGAAACCTTGCTCACGAACAGTCAAGTAAAACCTCTTTTGGAATCTTTGCTGGAATGCACGAATGTAACTTTGGTATAACGCCTTTTTTCCAGTTGCTTCTGCTCATTTCTGATGACTATTTTAGTCTAGTGTTTTAGTTGTAACTGTGTGCCTCAAGTACATTGGTCCTAGCTACTCCATCTTCGCTCGTTGTATACGATGCTGTAATAGGTTCACTTGCGTCATATTGTTTTGTGTTGCACCACGTTTTATGTAGATCAAAGGCTTTTAGGCCTCTTCGACGACTCATCCATGAATGGTTGGATGCCTTCCTAACGCTTGGATGCAAACCAACTCGCTACGTCGATATTGTATTCCGGGTCTTTTTCGCAGTGCACATCCTCGTCCCGGAGACACCTGGAGTGGCCTTTCTTTTGAGCCTCAGGTTATCTTTTGAAGGACAGCTCTTACAAAACGAGGTCTTGTCTTCTCAGGAACTGTTGTAAATAAAATCTCTCGCCAAAATACCCCCTTTACTTCGGCTGTCTCGACAAGATGACCCTGAGTTGTGCGAGCGGATCATCGGAAACTGTGCTTGTATTCTCAAATGTCTGTATTCTAAATGCCTGACAAACCATATTTTTCATTCAGGACTCATGAGATGATTATGTGTGTTTGGTCATCTCATTAGATTTCACCGTACGGTAATCTTCACTCAAGTGCTGTTTAATCACTCGGTTCAACTAACCGACGATCATCTTGGGGCACCAAATACGTGGCGAGGACATGGTTGGTGCTACAATGTGGAAAGCGGAGGTGAATGTATGAACGTCCTGACTCTCTGAGTTTATCCAAATGAGGGACTGATGGGTGCGTAATTTCAGCAAAAAAGTCGTTTTCGGAGATAACCTACGAACGAGAGCAGCTTAATTAGTTTGAGGCCCATTTTCTCACTTCTTCAGCGGATGCAGACATCTGAGCCCAGTTCTTTTCAGAACCACCAGGACCCATGTCAACAAGCAAAGTTGTAGACCTATAAATTCCGTCGTGATCAAGTGCAAAACTTACATGTACAGCCGATATTCCTACTTCAGTGGTACCAAACGAGACTTTTGTGGACTTTTGCGCACTAATTCAGTCGCCTTCAAAAGATGCTCTGATTACAGAGTAGAGCTGCTGTCTGTCGATTTTAAGGACACAGTGGCATATTCGAGTTGATGTCGAGTGCAGTCGACACGGACAATCAAGAACCCATTTACCTCCTACCGAACCAACCTATTTCACCGTAAGGCGTGAGAGTTGTGCCGATGTCAGTATATCAACACATATCACACATTGGAAGCGCTCAGGCTACAACCTGAACGCGCTTTTAATCACAACGTATTGATGACGTCATCCTGACTGGTGATAAAACGCTTAAAAGTCAATTACCATGCTGCGATCAACTACCAAATATATTTCGACTTATCTCTCGACACCACGCGTCAGGTACACTATGAGAGTACTGGTATCCGTAAGATGAGTCCACATGGTGAGCAGCAGTATAAGCTTACTGGCATTGGTATTGGAACGTTCGTTGTTAGCCTACTACTGGTGGATTGTCCAAATTCGGCTATCGAAACGGGCTGGGTCTTGAAATGCGTCATTCTGTTTATGGTCTTTCGTCAGTGTCCCTCTCCAGAGCTGGACTTAATTTAAAATTAATGTTTCCCAAACTTGCCTGGACTCCATCTCTTTCGAAGTTTAAATCTTCTTCGACCTCGCATATCATTCTTTAACCTCCCATACAGCAGTTGTTTGGGAATGCGGTCCGGTGTAATGCGTTCCAAATGGCCCAACCAACGCAGCTGTTTGTGAGTCAATTTTGTCTCGATTGTGTACATTTTTGCCTTCTAAAGGGCCTGATTATTCGGGATTCGGTCCGACCAATGTATGTGTACAATCTTTCGCAGACGTTGTAGATGAAATCATTTGAGTTTTCTGATATGATGCCGGTATATCACCCATGTCTCTTTGCCTCATAGAAGTAAAGGCATCGTGATAGGGTGGTATGTCACAATGCAACGCGCTTCCTCATTACCAGTCACCTCTATATTTGACAAGCTTTCATTCCCTCAGCTAGGACTCAAGCTCATATGGGATGTGGCTTACCCGTTCGCTGCCGTTAGGGGCTGTAACTCCACTTCTGGATGTGCCAGTGGAGTGAAATCGCCGACGAAGAGCACCATACTTTCCTTGGAGTTAAGCAGAATCCGGCTGGCTAGAAAGCCGTTTGACTTGAACACGGTTGTGCAGATGATACCGAATTTTGGAACACTTTCATGGATACTGAAATTAGATACCAGTTGAATAAATTTGGCGCTTAACGCAGCCTTGTTTTAGCCCCCCTGTCAATTTTGGAATCCGCTATCCTAGTTCCACACGCTTGACCACTATTCCTCATCCTATAGGGAAGAGGTTCGGCAAGTTTGACGTGCTTGTTTGTGCAGCTCATTTTCCGAAGAACGATTCACAAAGCTCCTTTGTTCACCGAAGTCTATTATGAAGCCAACGAACAGGAGGTGCAGTGGTTAGTTGGGTTTTCGGCATTTGTTTCGTAGTTGTCCCACTGAGAAGATTTATTCAATTCTGTGCTGTCCGTCCGACGATCCGCATGGTTCTTCTGGTTCGGCTTTACCTAAGATTTCCATGTTCGGGCGATTCTCCAGAATACGAGCCTGGATTTTGCCAGCACTGTAAGTTAAGCTGATTCCGCGGCAATTGTATGTCTTCTGTCTGAACAAGGCACAATGGTGACATCCTTCTGGTCCTGTGGGACATCCTCAACTTTTCATAGTGGCCGAATTAGACTCCGGAATTTTTGGTGTGGTCCTTGCCCACCAATTTTGAAAGTTCCGCGAATTACCCACCGTTCCCAGGGCATTTTTGTGTTGAGTTTGCGGCAACGGTGTTTGTAGCTCTTCTAACATTGGGTTACCATCTATATGGTTGTTCGTACGTAGAGGCATGTTATTCAATTGTCCCCATTCTACTTCCGATACGGCAGTGAAGCATCAGTGTTGAACACTGATGTCCTGCTGTCGATGATGATGATTCTACTTCCGATGGGCGGTTGAGTAGTTTGGACGAGTGAATCTCCCACGCAGTTGACATATTTTTTGAAGTTTTGGCCGGTCCGGTTGTTTCAAAAGATCTGCAGACACCCAGTGCCAGGTCCGTGAACTTCTTCCAACGCTCCAAAAAACCGTGAGGGCGGCGGTTTGCATACGTCTGGGTGTATCCACTGCTTTGCATCCATTATTCATTATTTAGCTCGCGCAAACATTTTGTCGGATTGGTTCTTGGGGTTCATATGCTTCCTGCTCAGTGAGCTTGACGGGTTCGTCAATACCTTCACTAAAACTGTACTTTACTGCTCAACCATGGATGAAACCAGTTTAACGTCCGTCCAACAAATCATTTCGCGCTAATTTCTTCATCTCATCAATCCACAGTACAACTTTGCTTATGTCTTTTCAGTATCGTTCACCGATAATCTGTGGACTCCTGTGGAGTTGATTTCGACAGCTCGCTGGACAGCGCCTGAATTTTTGTCACAATTGGATTCTCCGACATTCATTCGTTCCACGGCGGTTTAGTTCCCTCAAGGTGAACTACAGCTTCTCTCTTACCAAAGAAGGATCCACGAATCACTTCGGTAAAGAGGATGTTTTCACTTTTTGCCAGACAATAGCACAGTTAATTAATCTGCGTCCACTTCTGCGGCAAGCCCATGTAACCAGTGAGGGTGTAAGCTACCTTTTAGCAATAGACAACTCAAGAGCCGCAAACATTGACGAAAAACGGTGGTCAGTGTTGTCCGTTGATCCACTTCCGATGTGCTCTAGTATCTTTTTCCAGATTTTTTTGAATTTCGACTAAATGGAGTGTTAGCGTCTCCTCGTTGAGAAAAGGTGGAAGCTGGTGAATTTCTCTGGAATGACATTCAGGAGCTGAGTGTACAACTCAGCCTTCTTCAGAATGAGACGATGTGGGCGCGTAGGCATTCACTAACGTAGCAAAACGTCCTCACTCGGATTGAATTCGGATTGTCATCACTCGTGCTTTGATACGGTTTAGTTCGCTGAAAATTCCTACTAGCAGGTTTATGGATACTTCAAATCTAAGTCCGTGTTCCCACCGATTGTCCTTTCACATTTCTGCCCAGAGGAAGTGTCCAGTTGCAGCTCCTGTTTTGTCAGTCATCTGTTGCTCAACGTTCCAATGTCGATACTACAGCGTTTGAACGGAATGTGCTATCCTCACTCCAACCCCGTCACTAGTCTCCCCATTCACTGGGGTTCTGATGTTCCAGGTTCCAGGTCTAAGTTGTCGAACGCTTTTCTTCCATAAATAAGATGCCCTGGTGCTTGATCGTGATGTTAAAAATCGGTTCGTTCCCAGATATCCGGGCCTCGGATCTGGATTGGTTTGAAATAGTCCGCCTTGAGCGCACAACATCCTGTTCTGACTAGCAAGGCAGCAAGTCATGGGATTTTCTTGAGGGGACCTATAGGAAGACAGCTAATCAAAGTTCTGACGCGCTTGGTTGTGGAAGGCTGGCCTATCTCGGAGGCCCAGAGACTAAAGCATGAATGTTTCGCACCTAATGTTGATGCTCACAGAAAGTGTGTTTGCAGTCACACCGAGCTATTGACCTTTTGAAGTATTCTGACCGTATTAGTTAATACGCCGGTGGTCACGATCAGCCACTGAGCGACCAGAGTATGCAGTTTTTATATTCGAATCATTCTAACCTGTCCTTCCTCGGGGGAAGGTAACATTGCAACTTTCATAAGTATGGATATGTTAGTCGATATCTCACTCTATTGTTGCTCCTGACGCAACAGACAGTAAGACTTCCCTATCGAACCGCCTCATAATAGGATTACTGATGTTACTCATGTCACGAGGTATCGCTATTCTTCTGCCCGTCCGCTCACCGCCGGCATACATGGTTGAATACAAAAGGACAAATATTCTCATTAGCATAGCCATCAGGGTCATCGTGACTTGTAATCCCGACCACAAAAAGGCATAAGTGTGTCTCAACACACATTCCATGTGGCGTGCTGTCGAGCTGAAAGCATACCGATGACCGTTTCATTTGTAGCTGGACTTTGCGTGTAAACCTCGTTTTAACTGACCTTAGGAAAGTTAGATTTCAGTTTCTGGCACGAAATTGTGTAAATCCGCGTGAAGATAACTTTACTGTCGTATATTATCACGGTATGGGTTAGTTTTACACTTATCAGCACTTCCAGAAGCGAGACCTTCCCGTCCACTAAGAAGAGCAGAGTTGAATGCTTAATGGGCCCATGTATCCTGCAGTGTAAATACGCGAGGCGGGTCTGACTGCCGATATTTTTGACTTTAACCAAGCTCATACATCTTTTCACACTCAGTGCTGTTCAGATTGTCCTTTTTCTTAATGCACGTCCAGCTAACACTGTCGGTCGTTCTTCCTATTAGTCGAAACTGTGTTTTGTTCCACGCTGACGGTCAGCTGATGACGTTTCTTGAAGCTATCTCTGTTTGTACGGATTGGTTGGCCACAGTTTTACCAGCCCGGAGTTCCAGGTGATGAAGTACTTGTCCTTCAAATAAGGGAGACGGGAATAACGTTTACCGACCTAAGACAGCGATGGTGCTTTCCCCAAGAAAGTTCAGGTTAGTACTCGCGCACTCCGGTCGCTAAACGGTTGACCCTGACCGCTTTATTCAATACGGTCAAAATACAATTAAAGTTTAAAAGTCAAGTGGCACCTGCTGTTCGCAATAACATTAGGAGTCAGACTTCCATGCCTTACTCTGCTCCCCCAGGTTAGGTCTTTTTCTCTGTCTTGTGTGTCAAATTCAAATTCAAGTCAAATTCATGGGGTACCCGGAATACACCTGCTATTTCCGGGCTCATTAGTCAGAAGACTGCGCCGTTCTGCGCATGACGCGGACCATGAATAAAATGAAAACATTTCGTCTTGGAACTTGGAAATTGGGTCCATTTGGAATGGACTCAAAGAACGACAACGTTAGGAGACTACTAACGATGTGTGCATCTTTCTAACTCGCAGTAACAAACACGTGATTCCATGCGTGTTCAGTGATAAAAAAGTGATGCCTGGAACTAAATGCAATGCGGACTACTCCTCAGTGTGCGTTAAAGTAGGTGTCGCACTCGGAAAATTGCCTGGAGGGAACTTATTCAATTTGAATGTAGGAAAGCTTAAGCACGAGAAAACTGCATCGGAATTTGTCGAAATTTCGACACAGGCCGGCCGATAGCCAGTCCCAAGCACACCTGGAATTCAATGGGCCCGAATTTAAACATGTCCAACCAGCTTTTATGGGCACCGCTGGACTGAAGTAAGACCAGAGAGGAGATTGCTTTGATAGGAATAACTCATCGATATCTACCCTGACTCAAATGAAGATCCGACAAACCCAGGAGTACAAAAGCAACCCATAAGCTTCAGAACCAAGCCTCTAAAACATATGCAGAAGGCAAAGAATGAATTGTGGGCCAAACAAAGTGAAGGACTCCAGCAGTCTGTTGGTAGCCGTTGTAACAGAGGCTTCACCGAACTGACAAAAATCTACGGACCGAAAATCCGTTACCTTCAGCTGATAGAAGACAAACTGGTGAAAAATCTAACAAGCTCGATGAAATTTAGGCAGCCTGGAAACCATTTTTCAACACTACTCGACCGGTCAGGGGACGTCAGTTTGAACTGTTCAGCCCACTTGCCCCAAGATACAGTGAAGACTTACGTGGCTGACTTGCCTAGAGCCTCAGCACTGCTGAGGGACGTAACCTAACTGCAGGTTGGGCAAACAGCGGGATTGGACAGCTTGCTTGCGGAGATATTCAAGCTGCGAGGACCGATACTGTTGAATGAACTTCTTCGGCTACTATGCAGCATTTTGGAGGAAAAGGGTGCTCCACAAAATTTCAAAGATGTAACGATAATTCCTCCGTTTGAAGAGAAAGACAATCGACGGAAGACAGAGAACTATAATTGAATCAGTCTGTGCGTAGAAAACAAAAATACGGTCCGTATCCTACTTAGTTGACTGGCAGCTGGCGTTCTGGAGGCAAACGTTCTTGAAGAGTAATGTGGATTTCTAAACCGCTGGAGTATGGTTGATTTAATTTTTGCTGCAAGGCAAATCCAAGAGGAGTTTCGTGAACGAATTGACCACTCAATGGCCTGTTTGTGGGCTTCACCAAATCCTTCAATTCAGTCAACAGAGAAGCATTGTGGATCGTACTGAGAAAATTTACCGGTCAGACAAATTTATCAACCCCATTAAAGCATTTCACGTCGCAATGAAAGCTCATGTGCTGACGTGCGGAACATTCTTGAACGACTTCCTAATTGGTGCCGTAGTGAAGCAGGGCTGTCTCCTTACCCAGCCCTTTTTGGCCTCTTAACAATCACCTATGAGACTTGACCTGTTCGTGCAGGGGAACTAAGACGTCTTCAGGTGTTCGACAATCGTTGTCCCAGAACCATATATCGTGTGGGTTGGTGTCAGCCTATTCGTAACGAGACAATTAGAAAGCGAGTCTTCGTTTGTGCAGCGGGTACTTCCATTGAAGAATGTGTCCAGCACCAGAAGCTGCATTGGTTGGGACATGTTTTGCGTATGCCTAACCATCTTTTGCCGAAGAGAGTACTATTTTCCATGCCCAATTCAGAGTGGCGGAAGCAGAGAGGTGGCCAACCCTTGACCTGGGAGAGGGGTATGAAGGAGATTACGAAACGCTTGGGTGCTGTCGGTGCTACTCGCCTTCCAGGATGGGGACCGCGTGATCCCCACTGCGCCTGATTGGAGACTGCAAGATATGGCTGCCAACCGATGTCAGTGGCGTTCTTGTTGTCTGTTTCTATCCAGATTGCCTGAATGAGTGTCTGGAGGTGTAGACACCTCGGAATGATTGTAGTCAGCTAGCGCTAAGTCCCTTCATCGTCCACCTTTTTTCTTTTCTTCACAATAAAGCTTTCAAATAAATCATTTTTGTACGGCAGCGAAGCATCGGTGTTGAACACCGATGTCATGCTGTCGATGATGATGATGATGAACAATCACCTGCGCACAGGCATTTTGCCCTCGAGTAAGTAGTGTAGCAGTTCACTGCCGATTGGATAGTCATATGTTGAGTTCGGGAACTTCTCCGGTCAAAACACTGCAGCCCTAGTCCAGTGTCTGGATGCTACTGCTTGCGAATGACTGCTCCTTTTTCACATCCCTAAGCGGAATTACAGCAAATGGCTGTGGCCTTCGGCTCAACAGCGTCTCTCCTTGGCTTGTGTGTAAATAGTTCTAAAACTTCCTTTCATCATCCCGCACTGAGGATTGGATAGGAAACACTATGAATTCTGTTAAGTGGTTGTGAGATAACATGCTTTGCGGATTTATGCTATCTTGGCAGCGCACCATCCATATATATGACACTTGGAAATGAAACAAACGCGCGGGCTGCAAAAGTCTGCGCGGCGTTTGGTCTCCTTGAGCAACGCGTCTGGAACAAGCGTCATTTGAGCATAGACATCCAGGTTGCAGTATATCGGGCTGTTGTGCTGTGCCCCACTACTGTATGGCAATGGATGCTATTAAGATAGAATATAACTATGTAGATAGATTTAACTTGCACTCTTTGCGCTTGACCATTTTGATCCACTGGAATGACGGAATCTACAAAACACAATTCCTTTGGAGAACAAACGCTATTGTGGTTGAATGCAACCTGATGGGGAACCTGATCCGCTGGTTAGGCCACTCGAAAAGAATGGCGGAAATTCGCATCCCAAAACAACTTGTCTAGTTCGCTCGAAAACGGAATTCGAAGTCGTGAACACCCGGAGTTCGGCTGTTGGGATAACCTTCAGGTAGGTTTAGAAACTGTAACCCCTATTTTGGGTCGTGAGTGAACCTGGCACTCGAAAGAACGACATGGAGGACGGCTATCCAAACAGGTGTGAGAAGCTTTGAGACGTGACTCGGTACAATGCTAAGAACAAGCAAGTCGTTCGAAAGGGGCTGGATCTTCCCAATGCAGCCTCTGCTTTGTGGACTTGCGCAACATACAGGCGAGTGCGTTTTAATAAGATCGGTCTTGTGTGTTACCAGCCTACTCACCGGACCCCTTGATAAACGTAACCTTCTGGGACACAGGTTCCGTTTTCTGATAACCACCCCCTGACATTGTCATCCTAAGGATGGAAACACCATTATCCACATGGTTAATTGGATACCACCAGGTTGTTCATTACCACCTTGACGGTATGTTAATGGGTGGCCCGCGGTAACGTTCTCATGAGGGGGGTGTAGTATTACACTGAAACTCAAGTGAATTGATGAATGACGCCCATATCTAGATGATAAACAGGTAACCCGTACCAGTGCCGATTGTTGTGCCATCATGTATAGGCGAGCTTGTGGCTTGCGATAGGCCTCTGCATTTGCGCTCGTGGGTCTTATTCCATCGGAGCTACATCAGTACCGAGAGGTTGCTCGAAGCACCAAATTCGGCTCCGTGCAAACTGTCTGTGGCTTCTTACTATGCACAGACATTCAGCGGTTTGACCACTGTTGACCGGCAAATCCTATTCATATTTTTATCATTACTTTTCTCTTGATTTCATCCGAGTTCTCTTTATTCGAAAATGACCGTCACCGGATGGTTGTTCATTTCATCCGTGACTGGCTTTTTAACGTGAAGGATCTATACGCTCTTCTGTCCCCAAACGGCCATGGTCGAACAAATAAGTTGAAGTAACATTGGTCTTTCACTACAAACACATTTTACATTGGTTACACAATGAGGACTCATGCGGCTATCCGAACTACCTATGCATCGCATTCAATTTTACGAGAAAGTTTTACCTAAAATTACGAACCTGGTTTTAGATTCCAAAGTTATACCTGTTCAGACCGACGAAATCCGCGTCAAAGTGGACTTGAGGTTTGTTTTTTGGGTATAGCATAGGTGGAGACTCAACAATGCGGTGGATATCGTTGGGTAGTTTTGAGTACCAGTGGCGATTTGCTATCAGCCTACTGCTTTTCGGGCGAACTGTTCGATTCTTATCCTTATTATTGTTCAAATCTATAAAGGTTACATTCCTCATGGAACTTTTGCTTCATGTGTAGCTGGTGTCATCTGGTGTTCTGAGTTGGTGGAACGCACTATGTTCAATGTAGTTCAGCTCATTTACTAACTTTTAATTGTGACCTTCTTGAGACATCAATGATCTGGCTTAGTTTGGGTCTCTCGAACTCTACTATCCATAGGTACCCTCGGGAAACCGAATCACGAGTTATATTCAGCTTTCAGACGTTTGTGGGCCTACCAAATACTAGTTGACTTAGTTAAATACACTTATTTGCAAACCAATTTGGATTTGCGCGAGACTCACCTGGAACCCAGCTGAATCTCTCATTTATGATTTTTTGAGTAGTGTATTACGTCTATTTGACTTACTTTTCTAACTTTCCGTTACATATTTAGCTTAGCACTTCAAAATTAGCCGGATGAATCACTTCAGGAGTCTTCAAAATTTACGCGCCGTAGTGTACCTTTTTACTACCTCTGATTTGACTCAGTTGATGCCAGCACCAAACGATTTGAAGTTCAGCGAGGTATCGAATTCCACCCACTGGACACCTTTAGGGATAATAGGCATTTAACCATCAAGAGCTTGTAGAATGTTAGCTTATGCATGCGGTGCGTGACTTCGTTGGCGGAAGAAACCAACACCGTTTCCTGAAAATGATCCCTGAGTTAGCTGAGTAGATAATCAACACCTATAATGATAATATATACGCAGCTTTGCATATTCGAATGAAATGCAACCTAAATGGCGCGAATACTGTTCTTGTGTTCAGAGTCACAGCTGGGTTGCCACTGTTTTATTTTGAATGTTCCTCAGCTTGTTTCTCCGTACAGTACGAGGTGGACGACAACACCTGCAATAAATGGTTTGATGTTTCTCGGTTAATTAGTATAAACCAAACTCATCAAATGTGACACAATGCAAATGTACGATGCAACCAAACTTAGTCAGGAGCGATCCAAAAAAATGTGGTTTTGGAACCCCAGACTTCCCGGTCAGTTGCTCGTGCCAATCGACAAATGGTTCATTCTTGTGACCAAACCACTTGCATTTCCGTGAAGCGGAGGCTTGGCACTACTTTTGGATGCTGAGGTGGCTAGTGAAGGGTTTTGGCCATTACTCCTCCTAGAAGTTAAGTGCGAGGTTGCATCATCGGATACTTTGGCGAAATACCCATTCGCGATTTATTTGTCTATGCTACTGGATTTCAGGCTGGTCTCCATCACCTTCGTTATTTTGAAAATGAATGATGGATTTGCTGGGCTTTTTCAGGTTAAATGGCAAACAGAAAGAAGCCACTTGTGGAGCTGTTTGTCAAGGCGGCCACCACGGATAAACGAGAAAAAGGAGCATGTTTGATCGGTCAGCAGTGGTTTATGACACTTTATAATCTAGTGGAACAAGGACTCATCGATCTTCGATTCACGCCCATGTCGCTCGAGCTACCGCCGCATAATTATGTCCGGTTGAATGCCGCTAGACATCTGCCTATAGCATGGATCGAATCCGGCTACATCCACGGCAAAGACCAGTCCGGCCAAATCATCGCTTCGACGGACGGGCTGGAGGTACTGATGGAGAAACTTGGGTCACCAAATCTGGACCCACAGGTTGAGCCAGCGGATGTTTTACGAGCCGAGGAAGTTTTTGAAGATTTGTACATTAATTTGATGAACTTTATTCGCAACGACAATTACAAGCCCCTGCTAAACACACTTATTAAGTTGGATAGCTACTTGGCACAGAAAGCCCACCCATATCTTTTGGGTGAGCGGCTAACTTATCCAGATTGCCAACTGATGCCGAAATTGCAACATGTGCGTGTAGCCGGTCGTGCTTACAAGGATTTCGATATTCCAGAGGATTTGATTTATCTATGGGCTTACATCGGAAGGATGTACCACACCAAGGCGTTCACTTGTTCTTGTCCGTCTGATAGAGACATACTTGTCCACTATGCCGAAAAGGATCCACTCCCACGATCTATTCGTTTGAGTCTTCTGGGCCCAGAATTTTTGTGTGAGCTACCTGCTACTTTGGAAAGCTCATCAATCGTCAATGGCGATGCGTAAATAACATGCAGATTTTAATTTCACATAAGTCACTCATACATATCATTTCATACAGAACAAACATTACTTTACTGGTATTTAATCTCGAACCGCCATTTCACTGATTTCATGTATGACCAAATGATTCATGAATTTGTTGTTTGCCTTTTGCTCCCCTTGGTGAGTAGCTCTGACGCCATCCCAGGTTCCTTTCATCTGAATTCATGTGTTTGACTTGCAAAAACGGTTTATATTGTGGACAGACCTACCAGTTATCCTGCAGCTAGTTCGTCAACACTCCACTAATTCCAAGTAGCCGCTTGCAGTAGTCGCGTGGTTCTTATTTCAAATGCCTCATGAGCTAGAGCAGCGAATCGGTTGCACGTTTCGTTGTTACCCAGATCAATTGACTGCTCTTGACTGAGAATATGAGTGCATTAGCTCACCTCACTTCTTATCGTGCTTTTCGAGCCCAAAAGCTAACGTATGGTGCTTCTGATTGGAGTTCTTGGCGCACGTTTTGCGCAGAAAAACAACATGATCAATGGAAATTTTCTGCTCTGAGATTTTTAGTGCTTATTTAATTTCGGTGACCATGAGATTTAAATGTTCGTTGCTTGTGAAACTTATGTTCCCGGTCTTTTTGGCACCGCTAATACGAATACATCAGATTCGGTCACACTCCTGGTACCGCTTTTTAGCAGTTCAATCTACCGATCTTTCGGACGTTCTCAAACCTCACTTAAAAACTTCAAACCTTTATTAATCTTTTTACGGTTGTTTCTGGCTAGTCATGCGTATCAATCCGACTCAGGTGTTGAGGATTAAGTGCACGCGTAACGGTTTCCGCCAAATATACGTAAGGGGATGCAAATTTTTCATCCACCATCAGTGAACCATGTTAAAATTTGCAATGAAATAGTTAAGACATTACAATTTGAAAGGATTGTGTTCGGACTTATTTTTACAAACGAACTGCAATGTGCTCGCCTAAACATGCGTTTACAATGGGCAAAATCACTCCTGGGGAACTAAGTCGTTGCAGTGCTGCGGTGTTTCCACATTGTTATACGGAACTCAGCGATGAGACGTTTTTCAGTTATGATCATCGATGGTTTTAAGGCATCTCCAGGAATTCATCACAATACCATGTTAGTACTACTGAGGCTTTTGGGATGGAACTTGCATCCTATAGACCAGCTGATTTCATGGTTTGCATTAATGATATTAATGGTGACGCGGTCGTCCACGTGCTTTGTGACGTGAAGAAGCTACACGTTTTTATGGGAAGAAGGCATCTTTTATAACAGGAAACACTCACATAGATATAAAGCCACTAGTCTCACAGTCACAGTATGAGGCTCACCGATAGATTACAAGACGTCAGAATTAATCTGGTGATAGTCTTCAAAGTAATGATGAATTCTTCTAGTTGGAATGACCTATATGCTCAGAGCTTCCAGCATCGAGAGATCGGTCTTAGCATTGCTTGGTAAACTTTGAGAAATTCGAAGCATTTGTTGTACAATCAAAATGCCCTCCAAGTTTGTTAGGATGGGAGGCCGTGACAGATGCTCTGAATAATGGGGTTATTAGCGAAGTTAGCTTGAAATATGTCCTATTCGAGTCCAGTTTCAAGTCTAGAAGGTGCGCGAGTTGCTCAAAGTAACATAGTAATCATGTAGAAAGCTCGTACGCCTGTGTTTCAAATATAGCTTGAAAACGAAGTTCATTCAGGGACCTTCAATCACGTATAAAAAAGGATCGCCTTTAGCAGGTCTGAACCTGCCGTCCAAATGAAAGAGCAAGCAATTGGGGGTTTGTGGGCCACACTGTCCTAACTAGCGTCAACACAAGTGTCGAGTCGTGGGCTAGTTTCCATTGATTCTTCTGTTTTTGAAAGGCTATCCTGTTGTCTGAAAGTGTACAGTTTTATGCCACATTTTATCTTGGTCTATAGTCCGAAGTGCTATATAAAATAGAATGAAACCGAAAACATGGCACAGTCGTGAATGATGGTAGAATGATAGGTTTGTCATGGATAAACAAGATGCTAGTCATGACGCATTAAGATCTTCCAGCAGTTTAAAATCTCAAGTTAATGGTAATATATCTAGAAGATTCCGTGTTTTACTGGTAGCAATTTACACCCGGATTTTTACAGTGGTACGGCTTTGCAAATTGAGTACCCATAGTATGGGGATGAGTTCTGCAATTCACTACAATTATCGGACAAACAATCTATCTTCACACGACGTGAGCAGTGTGACCATTTTTAGGTCTTAAGGTCACTGCATCATTTTCAGCATGAAGCATTCGGCCTTACGTGATAAAAGAACGGAAGTCTGTCTCGTGTGATTATTAACATTCACGAGCTCGCCTAATCCGATTAGATGACCGGGAGACTGTGAGAAATCATACGGCTGCCCAATTCAATCGATTGCACATTGGAGCGATACCTTCATGAAACGAACTTGCAAGCTTATGAGTATTTCGAGGTTGCATAAGTAACAAAACAAAGTGTAGGAATTAGACAGTTACAATAGTACAACATTTAGGTTTGTTTTAAATATCTTGTGGGCTTGTCAGGATAACTCAGTTTTAAACTAAAGCTGCAGTCTGTGTACACATAGGTTACTCACCATTCTGCGATCGATTCTGGTGGTAAGAAGTAAAAAGAAACGGATAAGCACAGCACAACCCAGGCTGAATAATCGTTCAAGCCTCTTCACGCAACATCGAACTCACAACTATGATATATCCTGAGAGGACGGTAAGTTACCATGCGTCCCACGGGTTATACCAGACAAGGACCAGACCGATTATCAGGGTTGTTAATTTCACATATTCAACTCCCCTCTAGAAGACGACCATGACGTAGACAAGGTAGACTTGTCCGGGCAAACTGTACGAAGCACTAGTTCAACAGCATTATAATTCAACGGGAAACTGACTAAATTTGACCCCAGAAAACTATTTAGGAGCCTACAGGTACAAACGGTTTACTTGCTCTATCTATTTATGATCTGCAGTCATTAATTGCTTGATGTATTCACCTATATCAAAGTGAAATCGTTCGGTGTCACAGCTGGAAAGCTGAAGCATTCACTCCTCATTGTTTCCTTTAATTAATCCAAAATTGAGAAAAAGCCGTTGGTAATCAAGACTTGGATTTTGGACAGGTACGTGTCGGTGCATATTTAGCGTGGGTCTTTTCCGTCAGGTGTTACGTAGTGAGTGAAAAGTTAATGTGATCATTTACCACATACTTTCTGAGCAATCACTATCACGTTCTTTCGCGAAGTCGAAACGCCGATGCATTCTATTCGCTGCGTTGTGATTGGGAAACACCGCGAAAAGGTCCCGGTTACTTTGGAGTTTATATATATACGCGGATTAATGTAGGTTAAAGTGCAGCCAGCTAAAAGTCCGTGCCGAAATCTACAAACGTTTGCAAAAAATAGAATGATACAACATGCAAAGATGTTTGAAAACAAGTCGATCGATAACTCGACCATGTGATGCTGGATTGGTTGTAGCAATCCATCGACACGTAAATTCATTTGCATGGCTTGTATTCCGAATCGCTCCACCTGGCTGATTTGCCTGTCAGTTTTGCTGGGAGTATGCAAAGCAAGGCTGGTTGCTCCAAACTGACGCGCAGCGATGTGTGGTGGTTACAGAGTGGCTTTTCCCAGTTGAATTAATTAGGCGACCAACAGTGTCAGGTGTGCTCATGCACATTATGTGATTCCACGCAGCAGATGTCAGATCCCAGATGTATGTTGCAGAGTGTAATTTTGGTCTGAACGGATAATGCGGACTGATACCTAACTGTGGTCACTTGAAATTATATCAGGATTGGTTCCCGTGTCAGATAAGGTCAAAGCCGTCAAAGCGTAGCCCGTCAAGTAGAGATACACTCTGCATCTCTGAATGCCCAATATACTGGACAAAGCGGTCCGTAGACTTTCTCGGTGAATACTGATATGTCTTGTAAATATTGTGGTTCAAGCGACAGTACGGTGGTCTGATATAACAATTTAGCAGGTGGGCCTTAAAACTCCGCTATTTACTGAACAGCCTTATGAGTTGTGCGATGTCTCGAATACCGTACCAACTGAAATATGGGACAGTCTGGCACAGCATATTCATTCAAGGAAGACCATTATAGAAGAGAGGTTCGACAGGATTCAGTTGAGTCTCCCGTCAGGACCAAATCCGTATGCAAAGGAGAGTATTTGGCGAAGTTCACCAATTGTTTTTTAAGAAACTTTTCTGAACGCAATATGGATGGTTGTCCAAAATACGCTTTTCTCGCACACGTTGCAATCCTCTTAGCAGTGTCGTCCTCTTAACGCAGACATCTAACTAGCCACCGAAGGTTACCGTGAGTTACGCTACCTATGTTTTATGATGTCCTACTTTAGAGCATAGGAGCTATATTTTCCCAGTACTTGGGGTTGCTCATTGACTCTATAGGTCATGGTACACAGATAAGGGCTGGTAGGTCTGGATTTCTGTTCTATGTGTATCGGTAATGAAACGGTGTCCTAAAACTTGTCCATCTTCCCTCTTCTACCAGAATATTTTCCAAGTTGCGACGCCCACCTTTGCCGACCATTTATGTTCAAGAAGAAACTCAACGGCAATATGGATGAGCAGCCAGTTTATCCTACTGAAATCGGTTCTTACATACCATAAAGCTTAAACAGTTCGGAAGCCACCTCTTAGTGTAGTCTCGCTACACAACGTGAACCTTTAGTTTTAATGATGCGTTACTAGCTCTGAGGTTACCGAAGGCAGAAATCACGATTACTTTTCCATTTTCATGTTTAACACCTAATAGCTCCCTGTGAACTCCAGTCATGAACTGACGTGCCTACATATCGTAAAATTAGTGGAAGTGGATTACCGATGCAAAATAGCCTGGTTATTGAGACTAGCTTACATTGCTTGAGATGGCTCAGTGGTTACAGCGTGAATTTACTGACAGGGAGGTCCGTGGTTCGAACCCAACCTCTGCAAGTCGACTGCTCCTGTCTAGGCTTGGGCAACCTGGCAGTATCTCAGCCCTCGTGCTTCCTTCGGGTGGCATGGCAGCTAGGCACCGGAAGAGTGTAAGTTGCACGGCTAATTGTTCCAAGTATTCACCTAACTCATCCGCAATGCTAATTAATCCTCTGCAGCTGAAGTGGCTCGCCTTGGGCATGCTCCGCCATGTATCACTGCATAAAATTGTGCGCAAAACTGCTGTATTATAGTAAAACATAAAGGAACTGATGGATGTACCTCATAGGTTAATGTGGTTCTACTACCGCAATGCTATCATGCTAAGGCAGACTGATTTCTCCGAAGTGGACTCTGCAAGGCTCCCTCCGGATTGACATTGGGCCATAGCTCGCAAGAATTAGGACACCGGGTCCACTCAATTGGTTTGTATTGGCAAAACTGTACGCGGACGTCCAGTTGGCGTGGACATGGAAACTATATGCCAAGAAATGTGATACTGTGGTAGGCCAGGCCTATGCATTCGCCTTCTTCAGGCCGAAGGATTTAATCTCTTCCTCAAGAAATTTCGTTTTTGTGCGTGGACCCTATTCCGGTATGATTTTTATGATACAGTACATTAAGGAAATAGTTTTTCGTTTACCTATTGAGATATAACTTTTGTGGCTTATCCGTATTTCCCTAAATATGCGTAGACTGAGCGGGTATGTGAGGAAGAGCAACACTCACAGTGAGCAATATAAAATGTCAGCTATCCAAATAATCGAATGACCACACCTTTCACTTTTTTCAGTCAAGACATTTTGTGGTCAGGTATGCAGCATTTCACAGGGATTTATCATCCGAAAATGTTTCAAACTTGTCTTTTCATACAGAACTGTCATTTGTCCATATAAATGTATTCACCAGAAAAGGAGAACGTACTTGTAGCGCGGTCGTCGGCCAGGAGTAAGCTACTGCCCTCTCGGAGCCATCAGTACGTAAAGAAGTAAATAACCAAAACTGAAGAGGTGCAATCGGACAATTTCCTCTTAGCAAGTGTAAAAACAACCGAAACAGCAACATTACTTTGATCATTTCAGCAACACCACCAACAGCACCATCATTCTGATAGTGACTTACTTCAGGATAGACACTGAGGAGCCACCTCGATAAGTATGAATAATATGCGTAGCTAGGCAATAAGTGAATCTGTTTTTGAGAGTCGTTTACATCTTTGATTAAGATTACAATTGCTATAATCTTACTTGGGAGCTTTTATTAGCGGGATATAAATTCAGATCAACCAATTAGATAAACGGTACACCCACAACCGAAAAGGTGAATAGAATATATAGTCAGAAAGAAGATGAACGAAGAGAGTTGGCTGATGAGATTTGGATCTGTTCTTTGCAGCGATATAAGTCTAGTCAATCATCACCTGGATTTTGTCTTCAAAAAGCGCTATGCACAGCATGATCCCGACCCCAGTGAATAAGCCAAAGCTCTGTAGGAATACTTGTCCAACTCTTGTCTGTCCAGGGCGAAGCTCGGCTGAGCTCAACTCAGGAAGCTGTAGAGGGGTTCAGATTTGGAATCAGGATGAGATATACTGGGTGCCAATAAAGGGCTAATAAAGAAAGAACTAACTAGGGGTTGCTGAATCTCCCGAGAAATGGAGAGTTGCTTAATCGAGGTACAAAGGTGTGGAAGACTTTTGCGTCCATTCCAGCTAATTTCACCACTGAGATAAATACATAGATTTGATGTTTGATTCCCTTATTCGTAGAATCACGTGTGACTCCATCTTTTGTTGTCCCCAATTCAACTCTACTGCACACTTTAGTGCTTTTATTTGGCGGCTGTTGATAGTCAAATCGAATAGCCAAATTTAGTTGTGTAAAGTGGGAAGCATCAGATCAAGCCAACACAGCTAAATTACACAAACAAATAGTGGTAGAGAACCCCAGCCTTGCTACGTTGTACCTCAGATTGGTAAGACCATTCATGGTCAACTGCAAAGACTTTTAGTCAAGTGATGGGCAATAAATCATTAACAAGGGGACCTCAGGTGACTTAAGCTTAATGACCGTGCCGCCGTTCATTGAACTGAAGGTTTCTGTAAGCCACCGTGTTGACAGACGATAAGTGTCTATCAAAGTCACGAAATTTCTGTTTTGAGAGATGACGCTATATATGGTGTAGTCCGACGGCAAGCATTTCCTAATATCGGGGATTAAATAAATGTAGTTCACACCGTAACCACTCCGGCCAAGTCCATAATATTCGTCTAGGAATAAGTACTTTTATTAGACCACCCACCAAATGTTCATCATACAGTCTCTTGACAAAGACGAGGATCCCACTGCACCTCTGAACGACTTTTTCTTACATACTGATAGCGAAGGTTCGTCTGACATCTTGCTTATTGTTGTCCAAAAATAAAGTTTTTTGCTTGCACGGTCCATAACTGCCAAAAGAATTCGACTGGACCTTATCTCATCGATTTGTTTGCTCACTAATACATAATATCAATCAAGGGCGACCACAGTACACAAATCAGGCGAAAATTCCAAAAAAAATTTGGAGTTTTCCTGGAGATTTCCTATTTGGACCACAACAAGGAAAAATCCTTAATGGTACTTCAGAAAATTGTTTTCCAGATGATGCAAGAAAACCCAGAGCCAGTCAGTAGGTGACTACGTGATGTGGTTTACTTGATGGAAGCACGATTTTCGCCAAGTCCTGTTCTAATTGGCAGCCAGTCACACTGCTAACCAGTCGCTCGTTGCCAGACGGTTGTGTTCAGTATCTGGCCGGAAGATCGCGGGCGCGAAACCCCGAGTTTCGTGAGACGCGCTCTGCTGATGATTCCCAATAAAGATGAAATAGGCGTACAGTGCTTTTCGGCTTTTCAGCGTGGATTGGTTTCACTGAGAGGACGAAAACTATTGAACACTACCAGCTCTCACCACACCACCACAAATTAATAAATAATCATGAGCATCCATGTACACCAATTATACCTTACACGTTAATTTGGTGTCAGGGAAGGATGTTACATTATACTCTTTGTGGCGTTCTAGCGGACAGAATGCTGAAGTCAGAGGAGAGCATAGCTCCGATTTTTAAGGTGCTGCACGCAATCAGACGTAAGGAATTGTGTTGATGTTTGAGAAAACTTTGCCGTTGACTGGGTTCTCAATCGATCCATCGTATGTAAAAATGAAAATCATTTGTACTAAAATGCTCTGGACACTGTTAAAGGAACTCACTAGCCATGATTGATTTCACGTGCTTCCTGATGTCCCACCTGATCACCGCTCTAATAAATTCAACCTTAGTGTTTCGAAGTCGTGTTCAATGTAGCAACTTGTAGATACACCATTTTGCTCACTTTGTGGAGAGCGCGACAATAATCCCTGTGACAGAGAACGGTAGTTGACTTTCGACCTCAATTAAGATTATTACTTGCTTCAACTTCATCTCCATCCTAGAACCCCTGAGGCTTCATGAACAAAAACATGCCTAATTCCATAGTTAAGATGAGAATGACGTACCATATCTACCAAAGCGATGTAGATGAAGGTTCCGGCTGTCACGGCAAAAATCCAATAGCTTGCAGAAGCCACGTTACCTACGGCGATTCCAATCAGCATGCCAACCAGCGAAAGAACGGAGGATACCACGTTGAAAAACAAAGCTTCTTTAATACGCATTCCGGTTTTCAGCAAAACAGCAAAGTCGCCTAGACAGAAAAAATTACAAAACTTGACAAAATATAAACTTTTTAGCACATATATTGCAAAGCTAATCGGCACTTTGAAACTCTGCTTCACATTTAAGTCCCTGTTCAAAATAATAATAAAAACATTGAGCAAATCGCGGACATTCGAAACCCACCACCTACTCACACTACCACTATTTAGCAGGGGTTTTGAAACCCTGCCACTGTCTGACCAGCGGTGTTATTGACCTGTGCCAAGAGGGTGTATTGTGTTCAGGGCAACAAGTGAAGTTCACACTACTGATAACTCCTGACGTGAAAATAACAGCTTCACAGGGCTATTCGATTTCTTGGCATTAAAGGATTTTGAACGAAAAATATAGTCCACATTTAAATTCCAAAATGCTTTTTGCAGACTGAAAACTATAAGTAATCTGCTCGTAAATATTATGTCAAATATCTCAGTGGTTTACCCAACCACAAGCGGTCATCCGGCAAATGTTACATTCTGCTTAAGTATAAACTCATCATACTCCTGGTCAATCACGCGCAAAGGAACGGTATCGTTCACTTTGGATATTTGTGATGTACACAGTGGTGATCGCAATAATAATACAAGGTTAAAAGTACACACGTTGCCTTCACTTGTTGTGTGAAATTCCACATAGAATTTTAGAATTTCCCTACCACGTACGAAGATGTATGTGGCTGTTGAGTGTATTGTAGTGGTTCATTGTATTTTGTGTTGATTTCAAACTGACAGGGAATAGCTGGCAGCCACTTGCTATTAAACAGGTTTTTCCCTACAACTCGTAACCCTCTTCTCAGCCCTTTAGCATTTGCTAACGATGGCTATCAGTTCTAGCTTTCCTGCCAAACTGTTCAATGACGCCGTAAACGTAAAGAATCGATGATAGTTAGGTTTATGTTCTGCTGCAACGAGGCAGGATCAAATTTCAGGCTTTGTGTGGTCTATCCGAAAATCAGCCAAAAGCATTGTTTCTAATCCGAATAGTAATTCCATGGATGGTGCGCCTTTGAAGTAAACAAATACATTTGTTTTGTTTTAAACGCCTGCCAATTTTCTGTCTTATCTGAATGTCTAGGCTTTCAACAAGACTCGCTGCCGTAAAATTCGTTGATGCGTGCCAGTAGAGTTTGGAAGGCTGATTGCGTTGTCCAGCTTTTCTAAATTTGTGAAACTCATTTTGAAGAGTGACCGATGATTATTTTGGTAAGAGGCAATCACCTGTGTTGCCAAGAGTAAAATATCCCGCAGCCGCAATCTAATGGAGCTTTTCTGGCAGGATTCACGCCTTTTTTCTAACAGTGCCTGACACGAACAAACATAATCTTTGTCCGACCTCATCTATCGATTTTCCGCATGAAGAATCTCTTCGTAAACCAAATAATGACCAAGGTCGGCTAAAATGAATATAAATAGTATGCTGATCATTTACCTTGTTTGGTAAAAGGGAATTTTGCCTACTTGAATATTGCCTTCCAGATACGTACAATTTTCCTATAGCAAATTTAAGGATACTTAGTCTGCAGTGTGACACTCACATGTGTGCTAAATCCTTGAAGTAGTGTACACGGTTATGCTTATTCTGCTGGTTGCGTGTGGGAGGACAGAATCTGCGCAGGTTTAAAATTATACTTTATCACATCGAGTGTCATATAATACTGGACAATTTTCTGTTATCCAAGATGATTGAGTTCTCTGCAAAACAAAAAAAACGTGGGGCTTAACTCAAGCAAGCACCATCATCCCTTAGTAAAAACAGACCGATCAACCATCCGCCCCCATGTATAGGATTGCTGGGAGGGTCTTGCTCAATATAACCGTCCTTGAACTCACCTTGAACAAAATCAAGTAAGATTAACAACGCCGTACCAAATAGTCATACACTTGTAGACTGCCCCTGATTGACTGATCGCCTACCACTGCCATTGTCGCTCACTAAAATAAATTCATTTAATGGTTACACTTTCCTTTTGTTGGTATCGGTGCATAACTTAGGCAGGTAATTGTTATCAATGGCTATCTATGTTCTGCGGCTTGTCTACTTAAAGCCTCATTTCTTAGTGCCCTTTTTATCAGAAAACATCACAGATCTACTGCACACCATCGTCTACCAATTATCAGACGCATTTAGACTAGTGACAATCACGTTCTTGATCGTATGCAACGTACCCGGTGTGTATTTTCATCTGGATCAGTAGGTTTACAAATCAGGTTGGCGACCCTAGATAGCATTGCATTGTCTTTATTGTGCCCTCCAGAAAGTGGCATGCAGTAATTAATGATGATTGCATTAGCGACAAAATTAAGCCCATATACGATATTTGCAATAAGGTGCATTAAATGGTAAACGGCGGCAACTTTAAGGAAAGAAACCGAATAGAAATAACTCAAAGAATCCGCAAAGATTTGAAAAAGTGGATAAAAGCAGATTATCTGAATCGGTCTGAAAGCTCCAAAAATCTCCACGTTTCGCTAAGGCAGATCAATGCCAACATGGAAGCATCGTTGTAGCTTTCAAAATTACAACCTCGAGAAGATGAGCAAAGAAGAATGAATTGCACGTCGATAAACTGAGAAAAATCGAATAATGTCAGTATGCTGTCACCGCTTTTTCCAAGTCACTGAGCTAGGTGTCAAACATTAACGATAGCGCACCTGTACGGACGTAAACATGGGTAGCTAGATTCATTTCGAAAACATCATCTATAAGGACCGGCGTCTCTAAGCTTTTATCATGCGAAACGGAAGTCAAAATTGCAACAGCAAACAAAATACGCTTCTGAGTTCTACTGTGTTAGAGTGTGTGCAGAAAAAAAGCACGTTTCACTGTATCGCCATTGTTAAAGTCGGTTAACCACATTGTTGGAACCTTTTGTTTCGATTTGGGGATCCTGTAGACCGTAAGAAACTTTCGAATGCTTTCTCGTAGGAGAATGTTATCGGCTAGCAGGACGAGCCTTTAAGCTTTTCTAAAAGCAAAGTATTTGAAAGAACCAGGTGTGCAAGAGGAGTTTTAAAATTTGAGTCATCATAGGCAGGGAGTCACATACCTAGTTCATGAGGGAGTTCGTGGCAGAAAACAGCCACCGCTGTACTCAATCCACCCGAAATACTTTGAGCGAAAGCTGCCCCTGGAAGGTAAAAAATAGTCTGTCATCAATACTGATCACTGTTTTCACGAAGCTTAATTGAGCATGATTCTACTGTTTGCCAAAATGTACATTGAGCTTCATCGTGGAGTATGGTTATTGATCGAGCAGAACGACCGGTGTGTGTGGCGGAATCGTGAGACTAAGTACTTTGATCACTGGCATACGAAAAGCGAAAACATCATTAGGAACGAGAAATTGATCGATTTTGGTAGTAAGTCCAAGAGAACTTCTGGCAGACTTGTGAGATATATCAAGTATAATTTATTATGGATCCCTCCTTCATCATGGAGGGTACAAAGTCCTCCACTCTGCCACACGCGCCAGTGGAACGGACTGTCCATTCTGCGCATGAAATAAGCATAGCCATAGGTTACATTACACACTTCTGGCGCGGACATTTACAATCAAAGGTTATATGACCTCAGGTGAGGGAAGAATTATACCTACCTCGGACGAAATATGCTTAAGAACCACAATTCAAAGTGATTTAATGTGAGGGATCATTCACTTAGACTGGCCGGAGTAAAGATATAGGACGAATAATAATACATGTGCTCGCTGAATCATTCGTCTAGGGCATTCAGGTCTGACTTGTTTCATTATACGCGCGTCCAGAACGAACAAAATTGATTTTCCACATAGCTGTGTAAAAAAGCCGACCGTCGAGCAGGCTAATCTGACTCCGCGCTTGATAAAATATAGCCATCTGGTCCGTCAGAAGTCAAGTAACCATTGATTTTTATTATCTGCTCTGGAAATTTGGTGTTATGAAAGGACTCGGTTTCGTTTTAAACCGGAATCTTGTTTAAGGTTGGCCCAGTCAATCTGAGAATGACGAACAGTGGTAACCGAAGCCCTGTTATCCTCGAGGATTTTGGGTTGAGAATATGCCTATTAAAAGTACATTGTTTTTGTCCCAAAGAAGAGCCTTTCATGAAGCGGGAAACTGTGTCTGCACTGCAGTCCTCCTCTGTGGAGACCAAACTCCTAACTGGAGAAAGGAGACATTTGGGTTTCCTGAATGGCTGATCTACTTCCCAAAAGCAAGAGTTTGATCACCGCAATTATGATGGAAACTCTAAGGTAGTGGTAGCTTCAGTACTATTAGAATGAATAAGAAAACTTTAATATGATAATCTTGGTACCTTTTGTTTTACGATCTTGGACGCGCACAATCAAGATATTGTCACATATTTTCAAAAAAGCAGCAATGTTATTTGACCTCGATGTAGGTGCAGCATGTAGCTTCAAACGCTCAATGGTTTGAATACGGTAGATGCGAAACTTCACCTCAACATTGATTGATTTGGTTAGTAATTTGGATGTGATGAAACATCTGACAGTTGCAAAATCGATAATGGAGAGTAAAGTAAAGATTTAAAATGAAACAATGCACGACTACTCGACAACTACTTAGGTCCACATACTCAGCACTGTCTCTGCTAAATTGCGGAATATCCAGATAATAAGGCATCTTTTTGATGAATCTTATATGAGATTAACCAGTTTCAACTGTCCTCCCGAAAGAACCACCCGATGTGACTGATCAAAAGTGGCCTCTTCAGGCAAAAGGACATTCAGGAGCATGAGGTTATGGAAGAGTTTAAAGATATTCCTGTGCAACCTTATTTTCTACCACTTAGTGTTATGACACTCTTGTTAAGTGGCTTACAGTACTTATTTTATATTACTTGAATGCCGTACAGACATCAGACTACTTCTACACAGATGGTCGCAGTCTACCGTCACTCTCGACTGATGCAATCAATGACACTTCAACAGATATCATGTTGTCGAGCCAACCTAACTACTCTCATAAGCTTCGACGTCTGATCGAAAGTTCCCGGTATACCCAAGGACACAGCCAACTTAAACGAAAGTTAATCTCACTTAGTGTGGAAGAAGCATAATTTAGTGAAGTCCCACGGGATTAATGCGGATCCCAAAAACCAACCGGACCAAGTCTAACTTGGGTTCCTCAGGTGGGCACTGATGTAACTGATCCTAAGAAGGAGGTCTGGCTTTGCTCTGCATTTTCGGATCCGATCACGTTTACCATAAAATCTGGTCACGTTCAAAGCAAATGAACCTGTTTCTGTCAGGCCCTCAGTGAGGCTAGATGACTAGTCAGCTAAACAATATGGTTATCCATTCACAGTCAGGTTGTCTTTAGTTAAGATTTAGTACACTCAAAACCGGCTTTTTCACTGTATTTTTTACAAAATTCCGGTTAGGTGTTTTTCATGAGTTAGGACGCTTCAAGACCTGGCACGTTGTACGGGCTGAAATGTGGAACTTTCATTTCCCCAAATTTTAAAAGTGGTTTCAAGGAAGCAGCCAAATTTTTTTTCTTCTTGAAATGGTGTTTTCAACTTAGGACAAAAAGCCTTCAAAAGCCTTTGAGCGGAAATCAGATGAGTGCTCGACATGTCACTTAGATGTTCCAAGGGGTTGTGCAATGACTAGAAGGTGCTTTATACCTTTTGGACAACGCCTGAGATACAGTGCCTGCGCAAAGACTTTTTCAGCTATTGAGTGGAGCATTTCGAAATTTCCTCTGAGTTGTTTGAAGAATTCCATCTGCCTAACACACGAAAAATACAAGTCTGAACATGTAATAGGTATCCATCAAACTCAGCCGATTACCTGTGAGATAAACTAACTAACAAACTGACTGGGTTTTTCTTTGCTGATTGCTTCCAATCCGTCCACAGTTGAATCGACTTACGCAGTAAAACATAAGACATGTTGGAAAACAAATACTGTGAAATACCAATGACTATGCTGGATACGACTTTGATTCAAATTGTTTAATGATTATCTCCATAGGAAGAGTATCTACTGGGTGATCCGATTCATCCAGCTCATCAATTTTTTACTTTTAAAGTGAAACGCGCCAAGAATAAATTGTTCAGAGTGTATTTTGTGGTAGTTTCCTGTCTGACTGATACATCTACTTCAAATCCGGCCTCGTCTGAAAAGTGGCTTCCTGTAAGTGGACGAACAACAGTACACTTACCAATAGCCATTCCGTCGGTAAAGTTATGCAGTCCGTCACCCAAAATGACCATCCAAGCGACAGATGCGACTGACCCAGGAACCTGAAATTTACATTTGGAAAGCAATTGGAGTGAAAATATAGTAGGTTTAGCTCACCATCTTTAGGTACCTTTACTAGACGATCGATGAGAACTCGGATGTTATCTGTGTACAGGAAAGTAAAACTATGCTTCGTATGTGACAGTAGTGGCGTCAGATGTTTTAATCCTCAAATAGGGATGACAGCATTTTGGCTACATTCTTGGAGAATCTGCACCACAGGCTGTAACAAAAAGCCCGGAATTTATCAGTTATGGATGACTACTAGAAATGCCCCTCTCTAAGAAGACCAGCTGATTGGCTAGAACAAAACGGGTCTCCTCTGGCAGGTGAAGTCTCATAAGTAGGAACCAGTAGAAATGGGAAGATGTTTTCTTGGAATAATTCACTTTTACTCCGGTTTGTGGCATGACGTGCTTCCCTTGAAGGCTTACAGTGATCTGACAGACAAGTTGCTTACTGAGTTTTCATGTAGGAGTTTGTTACGCCTAGAATTGCTTCCTTCTGTACTACCTTAGCGGTTTTTGGTAATCAACTTAGTCTGGCTAATTTTATCTACCCTCATCTTTCGACAGTAGACTCACACAGACCTTTTTCCTAGTAAAATGTTCCGGCGTTTTTCGTAAACATTCTCCTGACCTCGCCAACAGTTCGTAAGAACAAGGCCCCTGCTTTCCATCATCCCAATTCGTAAGTTTTTACACCTTCCGCACTATCGTTTGTGTCCGAGTACTCAGTTAAGTTTTCCTTAAGGTGTCGAACTCCATAAATGTGCAGCAGTGGCAGAGGTGTTAAAGGTTACTCGTCTATTGCTGTTTGGCGACACTATATTTTCTGGTACAAGGGACGAGCACATTCGGAATAATAAAAATCTTAACCACTCTCTGTTGTGCATGATTTATGTGACACTAATCGGTAGAGAACTGGTAAGTCTAATTGCTCATACGATTACGTCATCTGGAGTTTGCAACATTGAAGCTATGTTCGTACTGTTGTGTTGGTAGCCCATATAAGCGACATCACTTGTTACTGTGTTACAAATATCTTTCTGGCATGCACAGCCAATTCTCGAATAGCGTCGGTTAATTCAAAACAATCGCACGAACCTAAATATGCAGACGTCGTTTAAACTGAGCACTGCTAACTATGACGAGATACTCACTAGTTCTGGATAAGTTGAGAAGCAATAAAACACATACTTTTTATAACTTAAGGAAATAATGAACGCGTCAGTGCACACTGGAAAAGGTAACCAGTAAAATCACGTGAAAAGACTTTGCTTTGGGCTCTCAGTTACTAATCGTTAACACTTGCAGAAAAAGACATTCTGGAATATAAATGTTACCTACGAGCAAAGATATTGGACATCTGGATCCCCTCAAAATGGTTTCGACCAAAATTTATTTAAAATGTCTCCTAGTAAGACCTTACTAGTGTGTCGACCAAGGTCCTTGAATCTTATAAAATATCCAACGGCCAACCGAAATTTACCTCCCAGAAGTTTGGGTAGCCACCCAAAATAAGGAAAATTGTGTGAGTATTTAGTAGACTCGCCAGCTTTAGGATACATTTTATCAACCCGTGAATAGAAGCACCGAGTAAACTGTCTGAGGCCTATAAAAACATTTGCCATGGCAAAGACTACAGTATACGTATCTCGCTCAGAATCAAACGATGTTCTGTCATGCTTCTTACAATACTAAATGAGGGGCGATATATCGTGCGAGTTAGCCTTAATGCAAATCAGTCACCCCTTGCCCGAGCAGTTGAGTGTTCAGACTACCAGCCAAAGAATCGAGGGTTCGTGACCCTCTGGGGTTCCGTGAGCTGCACACCGCCGATGATGCACAATAAGGATGAAACAGCTGTACAATACTTCCCGGGTTTTCAGCGTAGATTGGCTTCACCCTCACAGGATGAAATCTTCATTGAAAATTCCAAAATCCCTTCAAACTCTCCTGCAACAAGAATAAATTCCTGATTTCGGAAATATGTGGACACAGTATCCCTCAATGAAATGTGCAGGTCTCAGGTGACCCCTGTGACCTGAATAATTATACACTAGATAGATGTTATCCCAATTATCTTGAATCGGCCTTGAAATCTATGCCGGCGTGGGCTTTAGCCTACGATAGTTTAGTTGATAGGGCACGAACCAGATGATCGAAAGGCCCATTGTTTGAAACCAATCCCTGCATCTTGGCTGATCCTGTGTAGGTTTCGACAACCTGACATATCTCAGCCCTTGTGCTTCTTTCGGGTGACATGGTAGCTAGGTATCGTAAGGAGGTTGCAGTTGAATGAAAAGTTTATTATTACCCTAAGCATCATAAATGAGGAATACTTGTGATTCTAAACCGGCCAACGTATATGCTCGCAGCAGTTCCAGTTCTTGATGTACTAGGGTCTGACTACTAGTGGATAATCTTTCAGCTATATACCTTTAGCTGTCCACTAGGAGTTGGACCTCTGAACGTAACTGCCTTAATGAGAACGTTAAGAACGTTGGATGAATTTGATAACGGCCACATTGATTGTGATGCAAAAATTGCATAGTTTATGGGACGAAGCCTTAGTTTGACGGACCACAAATACTGCTACAATTGATACAATGGGTGTCAATAAGGAATGACACCCATTGTATCTATTGTAGCCCTAAAGCGAGCTTAAGGTTGAATCACACGTGTTCAGCTACCGAGAGTTTTCAAATGCCACTTGAGGCGCTACATGAGGGAAAGCATCCGCTCCAAAATTTCAGGATGGTTCGAAGGTTTGTTTGTTTAGTTTGTTTTGAAGGTTGGTAACATGTGTTCCTCCAAGAGTTTGGATAGCGCACCGAGGTTTTCAGTATAGTGTCTAGCTACTTGAACTCTTTCAGTAACTCAATTTAACGTGTCTTCGCAACCTAATGGACGCATCAACAGTCATTCTGAGCCGAAAAACCAGGTTCTGGTAAAGTCTTGGAGATCGTGATTTGAGATCAATTAAGTTCGTTTCTCGGTCGCTAGTTATGCAATGACTTCTACCAATAGATTTTACCTACCTCGTGGGAGTGTCCGTGTCCGTGTTTTTTCTTAGCGTCTTCGTGCTCATGCCCGTCTTTTTCCTCCTAATCGGTGAAGAAGCAAACAAGCATGGAAAATCATAGATGTGATTCGTCAAAAGGCAGTATTTATGTATTTAAAAAGGGCCTTTCTTGCGTTAAATACTTCTTCAAATTGATGGGTGCGAACCTGCGCGACAAAGCCTTTAACAAGATACACTCTCGCCCATGAACACAAAGTTCCGGGCAATGGTTCACTTCACAAAGATGGGGAGCACGGGAATCTGTTCAACCAATTCAATACTTTTATGAAGAAATCCAGTTCCACTAAGCTAATGAGGCTCTGGGCTTTCACAGCTGAAAACCCATACAATCAGCATTGTGTATTTTTGTTCGGTGGAAGATTTGAGTCCATGTTCAGCTTTACCGATTTTTCCCCCCATTCTTCAATCATAGTTTTGAGGCCAAAATGTTTATAACAAAATGCTTTCAAAGGCCAGCGGGGCATAGTCATACTAAGTAACGTAGGGTGTATTTCTTTGGCATATGCCATTACCAGAGGAGTAGAAGCACAAATCGAGTAGAACGCGTAGGTGATGCACTAATGATGATAACCATGGACGTGAGTTTATATTTATAACCTCGTGAGTGGAAATTACGAGCCTCCTTCCGTCCTAGCCGTCTCCTTTAGATAGTCTACCCTTAACCATATTGTTTAAGTTTTGAGACTCAGGACTACTCACTAGTTGACCAGATTTCGTGACTCCTGATCCTGCAAATCACGTTAATCCTTTTCAGTCATTGGTTTGTCAACTCACTCACTATTGGTCCGTTTGCAAGACCGACGTTTCGCTCACCTATTCAACTACATTCTCTGAACCTTTTTTGTCCAATGTTAAGTGTTTGCCAAGTTTGCAAGTTTTGGTTGGTTATTTTCTGTGGATCGCGCATTTGCACCACAACTCCGGTATGGTTCCGTCCGAATACGTCTTTTACAGTGATTGCAATTACAAGCCCGCATTACTCACCTAACTCTATCCCCGTATTAGCATTTTAAACAAACGCTTTTATCCTCGCCTTTTTCAGTTCCTTAAAAAATAGTCTTAGTGAACATTCAGTTGATGGAGCCACGACTAAACCCTCCGTGGTTATCATATATCGCTAACCTGAAGGACCTGGCTCGAAAAGTATAGAGCATTCGAGGTTTACCACTGAAATATAATTCCACTTTTGAGATGCAGCTGAATTCGTAGCCAGTTTAGTCTTTTTCACTTGGGAAAGTTTTCGCCCACGTCAGTCTCTTCATAACAACCCCCCTCCTGTTCTGGTTATCCACATCCAACCACTTAGATACTGGCTTCTAATTATCCCCTCGATGGAGCTAATCGGTACGTATTGCCATTTGTGTCGGGATTATAAATTCTCAACATCTCCATTGTGAGGTGGATGTGTTACAGTCAGCATATCAGCGCCTGTAATGGAGAACTTTTTCGATAGCTGAGCGTGGCTTTTAAGTTTCCATACTGCTTGAACGACGACTCACTAGAAGACCTAGCTAAGTTGATGGATTGGCTAGCTTTTCAAGACTTTTTAGGCAGACAAACTGTTTAATCCTCAAAACCTTTCGCACAATCGTGTTATATTACTTTCAAGTAGTTTTGTGACTTTTACGGTTTATAGCCACATTACGCAGGTTCGGAAAAACCCTCCATCTTGCATGCCGTTTGGCATCTTTTTCGTGCATTTTCATTGTATAAGATGAACTTCTCCAACCCATCGAAATAATGGTAACTTGCGAACTCCATGAGAACCTAAGGAACTATGACGGGTTTTTGGACGAAAACCAATTTTGGCAATAGATCCTTATAAAATTTTCATGAATTAAAACGGACAACTAAACATCAGCTACTCCCTATTTTTTGATAATCCGGAACATCTGAATTTGCATCACTTTGAACAATTTTTTGATTCTTTGTCCTGCTGGTTGGTAAAAGAACTTTTGTGTAGCTGATATACATACGAAAACAAGTACGTTTTCAGAGATTATAAGTCTACTTAAGTCTCGTTGATGTTTCTTGACTATTGGGTGCGAACCCCCTCCATACCCAAAGTGAGAGGTCGTTAGATAGAAGCCAACTGCAATACACTGTTTTGTTACGCCAGCTATGTTGATGGAAACGACCTTCGACAGGCGGCCTTTATCCATCACATTTATTAGTACAGAAGATTACCGTGTCTGCGCAAACCGGCTGGTCATTCATTTTACAGTACACAAGGATATCACTGGTGTTTATATAAAATAAGTTCAGAAAGGCTTCTGTAGGCTAGATCTCACATATATGCCATTTCGTGGTTCGCTCAGAGACAACATTAGCTACTCAGTTCGACTCGCTTGCAATGAGTCAGGATGCCCTTCTTCCAGGTACTGCCTCGCATACTCGTGTATGCAGTTCAAGTTATGGTAGAACTGGCCCAATTAATATGAACGACAGTGTTGAGTAACCCTTACGTTCTTCGGTACCTATGTCATCCACTGATGTTCTGCTGAAGACTTTTTCATTCCCTCTTGGTTCAGGATTAGCCCATTGCTCGTCACCAATGACTGAGGAACAACGCGGCCGTACATAATTAGAACAGTTCCGACCATTCAACCAAAAAAACTTACAAAGAAAGTCTTGAAGTGCATATAGTATGGACGATCGCCGTTACTCAGAGGAGTCTTATTCATGGACTGGCTTGCGTTGCATATATGTGAGTTGTTACTATAATCATTTTCTACCTTGGTAATCACTATACAGCCAAAAAAACGGAAGATACAATTTTGACAGCTTCCATCAAAACATTCTATTTCGTGTGTTTATGTCGTCCTTTTAATGATTTCATTAACACGACTGTTTTCATGAACGATCCGTGCTCTCCAGTTAACATTTTGTACTGTGTCGCTACTGCAAAACCTACCGTAAAGCGTCATTTCTAGGACTAAGGACTTTGACATTAGAACAACCTACATACAACCAGTGTAATTCGTCTGACCTGATGGAAATTCTATGTAGAAACCTCACACTGTAGTCAAGGTTTACGGCACCCCAGTAGATGAATGAATGAGTTTATCTATTTTTATTGATAAAAGTCTTGGGCACTTATTCAAAACAATGACTGTCATGTTCGGTGTTAAAATAGCTGAAAACGTACGTCGTGTGAGTGACCGTGATCCTTTCCCTCTTTGTCTTTCTTTTGCTTATGACCATCGTGCTTCTTCTCCTGTAAAGTAATTGTATGAAATAAACAGTTTCTTTCAAAACTGTCGAGGAATGTGAACAAGTCTTGCAAGGTTCAAAGGAGCTTGGTAACCAAATTGCACTTTTAAGTGACAGTGTGGCATACTGAGGCGTACTTCAGAGTGCATTACAAAGCCATGGTATGGACACTAGAAAAAGCTCCCTAATGATTGTCTGGTAAAACTAGCCAAGCCTGAAGGCTGTTGCCAATCAGATACATTTATGGAACATGAAGAATATGAATATTTTCAGAACTAAATCTCGATGGAAATTCCATCTGCCAAAGATGCTGCAGAATAACATTTGCATCAGGGAATCATTCAGGTATACAACCATGACAGATATCATCCACAACCTATACATTACCCCAGCTAAACTGTCGTTCATGGTAAAAAGTGGATGCTCTTGTTTCAAGGGTTTGGGATGTTGATGCCACCCAAAACGACGGAACAGAGAATCATCTTTCAACTTCACTTACAATGGGCACTAGATGCATGCAGGGAAGTTAAGCTGATCTAAGTTATTAGGAGTACGGATCTTGTACATGCTGAGGACATTGGCGTACTTGGTCAATGTACGAAAACCCTAACAGTCTATTGACGTGAATCACTACTCAAAAAGTTGCTGAAAATTCTTCGACAACCCGCAACCGGTTTCGCCCTTCTTGGGGCTCATCAGGTAGGCGCAGTCCCCGAGTTTCCGTCAACCTTATGTTCTACTTGAAACCAAATTGCACGAAATTGGCGAAATACACTCATTTGCAAACAAATTTGGTTTTGCGAGAGACTCACCTGAAACCCAGCTGAGTCGCCCGTTTATGATGTTTTTAAGCAACTGAGTGTGCTGCACCAGGCCGCCCCATGTTTCAGTTGGTACAATATTCGAGATATCGCGATGCATGTGTAGACGTAATACACCATAAGGTTGCTGAAAATTCTCTGACAGCATAAACGAGAGATTCAGCTGACTTCCGGGTGAGTCTCTCGCAAAACCAGATTTGTTTGCAAATGAGTGTGTTTCTCTAACAGTCTACTATTCGAGTCATTAATCGTACACGGATCACAGAATCCCAGTGATAAAAACGACAAGAAAGTTCTTTCCTCCCAAATTATGGGACCACATGGTATTTACCTTTCATTCAGTTTATAGTTCCACACGTATTCAAAGCCAAGTTATGACCTGATGGGGGCGAGAAAACGGTTATTTTGCGCCGAACTTGGAAACATCTTGGGTGGTTTCAAATGACATTTCCTATCATTAGAAAGTATAATAAATTAGGGATGCGGCCGGAGTTTAACTAATTTTCTATGTAACCCACATTTGTTGTCTGAAACGGCAAAATTTACGTCAAAGGCATTGGTCAATGCCGTCCAAACAGCCCTAGGGATTTGTCGACTTGAACAGTCATTTTTACGTGTTGGCTTGGGAGCAACATATTCAGCTGGGAGGTCATCACAGTGACATTCTACTTTGTACTGTTTTGCAGCAGTCAGCACAGTGCATAACGAACAAACAAGCATGTTCGTAACTGTTCACGTTCATTTTCCATTGTCACTAGTCCCAAGTTGTTTGAACCAACTTGAATTTTTTCTGTAACACATCTGTGTTGCCTAACCAAAATTTGAGTAACTTTGCGATGTACATCTCTCACTGTTTAAGGAATTTGAGAAACTACGCTAAAATAGGACCGTTAAATTAAATATATCAGATTTTAATTAGCGTGTCATTTAAAGTTCGCGTTAGTTGCGACAAAGTAGGGAACAGTAGTATGCAATCCTCTACTACGCATCCTAAGAATTGTGTGCACAGTCCATTGAACCCTATCTTGAGTTGTACATTGCTAGGGCTCAATACGTTAACACTGTGGATATCGTCATGACGGAACAGACATTGGAGTCCGTCATGAAGAGACTGGACTTCACCGTGGTCTGTGGGTTTTCATAGCTCAGTGACCTATGCTGGGGGATGTGGGTGCGAAACTCGCAGTCTCCCATACTAGTTTGGGCACACCAAACAGCCCCGAGGTCCTTCAGGTTTGGAATTGGAACTTGCAGCGCGACTTGTTCTTTGAAAAAAAACGCAGTTTTCTGACATCTTCTGCCAAATACCACTGATTTGCAGTTATTTTTTGAGCCGAAGACTTTGGTTGATGAGCCTTATCGTTCTTCGGTCTAGAAGTTGGCGTCCTGGTAGTATCCTAGCCTTCGTTCAGACGTGATTTCTGCAAATAAAAATACTGTAGTGATGTGTCAGCCGTCGTTTGGTATCATCAGCCGGGTTGCCTAACTTGATGCGTAGCGCTTCCCCTCTCCCCACTCCACTGATAATACTTTCCTCGTATGCTAATCCATTAGGACTGACGGTCCCGTTTTTTATTCAGCGGTCCTAACCGGAACTTCTGTGAGTCAGCCGCGCCGACAGCTCGAGATGTCTCAAAACCAATTTTCAAGCCTAGACGCTTAGTCTATCTGGATACTTTCAATGTTCGCACTCTGAAGCAAGCAGGACAAAAAGCTGTTTTTTTAATGCACTGGACTGGCTTGAAATTGATGCGGCCACATATAAGAAACAGGAATTCAGGATTAGGGATAGTCGTTGAGCCAACTAGCCCATTATTCTTCACCATCTTCTGACTGCACAACTGTGGCGATCCTACGGTCGCTGCGGCGGGCTGCGTGGGGGTCGGCATCTTTCTGAGTCACCGGATGAGGGGTCTTTGTTTGACTGATAGCCTCTGTACGGTCCGTCTGGCAAAGTCCGTGAATTAGTCTCACAAAGTTGGTTGTTGTGTGTTCATTGTGTCTGATTATGTGCCAACTAACTGTAGCTCTGGCACCATCAAGGACAACTTTTATGATTTTTCGAGTACCCTATCACAGCAGGCTAAACTTTCAGGTATCGTTGTGGTTATCGGAGGATAGGATAAACAACTAAACAGAATGAGCGCACCTGGGACTCAACTGAGTAATCAACTCGGAATGGACTAGGTATGGACAACGGCGAGCGGCTTCTTCAGCTGAGTGATGACCAAGGACTTTTTATGCAGCAATAGCTTCCAAAATTTATGGTGCTGTCCGGCAGTTTACCAGCCGCTGACCCAAATTGATCATATCACCCTCAGGTACCAACTGTTTGGATCAATAACCGACTATCGCTCTTTTTGGAACACTTGTGTGGATTCCGACCACGTATTCGTTCGGATTCAGTTCACTTTTTGTCTTTCAAGGCCGCGTAAGGAATGGACGGCTAGTTTAGTAACTAAGATGGTCGTATATACCAAAGTTAAGCGAATTTATCAAGTCCGCCCTCTAAAATCTCCATCACCTTCACCGTTGGATGTCATTTTGCACTACAGCCAGATCGCCACATCTCTGCTTAATGCCAGGAGCTTTGCCTGCTGCACAGTGCTGCCAGCTGTACTTGAGCACGGAATATCAGGCAGTACGTTGACGCTGCTAGAATCTTTGACGAATGTTTCCGTTGATCTAGGGCATAGTTTAATCTTTTGAATTATCAGACGTCAAGTGAACTTTAGCGTTCGCGCTGACCACGAAGCCTGATAGATATTAAGGGCTAAGCGAATAGAACAGGCAAAGAATGCTGGAAGCGATCGAAAATTATTTCGATTAATCAGTGCAGTCAGTCCCCGAAAACTGCCGATGAGCAAAATCGTCAAGTATCAAACTCAAAGGGACATCTCCGATAAGGAGAGACCCTTCGATCTCTGGATTGAGTACTTTAAACAGTAATTCTTATGGCCACCTGCTGCTACTCTGCACTAGAACTCTACGGCACCGGAGGTGTAATAATGCATGTGTCCTCTCAAGCATCACCAAGTTCCTGGTCCGAATAACAAAACACCAGCATTGTTCAAGCATGGGGATTAAATCTTTACTCAGCGCCTGTCTGACCTACTTGTTTCTGTGTGTGAAATCGAGGCTGCCCCAGACAACTGGAGAGAGAATTTAGCAAATATAGTGAGCCCTTTGGTCAACCTGTGACTTTACGGTATGAAGCGATTTCGAAATGCCTGAGTACTGCCGCTGTGACTCGCATTTTAGCTTGTGGTCCACATGATAACCCCAGTACCCACTGATGTCAACTAGACTGGCGATGGAACGTTTGCAATCAAATTGTGCAGCTCGGCGAACGAATCAACGAACGTTTACATCACTTAAGCTACTAACATCCTGCTCTATCCAGATTGTCGAAAAGCGTTTCTGTATGTGCGAGCACCTAAGAATGATAATGTAAGGGTAGCATCGAGTCTGCCCCCCATCCACTTATATCCTTTTCTTCACAATAAAGCTTTCAAATAAGTGACGGTCAGAGGAAGCGAATAATCGGTGCTGAACATTGACATGTTGTTGATAGTAATGCTTCTGTTGTGGAGTCTTTGGGCTAGACAAAATTTAGTATGAGGTGATTTGATGAAAGGTCAAACACTTAAACGACCACTGACAACTGACTTCTGTTGCTAGAGAAACTTAAGCCTGCAGTACACATTTATTTGCCTGCAGGTCAAGTCTGAGGTTAAATCTCATAGGGGTGACTTGTGTCTAGAGTGGCTCATAATAAACAGTAAGTGATTTACCCAACCTAAGTAAAACTCCAGACTTTATCACTGGCACCGAACTATCCGTGCTTAGCTACACTGAGCTGGTCATAAAGAAATAGTACTTTAGGTATTCAGTGTTACTCAGGAGTGACTGTGAGTTCAAATCTACCCTACGACGGAAACTGCTTGATAAATACTGAGGTAATTTTTGGTCTCAGTGTCAAAATCTCACTGAATTCTAATAGCGATGTGAATGTTGAACATTTATTTACAAATCAGGGAACTTTGGTTTGTCAGTCTGCCTGGTAAATGAGCGTACATACTGTCCCATTAGAAGTTAGTCGGTGCTTAGGATGTGAACATTAATGATGAGAATTCCAGTGGAATGCCTCTGATGTCAACCACAACGCTAAAAATTCTACGGGGTGCCTCTCGGCTTTTAGTTTAAAATAACGTCCACGGTTAATGAGTGGCGAATCCACTTATGATTTCAGTATAATTTATGTCTTCGTATTGTGGCCACTCAATAAGGCTGAACTCACCGCATTGTCTATCCGCATCATGAAACCACCTGACACCTTTACCCAGCTCTATGTGCTTGCGAATTGCCGGAGCTAACCTGCACGCAGTTATTCTCTTGTACAATTGAGTCAGGTCGTTCAAAACCAATATGACTACATCGTTTACGATAAATGAAAAAACTTCAGACTGCCTTCTCTATAGGTGTACGGAAAAACCGGATTGAAAAAAGGATAATGTTTGTAGTTCCGAGCGATCTTTCCGTTTTTCAGATTTTCGCAGGTTCACACAACGTAATTCCAGAAAACCATTCATATCGGTTCTTCTGTTGTATCTTCTTCCTTTGGACACATATAGTTTCGTTTGCTGGTGTATAGAATATCGGAGTCTGTCATACGCCATTTAGCCAGAATTTCCAGCAGTAGGTTTATACGCCAATGTATCCGTTAATCTGTATCTCTATGTTGTCAAAGTGAAGTCTGTCAGCACAACTATGTTTGTGTCAGAGAATTAGGCTATGTATCTTTCATTTTCAAATTTTACACGAAACTGGATATCGCACACACTTACCGGAGATGCTGGTTCGTTTTCATGACGGTCCTCAGCATCCGACATTACAACCACTTTGGGGACAACTAACAACGGCCCAGTGCCAACAGTTTTTCCACTATCTTTTTTCAACTTCAACTGAGTATCCTCCTCATCTTCTTGCGCCTTCTTGCCAGTACGGGAAATATTTTCGTCCATTTCAGCAAGCTTCTCATCCTCCATGGCATCCTCCTCAGCATAACGGTAGAGTAAATCGATGTTTCGCATGGCTAAATTGTTGAAACAATAACTGCAAGTTGGATCTGATGGGCAAAACAGCTGAAAACATTTGGCGCACAGTAGTACTGTTAAACAAAATACCATTTTGAATATTCCGTTAAGTGAGTTTATGACCAAAATATCCTTAGGCGAGTGACATGTCAGTTCACCGAATTTACGACTATGATAAAATAACTCTCCAAATTGACCAGTGACGGGCACGGATAAAAGTAGTCAGCTTAGCTGAGAGCTGCTGTAAAATACAGTGAAACGCGATGCTCGTTCATGAAAAAAAGGGCGTCTTACTGTAGCATTCATTTTTTAGGGGATGTACAAAACAATACGAAAGTTAAAAAGGGTATGACTCTTAGTAATAAAAAGAAAAAATCACCCCATGAGAGTCTTCAGCCCTCGACCTACCAGCTAGTAGTTTCATCACTGATAAGTATTGCCATTAAGTCACACTTAGGATATAGCGCCGTTCATCCTTTGATCTCGGGGTCCACACCACGTGGTCACACTTCTTGACTGGCTGCTCGAGGGCGAACTTTCCAATAAAACTCCCAGATCTGCTCACACTACCAATAAATTTCACCACTTGCTTCAACGGAGATACTTCCTAGTTTTGTACTGTTTTTCGAACTTTTTTTTACTGAGAATCCAAAGACATAGTGAAGAGGTCACTACTCGTGGTGCACAAACCAAAGTTTTTTTCGACTCGCTGTCCTCTTTGTTAAGGAGAGAAGACTTATCCAAAATCCTACGTACCACTGATTTAAAAGGCTGGGTCTGTATCAAACCTAACACGGCAGAAGTTCGTCGGCTGTCAGGAAAATTGTAACTTGAGTGTCTAAACATAGCTTGGGAAGTCAAAACGTGACCCGCAACTCCGTCTTCACCGAACGATTGTTCTATTTCAGACACTTCTGCATGTCAAACACGAACTCTCTTATTTGCTTGATTTCATGCTGCATCATGAAGACAATTTGGCTGCATCGCTTACACACAAGAGCTGTCCAATGCGGTGTCAAGCTCATTATGACTGAGATCACTAACACTGAATTTAATTTCACTGACTTTAAATGTTTTTACTTAGTTTGGCAAGCACTTTGAAACTTTCGGAATAAAACTACAAGTGCATATTCAGAATGCTTCCCAGCTTTTTCACGATATTCAGGAATGACCTGATTGTACCTCCGCCACATGCTTGGAAATTTTGCTACTGTTGTCGAAAAGCCAGAAGTCCCGGGAATGCAATCCACTGTGCTTTTTGCCTTAGTTGAGACCAGTAGGGCACTTCTAGCACAATCTGATTGTCTGATGTTCATATTCTAAATTCACACTCCTAATTCCGACATCAAGTAGTCCACGATCTCACTTATGCGCACAGTGCACACGAACTCAAGTGATTTTCAATTGATCCAGCACGCGCTTGGAAATTAGTTACAAAACTTCGGCTGAGTCTGGGCTCTAAAACAAAATTTGGCCAATCGAACTGTTTTACATGCCTCCGGTGTGGCCCAGATAAGGCGAAACTGCCTTGTGGAACCCACTAAACCTGCTTTGTAATTATCATCAAATTTATTGATATAAGTCGACTGTGCTATGAAGACGCTCTTTACTAACGCATTCGCCAGTTTGGTTAGTGGCCTGACAGTACCAAATACACTCTTTGGATTCGACTGTATGGTCGATCACAGGTTATCTACGGCTCATCCGATTAGCCTACTTCCTTGCAATGACATTCTTTTGAGAGATGAAGACGATTATTCACTGGCCACCAACAAATCGGGTGTATGACCTCTCTTGATGGGGTCTCCTCTCGAAGGGGTAGCACACAGCGAGAATGCGGTATCTGTAAGTTTGTTCCCACTTCTTTCGGATGTCTTTTAATGGCTAGATTTTGAACATTCCAAACTCTTTCACTACTGTCTTACCCAAAAGGAGGACAGGTGAAAACTTGGCTGTAAATGGTTTGTGCTGAGGTCAGACTGTTCGTTTTTTATGTGATAGGCGTCCCCAAGTATACTCCCCAAGATACCAAATGAGGCTGGGGTAGGACCTTGTTGTTAATCGTACTTTCCGGGGCCTAGCGACTCTTCTTTAAGCTGATGCATCCTCCACCAGAAGAACACTGCAGATTAAGTGAGACGAGCGTCAAAAACTGAAAGCAAGCTTCGTTCTTTGTGCTGGACTGACAAGCAGAAGTGAGTAGTTCCTTTTGTTGCGGGTCGACCATTGATTGTCTAGCTATAAATGTACCGAGTTAAAAAGACTTACAGAATCCAAAAAGAAGTAGATGACTCTTTTCTTGTAAACTGGATACGTGAGACCTGTCGACCTCAGCAACAACCGAAAATTTCTGATTGTTGTGTGCCGTTTACTGGTTATGTCATTCTATTTAATTAAATCAGACTAAGCACTCATATAATTTGGGAGTGAGTCTAGTCGATATGTAAGCTCAATGGGTCACTTTACCTTTGCTGCTCAGGCCAGTAGTCATTACATCCTCGTTAGCAATGGACATGGCTCTAGATGCTCTGCGACAGACGGAAGGATCAAGCTGTGACAATCTCCGTGGTTGTCCGGGAACTTGCAGTGTAGCTTGTGCAATTGATGGCCGAAACGCACTCAAGCGTCTTACATCCAAGGACCTACGAGGATCCTGCATTGCACGTTCTTGGCTTTCCTGATATTAAGGAAGAAATCAAGCATATTAGTTTTTAAGTTTTGTGAAAAATCAGTGAACTCTAACGTAGTAATTCAAGAAGACATTTGCAAGTTCTTTGGTCATGTGATTATGGAGTAGGTATGCAGTGGGTTCAGATTAGTGGAGTGGGGGGTTTTCAACCTTAGTAGTTAACTCATTTTACAGCACTTTTGTGATCCCACGGCCATAATCATTTTGGCGTTGGTGACTGCGCTTTTCTCCACACAGCTTCTCTGAAATTTTAACTTGTTATTCTACATCACCGACGGACACTATTAGATTGGTCTTACTCAAGTAAAACGCTCAGACAGACATGGACGAATGAGTGAGTATAAATGACGGACGCACTTACTGGATGTTAGCACTGTGTTTAGACGGTTGACCGGGACACCATAGAATTGGTGTGGTCATGATAAATCAAATTTGGCGCCACAATCTGCAATGCAAACGTCGTCTCTATGATGCCCCGCCCGTAAATGTACTGTGTTTACACTCATGGGATGTAACAGAATTTACCAGACTTGGATTACTACAGAAGATGATTACTTTCAAGCAATCATTTTCTTAAGAACACAGAAGACAATAGTCAAGAGTTTGGCTGAAATGTGTGACAGGGTAACAGAATCATTCTGTATTATTACCAATACAAAGTTCACAATCCTCATTATAAACTTGGAATTCATGGACACCAGTATAGTTTCAATCAGGTTGATCAACAGTACACTAAACATGACCTGTCAGAGGACTTCAATTTTAGCGCGTTAGAATTTCCAAAGTGCATGTCTTTGTGGGAAGCGCACAGGATGGTCCAATCCTAGTTTGAGCTGCGAAGGAATTATGCTTCATAAACGTAATACACTACTCCATGTGAGTCTCCCGTCGGAACAAAATTGGTATTTAAATGAGTGTAAATCGCTAAATATTCTTCATCTTGAAGAACGAACAACTCCTCAAGAAACTGACGTTTACTCAGAAGAAGAACAATTTTATACTGGCTCTGTTAGTTGGCTTCCGAATTGCTGACGGTGTTTTATACCATGAATTTTTTGGGCGCCTTTAATTCTCCTACAATAACTTTCTCCCTTGTTGTTTTCTTGTCACCAGCTCCTTGGATGTCAAACTAAGACATTGTTTGCTGCGTCCCATAAACAACTACTGATGACATACTGAGCGTTCATGCTTGTTCATGAGTTTCCGAAAGAGAGAACAAAGATAGCTACAATGCCAATGGACTGCTTATAAACCCACATGGATCGTTTGTCTTTTATATCGCAGATGGAGGAAGAAATCTAAGGGCTTCAAGTGCATTGTGTGTGTTGTCAATATATAGGGAGGTTGTATCCACTGAGCAATATAGTAGTCCTAGGAGCTACTTGTCAAACTTTCTTCAGAGGTTTTTTCAAGTGTGATTTCTGTCAAACAAATTGTTGGTTGCATCAATAAATTTACTCTTAGCCCACATCTCGATGTTTATGAAACAGTTGCAGACTGCTAGTAAGCAGTGTAAAAAAGTGAAAAAAATGCTCTATTAATATGCTCAACAATCACCCAAAAACTGTGCCAACCATCGGTCTATAATTGCCTTCGCGTATCATTTCAACAAACACAAACAAGCACAGCAATTATCTTATTCATCTACAGTTTGATGTAGTCTCCTTGTGCTGCGCGCTGGCTATGGAAATAGGAGATCTACCTCAGATCACATTCATGCAAACACCACTACGATGGGTGTTCTGAAATGCTATTTCGTTCATATCTGCGCTTGATGCGGCTAAAGACGCCATACTGTGCTTGGATATTTCTGCATAACAGGAGATAACTGAGTGTAGGATATGAATCAGTTTACAGAAGGGAAATCAGAATGCACCGTTTTCATCAGGCAACTTTTACTGAAAAATCGACGGCAAAAGTACTCACTTTTTCAAGTTTCTTCTCTGCACGGTACTCTGACACGAAACCAAGGATCTTTTCCGCCATGAAGAAAAAATAAACGCCTCCAAGAGCAACCAGACCCTTGTATACCGCCATTCGTTCTCCGTTGCCGGCACCTTCATCTCCAGCATCGTGGCTGTGACCTTCACCAGCGGATATAGCCTAAAGCAAGAAAAAAACAGACAGTGATATGTAACATTCACTCCTCCATTTTGCTCTTCAGCGTATTAAGGGTGGTAGTAATTGTCCGCATTGTAGAAATAAAAATCTTCATAGAAAAGTTAAAATTTTGCTTGAAATCTGACAAAATTATTGGCCGTACTCTTTGAGTAAAGTAAAGCATGGACAGGTGTCGTGTGATTGGCTTATGGTGGACCTTGAATAGAGTTCTGTGCTCAGTCTGTTGCTTTAGGGTAGAAGCAAACGTTAGTCAGTCATAATTGCAACTAGATAACCACTGTCTCAGAATGAAAGCCGTTTACGCAGTTACTGGACTAACGCACTGATTTATTCCAATACATGTGATCATTTCTTTGGTTCATCAACTTAAATGTATCCACCAATCGCATATACGAAATAAACCATCATTTATTTAATAATTTCTTGGGTAGTACGGGGAGTTTTCCTTCTCGAAAGTAACTTATAATTAATCGTAGCTGACGAGGAGTAAGTCTGCTTAAATTTTTGTCCAAAAAGCGTCCAGTACAGAGTTCTCTCCTAGGTGGTGCGGTTGTATAACTCTAATTTTACTGTTAACGCAGTGAGTAAAGCTGGCTTTGAAGGCAATTTCGTGGGAAGCCTGAGAAGTACTGATACAGGGCACTATTTTTTATAAGGAGTCCCAATCGAAAAGAAGACTTAAAGTAGGAGATGATTACTGCCATACATTTTCTATAAAGCATTAAAAAAGCATGCTCACTTGATAAGGAACCTCAAACAAGGGCGACGTAATTTCTGCAATATAGAATGGTTTTCATGTAACTCTTCTCTTATAGGAAGTTTCTAGCTACAGATCATTTTTGGGGTTAACATTTAAATAGCAACAAGACAACCAACATGCTAACGCATAACAGCCTTACTTTTGAGAGGGATTCATCTGGCATTGAGCTGAGATCTTCGTTAAAAGCAAACTAGTTTGAAAAAAGTGTAATTCCACAACTTCCAGAACTGCGTCCAATTTGTGTTCAAGTGAAATATAAGGTTGATGGACATCCCGGGGGCTGTTCCTACCTGATAAGCCTCAAGAAGAGCGGAAGCGATTATAGGCTGTTGAAGCGCATTCAGCAACCTTCCTTCGGGGTGATTATTCGTTTATCGCCTTCACAGAAATGTTTATCCCTGAACAAAAATATCATGTTTTTAAGCATTTCAAACAGAACAGAGCAAAGGAGGACTTTGAACGCGTCACGTCAACCACTGTTAGATAGAGTCACAATTCATAGCACGGGGAAGAGACTGTCGTTTTTAACATTAAGAAGAATACACCGAATTCGGGGAGACCTACTAGTGATTCAGTAACGTTCTCGCCGCCAACATTCTGGTTACTAGAAATTAAGCGGAAACAGTTTGAGCAGTTAGATTTGATAACCATAAAGATTTGTTTGGGCATTCTCCAGAGAACAGTTTGACTTAAAAAGTGAGTGATGGGAAGTGAATGTCGATCGAGACGATTTGTCCGAATAGCCCATGCATACTGTATACGTATATTTGAATCGTCAGCTACAACGTATTAATTTACATGGGAAGTAATTGTACCTACATTATTTTGTATCAAAAAAATGCGTATTATGTTTTTTGCAGAACTACTGTTCTGAATTAAAGAAAGCCGTGGAAATGAGACAACAATTCTTTGCTCGGGAAGCATTGTCGAAAAAAACCGCCGTTTATATTCTGAAAAAAGTGCTAATCACCGTTTGGGGAAGTGGCCAGAAGTCTTTTGTTGTAACTAACTGCTGTCCACGCTCCAGGGCCTTAGTGTCGGAAAAACACTTGCGAACAAGGAACACAACAGCTTTATCGCGAACAAGGGAATGCAAAATTTCCAAGTGGCCTCGTTATAGTTAGAGCGCACTTTCGAACTTCAATCCAGACCGTCTGATCGCCATTGGATTAACGCTTATCATCGTTGCTCCTATGAGCTACCTGAACACTCATCATCATCGGCCATGCTTTCGTGGCACACCTGAATACCCATCATTGTTGTCCTTTGCTGAATTGACTGACTACTTAAGCGTTCAACAGAAAGCTGGATTTTCTGGCGTGGATGGTTGACGGCTGCCCCACCGCGGTTTTAGGAGGGTTTGAGGGTCTCAGTAGGTTTCAGGCATTCTGGGATTATTTTCAGGAATCTGCTCTCTCTGAAATTTACGAAGAGTATTAGTGGTTTTGTGTAACTCAGCATTTTTGTCGAAATAAGATAGCTTTCTAGGTGTTGCCACAATTTGGGAAGAAGTTTTCATCGCCTCGTTTGACACATGCTTTACTCTGCACTGAACATTTGAGCAAACAATATTTAGAATCAGGAGATAGGATAAATGGTCTTAAGAAGTCTTCCTCACGAAAGAATAGAGGAAAGTAATTGAGCCGGAGCGAAGATACTTGTGGCGATTCCAGGAGGTTATTAAAACATCATCAAATGCAACAAAAGCCAACAAACGGACGCAGGGAAACGAAACGATGAAAACATGAAGTTTAGTTTCGTTTGTACTCCTGATGTTCATTAAAATGTTCATGCAATGCTTTCTCCGTAGGAATTTATCACCAGAACTGGAATGGAAATCGGATCCAGCAGACACAAAACCAGGTCAATTTTGGAACGAAATCCTTAGTCTGTACCGGCTTAGTATGTGTGTACGGAGCAATGGTCAGTCGTTTATATTGACATATCGTCTCCTGATAAGTCCTGTTTCGAGCGACACAAATTATCATATATGAGGTACCAACCATTGGGCTGATAAAACTTTGCCAGCAGCCCACCACTGGTTTTGCAATTTTGAGCTTATCGGGTGAGCGTGGCCGCCGAATTCCCCTTGATCGTATATCCCACATGAACCGTAGACTAAAATACTTTAAAATTAAAGATTCTTTTGCAGATCATAAAGTAACCTACATTCCTCGTGGTGATCTTCGATGAGTCGCCATGGCCTTCTCTCTAATCGAGAGAACCTCCTACAGCACTTCTAATATTTATCAAACTGAAAGGTATGGCAGTCGTTTTAAGGCGCATTTATTTGAGAAACTACACAAAGAATAGCAAACTTTGTGGATCTTATGTTAGGAAACCTGTGGAGCAAAATTAATCGCATAATTGCATAGCCTGACCGCCATTATGAATTGTACCCTACTTTAAAAAAATATATGGCTGTGCGCCTCCAATATGATAAACGGCGATAACAAGCAAATGCCTACAACTCTATAAAAGTTGTGGCGATTACTCACATGTGGTAGTAAGTGAAGCATGGCATCGCCCGTCAGAGTTCCAACAGCAACGGCGACCAAGTATTGAATCACCTGATTGAAAAACATTTTCTGCACCAGTGGAACAACCGCAACACCCAACAATCCAACAGCACTGATCACGACAATAGCGATGAGGGACGCGGCCCAAACTCGATGTTTAGGGGAGATAAAAGATGCGCAATGAGGTGGATAAACATGGGAAGGCAATTAAAAGCAAGAGATAATCCTTCAGAATCTACAAATCTATTTTCTTTTGGAATGGCGCACCCCACGACATTATTTCAAAGGAATTAATATGTTCCAGCCGAGAAGTGTCCAGTTTCAGGGGCATTCACCAGTCGATCACTTGACGTGAAATGTGTGATTGAGCCTTTTGTGCAGAGTCAAATCCCGACTGACAAAGTTTTATTCACACCCGGTGTTCTCGTGGGCTAATTGTTTTTCCCTGAGAACTATGTACCCCTCATAATTTTACTCGTTACTTGTTCTTTGTTCGGAGCACGACAAAATTATATGGCTGTTCAGTAATCCAGATATTAGTTACTGTAAACGGCAGTGTTTTATTTCATTGCTGTATAGCTCAATTCTATGTAGGCTGTATCAAAAGGGGCACCAGAGTACCGTCTGATCCTTTAAGAATGATCCTGTCTTTATGGAAACGTCGGGACTAAATGCTGTTGAAGATAGTTTAGTCGAATATTTCACGCTGCAGTCTGATGTGTTCGGAGTATTCATGAGAGTGGCGATACCTTAAAAGGATATATTTATCTTCTCCGGAGCGAAAGACTTTTTTGACTAAATCGAGTTAAGCGACGCTTTTTTAGGTAATGAAAAGTGTTCAGTGAGTTAGCTAACGGGCTTTTAGAAATAAACAGACGTGTCTCTGAGCTTTGGTGGCTGGTGCATTTGTTCATGGTCAACTTTCAATTCTATGACCTTGAAAGTACAAATTTCGTAGGCAATGGCATTAGCCTAGCGTTCATAGGAGCGTGGATTACCATGTACATCTGAGTGTTCGTATAATTCTGTCGCTGCCTATGTATTTAAGCCCTTAGTACATGTAGCACATGCACACACGAGAAAGACTTGTGAATATGGGGTCCCGGAATATTTTTACTATAGCAATAATAGAACCGAGCATTTTACTGCGGTCTTTTGAAAGTCTTGTCAAGTATGTATACAAAACTTCTGGAAAGCAATATACGTTATTTTCAGCCTGAGACCGATTTACTAGAATTGTGCACCACTTGATTCCGTGAACATTTTGAGCAGTAAATAATCGACATATATATTACCCAGGCAGCTGACATGAAATCCATACACGAGGAAACCAATCATACGTTTATAGTGCAGCAAACACAAAGAATCTAACATTTTTATTCAGCGTTTGAAATTTTTGTGATAGATATTTTCGGCCGTTTTTAATTCTGTACCTCAAAACAGGTGATTAATACGTTGCAAGCTAGCCATGCCATACAGATGGTTTTCAGGCATCAGAGATTGTACTTTAGCACAGCTGCTAAATGTGAGTGAATGGTAAAGGTTCATTGTGATTTGTGCTTTTATATAGTGGAGATGAAACAAAGATGACCCTTAAAAATTCTTAATTTTATCTCATCGCACGTTTGTCAGACTACTTATTAAGCAGAAAATCACAATTCGCTTTTCTATTGTGCGTGAAAAGTGTACTCATGCGTGCACCCGAAAAATGGCATATACACCAGTGCATACAGCAAGCGAAGTTATATAAATATTTTTCATACCTTTTGGACGAATGTCGAAGATGCTGTACTGTTGATTCTGTAAATGCATGAATAGCAGACAGGTTCATAGCTAATTAACGATAAACTTAATACAGTATAACCAATAATCGGCACCTAGCTTATTCGCAGAAAGTGACGTTCCTAATCTTGTCAAAATGTATTTTTCCTGTAAGGCTTGTCCGGAAAGCGTAAACGTGCCTTTTCTGAAATTCACTAGGTTTTTCTTAAATTGCCGCTTTATTTGTCTCATCCAGCAGACATGTGATAATTGATGCAATCGCGAAAAACCGCTACTCTGTTACTTTTGAGAATCTAGTGATATAAGCTTAGTCAAGAGTAAAACGTCCGAACACATTTTTTTAGAATTTGAATATTCCCAAATAATTGAAATTTCCGTTTTGTTGTATGTGCCCACTTGATTTTTTCTCAGAAAACGGTACGAAGAAGGTACATGTTATGGAGTTCTCGGAAGTACATCAACATTCCCTCAATGTTGTCTCCAATTTCTTAAGAATTTAACGATCCATAGTAGAAAACAAAAGCTACACATGTTACCTTTATTGCCTACCCTTTGTTCTACGCCATACTGAGAGCATTCAGTGGCTTGATTCGCAACTGAAGTGGCTGTTTCTTTGAGTGAATCCAGCCATATGTTTGTAAACTAAGCCACGAGATCAACAATATTTTTCGGCGCGCTATTTCCTTCGGCATTTAGAAGAAAGTATTTGTGGAGACATACATCCACATGCTTTGCGAAACTCATTTTTTTACTGAAATGACCCTTTTTGTATAACTTTTTATTGTTTCTAGATCTGGACAAATAAGTTGTTTTTGATCCTTCTCCACGTAGTTTTCAGCCAAATTGGAATATAAGGGTGCTACGTACACACTTTAAAGTACAACATTGATGGACGGTCTCGAAATTTCGAATTGCATGTTTTTTGTAAGCTAGCTTCGACTTTTGGGCTCTAAAACCTGTGTTATGTCTACCAAATAAGTATTCTAATTTTTCAAGAGCCATTGCACAATTATCCTCAAATAAGGTCTCCAAGCCCAGAGGGCTTGAGGATGCGCGCCTTGGTTAGCAAGTAAATTGTTTTTTTTTTGTACCTTGAGTGACCTGTTTTCATGTGACCTTTGCTTGGAACATCCTTTTTGGTGCCTTCCTATAGCGAAAGTGTTTGTACCACAGTAAAAGTGCAACAAGATGTGTCAGAATATATAACCTGGCAGGTGATCTATTGCTTGTACGTCTGGGGTAATTGCCCAAACTCTGACTCCAAATCAGAATCCACGAAAACATGACTCACTTCCAGCTAATTAGATAGAAATGATTAGTTTCGGAATTCAACAGCCACAATGGCGGTTATATTTCTTCATTTTCGACGGTTTTTCTGCTGCCTTACAGATCGTACTTGGTTTTGCAAATGCTAGAGTCGTCCACTTGATCAGAAGCCGAGCAACACCGTCAAATCCCGTTAACTCACTGAGCTGTCCAAGTTAACGCGCACGATCCTACCGGTTTACTGGGAAGAGGTACAGTCTGTGCTAGGCCAGCCTTAGTGGTCACCAGTAAGCAAGCTGAAATTCTCAACACACTAAAATGAGTTCACCTCGGTTGCTGAAATATCTGCACCCAGGTGAGTAACTGAAGTCAGAGGAGAAGTGTGCCTAGTATCTACGAGTACTTGGTAGGTAGTAAATGCTTTTCTGGCCCTACTACAGTGGTCCACCAGATAAGTCGAGTCTATACAGGGAGCCTTCTTCTTGAGTGACTACGCCCATAATGAGCTCATATCTTGAGGTTCCGTCTCGCTCCGAATTAATGTAGCCTAATTCAAAGGTAACCTGCTGAATTTAACTTAATTGCTGTGTAGGTACTCATCCCCCTTTTGGACCATACTATCAAGGAAAATTTCACGATGAGTTGCAAAACATAGTCGACAGGATGTGGAGGCGCGATATGAGGTTAAATGTAGGCAGTATAGAGTAATATACGCTCAATATTCTGGACATGTCTGACACAATACGAAAATGTGAAAATGGTGATCAAATTGTAAACTTTGCTGGGTCACCGCCAGTACGCGGTTTTACCTCCCCAAGCAGCATTTACTAGCGTAACATTTGAATGACGTTACACTGCCTCCCAAATCAACTATGCCCTGATAACATCTAAGTGGAAATCAGCGACAGAGATTTTTCAGTCCGACCAAGAGAAACAAATACCTCAATAATGCTACTGGCCTCCGAGGTTTTCAACGTGAAGCCACTGGGTCCAATAGAAAAGAGCATATCTCATACTCATTGAATACAACCGCAAATTTGAAGAAAAAACGCAAACATCGTCGAGCTGTTGCTGTCTAAAACTAACCCCAATAATCACTTGTGCTTAATTTAAAATGAGAGCCGATATCAGATCCCCCGAGGAGAAAAAAACCAATGGAAGGGATAATCCAGCTAACTGCTTATCTATCTCGACGTTCAGACAAGAGACCGACAGATATCTATACTGAAGCCTTACAACATTAGCTGCGAATCTCCAAGTCAGCCAGAGATTAGTCAAAAGTCTCAAAAACGGGGAGGCTTTTGGAGAGAATGGCAGTCCGTCTGAGGTGCATACCTACTGACTGCCCATACTTCTCCCACCTCTACACAACCCATACTGTTCCTTGTGTGGGATAGAGTCTGTCCTCCTGAAGCATCTTGATTTCGCTTCAAGTTCTTTAAGAAGAGGACAGGGCGGCCTGAGAAATTTACCGTGGAATCATTTTTGAAGATACTGCAGTTACGACCTTTGCTTCTTCACTTCTTTAATGATTTTCGAAATAAAAAGACTTCGAATACGACACAGCCAGTGTGATTTCCGCATGGGCTACAGGGTTTCGCAATAATAATGAATACTTCGTTACAGTTTGAGGTTAAAACACGGTGCTTGGATTTTGTTCATTGCGATGTAGTTAGTCGTCTTGTTAAAATTTTCCGAATATCCATTAGATTCCTATTCACGTGTAATATGCTCTATAGTAGCTGCTCATACTAAACCATAAATCTGTCAATATCCTTTGCACGCCGAAAAGCTGGAAAGAAAGGGCTGTGCACCAAAGACACCAAAGACCACAGGATCGAGAACCACTTCCATTGCTTTGCTGAATGAAATGAGAAACAAATCCAGTCAATAATCATCAGATATTTTTGATGAAATCCACTGGCACATGTGACACACACGTGACACGTATTCTTATACTTCGACATTTCGGTATGTAAATTGCATCGGGGGTCTTGTATTCAATTAGGTGCGCTTTAGTTGTAGACAGTGAAAAGACCCTAAAAGCAACCAAAATTTGAGCACAGTCTAACATTCTCTAACGATGGACTATGTAATATTCGGCTTAGACATTTGGGGGCGCTGGATTGAGAAGTACACTTAGTTGCAGTATGAAAGAAAATACACGCCTGGGGACGCTTGATTTCCGTCACGCTTACGCTCTTGAACATTACAGCTGATTTGCTACACTTCTACATAATTGAATAACAGCTGATTCCTGTCAGCGTCATTAGTGAGCCCGTTTCTAACTCCCACGGTGTGTCAGATATTGATATTGTCCATGTGCCCAGGGGGCACTAGTGTCACCGAAGAGCAAAGGAGAGTTTTTGTATAATGAAATGTGGAGTCTGAGTATAGTAAATGAATGAATCCCTGTGGGCTGACCTGATCCGGCTACAATTTAGAAACCTCACAAATCTTCTAGGTGCCGTTTCTGTTGTACTCATTTAGTTTTCAGAATGTTGAAAGTTTTTGTTTCAGAGAACGTGCTTGAGCTGACGGTAATGAATAGGTGTGTATTTATGCGTTACTCACAGCTCAAAATCAATTAAAATATTCATGTTTCGAACTTTTCATGCTACTTCGGAAGGGAGAATTTTGATTGGTATCCACATTCTTCGTCTGAGCAATCTGTTTTCTGTCCACTGTTTGAACCTGATCAAGCTTATACAGAGCGCCATATTCCGGTGTTGATTTCATTTATGCGACACCAAATATTCTGGTGCAGCTAAATTGACCCACCTAGCCACAGTCACCAACCCTCACACGTGACATTCCCAATGAAATTTTTTGAAGGCGCCCGCTTGCATACTGCTGCGTAGCATGAGAACACTTAAGTAATTGTTCAGCTGAGACTGAATTGGTCGTGCACAAAAAAAACTCATTCTTGAAGCTGACTACCTCAACCAGCATCCTTTATTTTTAAAGCTGGGAATAAGTTCAGATGTGTCCCTTACCGGTGCTACTGTCAGCGGACCGACGAATTTTGGGGCAGGTAAGGATAAGCTGAACAATTGCATTACCCCGGGACAAATTAGTGAGTCGTCAGTAGAAGTGAATAAGCAGCGTGATCCCCCGCCACATTTTTTAAGTGTAGTAAATACGCTTTTGAAATAAATGCATTTAAACATGAAAATTCTGGTCCTACCGCTTCTTACTGACCAGCTTTTGATCAAATTAAATCGGAATCAAATTGTCCAACTCAGCGAACGAACCAACCACCAGCCTTCGATCCATCAGTGCATTGTAAACGTAGATGAATCGCAACAGCCTGGAAATGATTTTTCGTGTATCTACACATCACCTTAAATTTGTCGAAATTAGGAAAAATCACGTGCACAATAGTAATAGCTGATATTTTTGTTATGCAAAACTATTTGCAAGCACCTTCGACTAAAAAACTTACAGCAGTTGTATTCGCCAGTTCCAGAACTTTCAAATAAGTTTTCTCACAAAATTGTAAAAATGTTTGTTCGTTCTGTCGATATCTTGGAACTTCCGTGTGGTTATGCCATTCCGCAAGTTGACTTTTCGTGACTTTCTGTAGAAAAAAATGGATTACTGAAGTCCAAATAAATAAGGCAGTTACTACCCAACACAAAACATGCAGTTATAGCACGTTTTGTTATTCTTGGCAAAGATCTAGAGTTTTATTTAGTATTGAATACCAGAATAACTGAGGCAGGCCAGGGTTTCAATAGGCTTAGTAACTCAAGCTGACTGATCTATACCAGGCATTAGAGTAAACCATACAGAAAAGATTGTAATAAATATTCTGTGTCCCTCCACCACAGAAGGCAGAATCACAACGATGTAACTGATAGTTAAGATCAATGTTAAACAAACCAACCTTGTTAGTAGGTGCACTCCATCCGGCACGTGTGCGCTGACCCCCTTTCTAAAACAGTGCTGTAGCTAATTAGACCAGACTTTGTTAAATGGCACCCTGGGAGGTGTACCCGTCCAGCGGGGAAACCTTTCCATGAGTTTGCCAATTTTCAGGATTTATAAATGCTTTCAATGGATATCGGTTTGAAATAGAATGTTAGATGTCCCCTCTAAATAATTACAGTGTTTCCAGCTGATCCACTTATTCACTAAAACCCGGCAGAAAGGTTTAGCCGAACGGTTTAAGTGATGGCTCTATACACCGTTTTTTAGTGTTAGTGCAGGTTGCGCACTGTTTTCAGGTGTATATCTAAACGACGTTTGCTCCATTTGCATGTTGCTGGGATGTTAACTTAAGGAAGAGGGTAGGGCTTGACTCAATGGTGGCAGCGTGTACAAGAAAGTAACCAGTACGACCAACATTACAGTGTTGCTACTTATATGACTGACATGAGCACATAGAGATTGTTCAGTTCAAAATAAAAATTTTGGAGTCGTTTCGAATGCGGACTACTAGTGAACATGAAATTGGTCCAGTAGTGTGATTTGACCGCCAAGACATTTGGTGGAAAACATCCTAAGTCTCAAATTAGTTGTATGGATAAAACTGCTGGATAGCTTTCAACTGCAACACGTAAGAATACAAAATAGTGTAGCGACCTGTTAACATAAAGTCAGCATTTTGTATTTTCCATGCAATACAGTGCTGTATCGACACCTACTCAGCGCATAGCCACTAGAAGTACCAAATTCTTGAGAAGTAGTTGATAGTTCATGGGTTGTAGTTATGGGATAGCTTCCAATATACTGACTTTCATCATTTTATAGTGGTACATACTAAGCGCAGCAGTTCTAAGCACTGAGTTCCGTCCAGGCGTACGTATACATTATTTTCGTGCAGGCTGTAATGAAAGTTATTTCCTTTTATACCAATTTCCCATGGTTTACTTGCGGGAATCTCATGAGCATTGAATGATAATGGATGGGAGAGGTCTCCAATTGTAAATACGTACACTACAACATAAAGCAACATAAAATTTCTAGAAATTGCCTCGCGGTCACCGATATTTCCGTAAGTGTATACGAAACCCAAAAATGGCTTCAAACGCAGTTTCGCTTATTTCTGTAGCTTATAAGGTTCCTGGGCTACCCAACATTTTGTCCATGTGTACATATGGATGTTTTAAGTAGTTCGTGTCAGTCATGACTCAGCGAGGACTGTAACTTGTTTGCACATATCCTTAGTTCCCACAACGTTAAACTGTCACGCCGAAACATTACATCGTCCATCTGAGCCACTGGCGTCAACTTGGCCGTGGTCAAACCAAATTTGACAGGAACTGTCAGCGGAAAAAGAGTGGATTCCATATTCAACCGATGTACTGAGGAAATCGACGCCGCACTACAGTTTACAGGAGTGTTTCGACGGCTCTCTAAGTGTGGTGGCGAAGAACCGGCAGATATAATTAGACATGATCAACGACACTACTGCGGTGCGACTGCCGTCACAACAACATGCAGGGATTCATGTTACCTGTGTGACGAGTGAATCCAGTTTACTCAGAACATCTTGGATATAGGAAAGGGTCTACGATATAGCGAGATACTTAATAGTCCAACCTTGTGTGAGTAATTGGGGATAAGGAAGAGCAAGGGTTCAGTCACGACGCCTGATTTAAAATAGAGTCTATTCCTTCTGAGATAATGGGACGCGGAATACATTTTCAGTTGAATGGTTTAGTAACTGCTGAAAAGAGAAAACTGGTTATAGTTTCACCGGATCCTCGACCGAGTTGTCCAAGCAGGTCACACCATCAACCCCAACAGGGAAGGTTATACGCATGAGGGAGATAAACCAGTTTATCGTAAAGCAATGGCAAGATTCAACCAGTTGTCGAAATAGGATAATTTAGTGTCATGGCATTTTTGAGCGTATATGGGTTTCACTCAAACGTCTTCGAACCAAACAAGGAAGCCCGAAATGCCTTGTCGTTCTTAGTAGTGTAACAATAATCTAGGCTTCAAAGAATATGCTTTACATTCCAACATTGTTATTTCGGGCATCTTCCACGCCAGATAAACCGGGAGAAAATTACACTTCACAACATGAGCCATTGATGGAGTGTGGATGTGCCTACTCATCACGATGAACTGGCCGATCTAGTTATATTAGCGAGTCTGAGAAAATCGTCCATGAGCTGGCTAACCTTAAGAATCATCGCACCTTCCATTAGAACATCTCTGAAGTAGAATGCTGCATCCATTCGAAAAGTTAATCTCCGTTCAAATTACGTTAAAATTAGAGATCTTAGGCTAGCATAAATGTTCTATTTTAATGGCGCATTTACCCAGGCTACTTTTAGAGTTCCAAATTGACGGTCGCTGCTTCGTTGTTACCAAACGCCGAAAATTGGATGTACTTCTTCAGTTCACATGTTAAGTTCTGACAGTGGAGAACCTGCTCGTAAAAAGAACGGAAGCCACCACGGGGAAATAAACCTCAGGTGTTACCGTGGAAGATGTCGAAACGATTGTTTAAGGCTTGAAAATCATGTGGGCTATGGGGAACAGAGGATACCGAAGTGTTCTACGGGCGAACCAACCAGCACCAACACTCACAACCATGACACCACCGACCTGGATTTGATTTGTGGAAGGAAAGTGGCATACAGTGTCCACAAAGTTTGTGAGGTTTCAGATGAAAACAAGTTAAAACTGATAGATAAGCAAATTATGTAGGTAAATAAACGAGAAGAATCATCAAGACTTTCAAGAAGATTCAAAATTATGGATAGTTGTCGGCGTTGGGTACAGAGTGATTAAGAGGGGGAGGGGCATGTGAGGTTTTCCAGGATATAATGAAACCGGTAATAGAGAAAGAAAGATGAAACAGATTGAAAACTATAGAAGCTTGATAATACGGTCGACTACCGAAGGAAATACGAGGGATATCATCCGAGGATGATGTTTTGTTCAAATAAGCCATGGAGCAGTTCCCTGGTAGTTTCAAATAAGAGTTGATGAAGTTGGGTTTTCTGGTGGGCGATTGAGAGTAATAAGAAAGCTGGATTCAAATAGATAGGTAAAAATCTGCCAGTCAGAAAGTTTTAGAACTTTCAGACGAGTAAACTGAAGAACAGAACTAGGAAAGACGGAAATTGCCAATGACTACTCTAGCCACACTCCGAAACGACTGACTTCCGGTTGGTGCTCACCGCATTTGTACAGCTTTTTATGCGGTGAACTAGCCTTCTAATTTGCTGGCCAAACACGACTATGTAATGTGTGTGACGAGGTCGTAGAGGCTTGCTGAGGAACAGGAGAGTACTCTCAGTGCTTGTAGAGTCGCGTCCTCTTTACCATCAGAAGGTGTGCAAGACTGCATCATACTGAGTAGGACTGATTTGCTGATTGAAAAAATGAGGTATATACTGACCTATGCCAAATGAGAGTGCTTCTGTGAGTTTTTTCAGAAAAAATTTGGACCATTACCCAAGGCATCTACGGATTTGATCCATAGGATGGGACATATAATCGTTTATTGATGTAGGTACTAATACAAAATGGTCTCAAATTGGTACTAAACAGAATAATGCGATATCAGAAAGCTGATTTGGGCATCATATCTAATGTATAACAGTCTCACCTTACCCTTGCATTCAAGTATTTTTTCTTTCTGTGAAACTGAGCTTACCGCCTGTTTGTTGTGGTTAATGAGCAGTTGTCTTCCTTTAGTATTATAGTATTATCTTGAAACCGATGACAAATTGCAATGGTTTCAGTCCACTGGTTTCACAATATCAGCGTCAGCAAGTAAAATTCCAAGACACTCCAGAGTTTGCTTAGGTGCAAGGGTGTACCGAAATCCTAGTTTCAAAATAGGCTATTTCAAGAACAACCCAAGTGCCCCAACGTCATTTTCAAGCAAAACCAGGACACCTAAAGTGGAAGTCTGTTTAGAAGTATTTACTCCAAAAAATACCGGATGCAAAAACGATGCGGCCACGTTTCAATATTTTNTTAGTTCCCACAACGTTAAACTGTCACGCCGAAACATTACATCGTCCATCTGAGCCACTGGCGTCAACTTGGCCGTGGTCAAACCAAAGTTGACAGGAACTGTCAGCGGAAAAAGAGTGGATTCCATATTCAACCGATGTACTGAGGAAATCGACGCCGCACTACAGTTTACAGGAGTGTTTCGACGGCTCTGTAAGTGTGGTGGCGAAGAACCGGCAGATATAATTAGACATGATCAAGGACACTACTGCGGTTGACTTGTTGTTTTTTAGCCTCCTAATTTTGCCGACCTTGATTAAATCTTCCACTCCACAAATTGCTTACGCATATTCGTGCATGTTGAACGACAGTGTTTGCGGATACACTGCTCCAATATCTTTCGTGCAGGCCAAATTCACCCCACTGAACGCATCTTCATTCGCATCACTGTTGCTTCAGTTGGGCCATTACCATTATTTGAAATTCGGCTTGAATGGTTTGTACTAAATGGAACCGCACTGAATTTTTTATATCCCGCTTTTCGCCAAACTATTTGTTCTATAAAAAAAACAAATATTCGTGGAACAACCAATCGATTCAGATTACTTGTATTGCTGTACCTGTTAGGATGTGGTCAGACCTTTGTCAGTCCAATAAAGTATTGGTGTAGGTATTGATACTCCAGAAGAAATTTCGGCGCCATCATCCTACGTAAATGAACAGAACCACTTGTATAGGAACCAAAATCACCGTTGCATTTAAGCTAACTCGTTGAAAAGTTTGTCTGTGTGATATAGATACATCGACGCACCCTGCATTTTTCACGCATTAAGATACGTATAGATTCGGTTAGACAATTGCCTGATAACGATTGTTTCCTACAAGTAAAATCGCTCTTCTCACCAGATGCACTCTAAAAGTAAGCTGCTGAGACGTAAGCAATTGTCACCTGAGGACTCAGTTAACACCATATCCTAAATACAAGTTAATCGACACAGCTTGTTGTCGGCTAATATGGAGTTCAACTACCAATCCGAAAGACGCGAGCTCGAATGCTCCTTAAGGTTCGTTGGATGCGAACCGCTGATAATACCTCACAGAGATACTTCTTGGCGTTCCAGCACAGGTTGACCTGTCCAATAAAATCGCAACTAAAATTTCACTTCTTTGCAATTTGTGGACAGTCAGAAAATCGTTCTCACCTTTCCACGATCCTCCCTCTGTACCTACTAGTTAGCTAGGAGTGTTCGTTCTATTTCAGCAACAGATTCACTCCGTTGGTGCATTGAAAACGCCGGCTGATTCGCTGTTCATTGACTCATTCACATTTACTCGTCCGCTTATAATTATCGGAATGTATGGCTTGGCGAAATTATTACACAGCCTAACGAGGTGGTAGTTCAGCTGGAGCTGCACCTTGTGTCTGACGATGGATCGGATAGGTTGAATATTCCAAAAAGAAGCATACAAACATTTTGTTTGGTCACGCCTAGAGCAAGGTGTAACGTGTTCGTAGGTGACCACCTAGTGCCAGTTAGTGTTGCAAGTGTGTGACGTGGCATTTCCTTTGACATTGTCAAAGGAAAAGACGTACAAGAAGCAGTCAGTTGGGTTCATCAACAAACCGGTAATTATCCAACAAGTAATGGCCTGTTAAAGATGAGTACAGTTTGGTGTATTTCGTTGTATGTAGCAATAAAATTTAAGTCATGTTCATATATCGAAATTTCTCTTTCATTCGCTCGAAACGCAGTATGTTTTGCCTCTACCTGAATGGATTTTGCTGGATTTCCAGAACAGGTTGCTGGTACATGAAAGTTGCCTCTCAAAAGGTTTGCTCGAAAACCACTTCGTTTGTAGTTTTCCTTAGTTGGAGGTCTCTCGTGAAGGGATAATGCTGTGTTCACAATGTAAGAAATTAGGTATCGCAAAAACCATCACTTTCTTTGAGCTGTGTCATGGGATAAAATATTTCTCATAAAAAACAGAGCATTGGATTGTTTTCTTTAGCACCGTAAAAACAAACCATTGCAATTTTGATAAAGATAATTTTTTATGGTGCCATCACGCGCTGCTTTCTTCAGAGATGCCCAAGACCAAAAACAAACAAGGTAAGTTTGTATCCAGCACGTTGCATGTGATCTGATATAGGAGTAACTGCGGTCGATATGAAATAAGGTTCAGGCTGCTTTAAAGAAACCAGATATTATGGAAAAAAACGATACTGCCAAGCAGACCGATATCTGAAGTAGGAAAAATGTCAGAGTCCTGGTTTTAACAAAACACCAGTAGATAAGCTGTTCACCAAAACGGGACAAGCTACGTTTTTTTCACTTGGTATTGTTAACCACTTTGTATAGAGCCAATCATTTTGTGGCATCATCAATCCTATGACGGACTCAGTTCTTCTTGCATCTCTGTGATCCGTTTATTAAAAATGCCTGACGGTAATGACGAACCAATTTTGATGGTGAGATCTACGATATGCACTATTCGGATAGTCTGATCTTCGTCAAACGTCTTATCTTGAAGGAAGTTCTGTCTGTTCACAACGAAACAAGACTGTTCACTCGTGTAAGGCTTTCTGCTTGAATGTTTTTAGAGAAAAATTACTGTACCTAACATTCTTCTATGATGCTGGACTACTCTTGACTACTCTTGATATTGTTGCATGCTTTGAAATTAAGATTAAAAATATCACAAGTGAGGAATTCAGCTTGGGTTTAGTTAAGTCTCTCATTAGCAATAGCCTTACTTGCAAATGAGTGTAGTTCGCCACTAGTGTGGTATTTGAAAACAACAAAACGTTTATGGAAACCTGATAAACTCGAAGAAGAGTAAAACCAGTAGTGATCGGTCTAAGTGCTTTACGTAGCCTTCGAATTAGTGTTATGTCAGGAAAACATACTTCGAACTCTCGAATATCATACAGATTAAAACATATGACAACTTTTTGCAGCATCTTTATTTAGAGAATATTATGAAAGGGAGAACCGACTGGGAATCATTTGAGTAGTCCGTTAGCACCTTAGTTTGCAAATGAGTGTGTTTTGGGAGTTCCATCCTTCTTTGTACATGGCCGACCAGTGTCCCCATCAGTCGAATTCGCGATCCGGTGTAGATCACCCTTGAAGTTTGTAGATTTTCGTTTGCATTGAGTCTATTACCAAATTTTTATATGGGGGGAACTATTTTCAAGTGCAGTATAGAGCCTCCGTATTATACGTGAGTCACTTGGTGCTTCAGGACTTATCGCATAACATTTACTAGTGCATCTAATCATTGGTCTGATCGTTATTTACCTGTGTTGTTTCCAACATGAAGCGCTCGTATAGGTTACTTTGCAGCTTCTGCTTGGTGATCAGCCAAACTGGTAGTGGTACTCTACCAGTAACAGAGTTTCACTCAACGGCTAGGTATTTATTTCGGCAAAATGTTATAATGTAGCCATCATTTTCATCGATAAATCTCGTCTGAAGTGACCAGATCTGTCCTGTCATTGCAGTATTCTGTTTCTTGTAGCTGTCATTCGAAACAACTGTTGAAACCAATAGCACATGACTTTTGCGTACAGAGGCTTAGGGACGGAAACGAGGAAAATCGTTATCAGAAACCAAGTATACATGATGCAAACAATAAAGGAGCCACTAAAAACGGGAGTTATACCCATAACTTTTTCTTCACAGACAAATGGTCTTCTGCTTGAATTAGTGTGTGTTAGATCAAAACTCCACGACTGCTTAGCTGGTTGACTGCTCTTCGACAAGTGAAAGTTGTGTGATTCTACCCTGGTCGCAACAGTTGTCCCACTTCTGCTTTGTGTGGTTTGGTTCCTATTCATCAATTCTTTAAATGTAGAAACCAATGTAAAAGGTTGATTAATGGTAGGAAGAATACATACTTATTGCTTAATTTTGCAACTTTCCAGTTTACCATGACGCTCCGTACACTCAAGAAGAATGTTTTAACAGGCTTCCCGAGTTCAACGTTTCACTAAGTGGTGAAAATTTTCTAACGAAATTAGGAGCTACTCTCTGCCTCACGGTAGACAACTTACCGTTCCCAGGTCTTCATTCATATGTTCTAGTAGACTAATGAAATTGAAAGCCTGACTTATTGGTTTTGTAGCCGGACCTCGAAAAGTTTTACACCAAACCGTCGCTTCCTCTGGGACAATTTCGCCCAACGTAGCTGGTAGTATACAAACAAATATCAGTAATCCAAAAGAGGTGAGTGATAAATCATGCTTCACTATTCTGTACCACGACATCTGTTTACCAGCAAGGAGGAACAACAGAGTATTGTACAGCGAAATCAGTCGACAAATTTATACAAACTCAATGGAGCTTGTTTGGCTCTTTCCTTCCCATAGAGACTTTCGTGTAGTTCTTTTTACAAGTGTCCCATTCGTCCATAGGTTATACATCTAATTACCGGAAGCAGTAATTATGATGTTTCAGGGGATCACTTGGCCTAGTTGGTTCGGACGAACTTGACAGATTTGGTAAATCATTTAAAAGCTGGATCTATAGAACATTGTAGCATCATGACTGGTACGGCTACCTAGCCCGCCCATGCAATGTATACTATCCTACACAGCTGGTTAAATGGTGAATGTTAAGTAGTATTTGTTTATGGTAAAAGTCAGTCTTCCTTGAATCAAATCACTGCTCTTATGTTCTGATATATACGGTCGATAAACGGTCGTACCGCAAAGCTGTTTCGCACAGTTGCGGATGAATAATTGATTATTTCTGGATTTGATGGGTCTTCCATAATATAACAAGGGTTCTGTTAGAAGGAGGCCACTAAACCAAACAGTGACAATTAATGGCTAACTAACTAACTGGTTATTCTTTTTCGGATGAGCTGAACACCCATACTGCACTTTACTTGTCGAGTTTAATTATGTGCAAAAGTTGCCCATTGTACATTGGTGAGTATTTTCTCTGCATTCGACACTATAGTTGTTTTACTTTTATGGTTTTATTCTACGAGGGTCTGCTCATAGTACAGTAAGCATTATCAGTAACTTTTTCATTAAATGGAATAAAACGGTAAGTCAGATATGAACTACAGTATTTCATATCGACGGAGCCCCCTCGGAAAACTCCAAATCACATCCTGGACCGAATTGCTTTTTCGTGGTAGAGTGACATACAAGAAGACGAGCGTATGCGTCCTGCATTATTTGCATTCGAGGTCTTTTCAATTTTCCCTTTGTCACCGGGCCACGTCGTCAAGCTCATTGGGATTCTGTTAAAATTTATCCAGGTAAATTGAATGTGGACTAATAGACCCGGTAACTGATCTCAAAAATGTATTGAAACAAAAATAAGAGCATTAATGATGCCAAAAATACTGAGTTATTATGCGTTATTTCATTTTGTGCTTTGGTTACATTATCCATACCTGGTATTTCAGCTGTCTGACAGTTTGCCTAACAGAATACTGAAGCACAATTCAGCGTTCCTCGGTGACGGTTAGGAGGAACCGGACTCAGGTTCAATTGCATTTTATCCTAATGAAACCAATCATGCTATCAGCAAAGAGAGCGCTGCCAATATCATATGTCGGATAACTCTGAATCAATCACGGCTGGTACGATCCAGACTATTATCGATAGCAGAGGCGATTGTAATCCGACTGTATGACCCATAACTTTGCTTCCAAAAGCAAGTTGTTTGGCTTCTGATCCTGAGATGGCCTACGAAAAATCCAACCCCAAAATCTTGTCTGAGCTCGACGTCACCCACTTGATTACGTGACCCATTGATTCTTGTGTCCCCTTATTCTTCTTCTTGTTCCTTCTTTAAGTGGTACGTACCCTTGACTTCCACATAACCAGTGCACATGGTTTCTGGTAGCATACAAAGTTGTGGTATTTTGGCCAATATGACTATTCACGGAAAACAAGCTCTGTTCGCTTTGTTCGTTCTTCTCATGAAATCCGCTTTCTTCCATACTGTCCGACAAAACAGGCTGAATATGCCGGTGGATTATAGTTGCATTCCTTGGACGTTTCCGCCCAGTTTGATTAAAACACGGGAAAGCTATTTTTCTGTGTCAGATATGGCAATTAGTTGTTCCTCAATCCACAACCAACAATGGATGGTGTATTGAATTTTTCCCCGCCCAAAGCCTTTCAGCACAGCAGTTGATTTATGAAACAAACAACATAAGATTGAGTGTAACTATCGGCTGGGTGTTTGGTGAATTAAAATCTGTTGTAGTTAAAATTGCTGGAATATGAGAATATTGTGCAAGAAATGTGAGAGTACTCATCAAACTGTATTATGGCGGATTTCCAAATTAAGACTTGGAATCTTTCATTAAATTTTGGGTACCCAAATTGAAGGCAGAAAACTTTTTATTGAGCAGTTAAACAATTCTTGGAAGGGCTGTTTATTCGTCTTTGTGGCAAAAGCAAACCCAGTTGCTGTTAGATAGGAATTGGTAAAGACTTTCAAAGGGTCACTAAACGCTTTCGGTTGTTTGGCTCTAAATTAGGTTGTCAGCACGTCGGCAGAAGTGAGAGCTGTTTTAAGATAACACCGGCTTTGACAATCGGTGCAACGCTCTCTAGAAAAAACTCCTAAGAGTAAACCCTCCGTCGTAAGAGTATTTGCGGAGACACCTGACATCACACTCTACTTAAATCTCTCTTCAGAACCAAAAATGGACACATTCTGGTTACAAAAATTGCTGAGTCACTTCCAAACTGAAGACACTACAGCGGGAATGTCCTGAACGGTGGACCACAACTAGAAACGATTTATGTCGAATATGCAGCGAAAGAACTAGCTGGTTACTACGGCGAAGTATTTTGGACAGTCTCGCTGTGGTTTGTTCGGTAAATTGGCCTTGGATATGTGACGTAGATAGGTAACTACTCGCTGAAGCACCTCACAGCTGAAATACCAAATATGAATAATGTAACAGAAGCACAAAATTGAACACCGCAATACAACTAGTTACTTTTGGCCTCCTTACTAATCTGTTTTGTTGCTTTATTTGATTCTACGTTCGGTGCCCAACAAACGTGCCTGTCATCCATGTCCATCAATTGATCTAGTGACCTATTAATGCGTTTGGCTCCTACCTCTCCCTTAATTCTCTTTTTGTTTCTTTGAAGACCTTGCACCTCTTAATTAAGCATCTTTTGCATGCGCCTTTTGGTGTCATATAAATTTTGATGTTTTACACAAGATGAATAATCGTAGAGAGCTCTGTTAGCTACCCTCGTTATACAAATATTTTCCACGAGTATCTTCAGTCGCTAGGATGTAAACTATCCTAAGGACTGATAGCTATCAACGCTGACGCATATTGAATGTATAGAGCATGATCCTGAGTGCAAAACTGACTGCAAAATAAACTTCATCGACGCCTTTTTAGAATCGGAGCTTCGCACCGAACCAAATCAGGACAGTTTCTATCATGGAAAGGACCGCGGCTACCAAATCTTCGTCCTAAACATGGTTTCAGATTGGAATGGTCGGCAACCGCCTGAGTTACCAGCTTCCTTGTTGTCATTGATCTCGTGCGCTGATAATCTCTGTGAAAAACGTATGGTGGCATGTGATATTCAAGCAGAGGTTATGCTCCAGTGCAATATTCCTATTCATCCACTAAGGACCGCCTATATCTACGACAAAGAATCTTCAGAACTAGCCTGTTGAAAATGAGGTAGTTGATCTGGACGCTGAGCTTAGCAATTGGCTCGGAAACTTTTCGTCACCATACTAGAAAACAGTGTCACTGTGCTCTCCGGTGGGTATTTCTTCCAAGTTTTGGCACTTATAATGTTTCCAAAGCTAGTTGACATCTAAGTCATGGCTTCTTTCGGAATTTGGATTGCAAATACCTTAATTGACCCGTATAATATTTGTGTTGGGTTTCAGTCAGCGCCCCGCTTCAACGTGTCGGTCTTTCTGACAGGGCTGTTTGGCCTTCTTGCGTCTCTTGCTTTAGTGCATCTCTCTTTTGCTTGGTTGGTCACTTGAGCACCGTTTGTTTTATTGGATTTTTTCCTATATTTGATTGGTCCATGTGTAAGTGCTTCTTCGTTGTCGCATAGTTTTCTGTATTTTGGCTGGTTTGTATGGTGTCTACCGGGTTTTCACAACCTTTACTTGTTTTGCGGTTCGGTCTTCTGATTTTTGGAATTGTGCTTTGCTTGATTATATGTCCCAGCAATGTTCATTTTGTCCGCTGATTTGTGTTTTTGGTACTTTGTGTTAGGCCCTCCAGAGATTCATTGTCTTAAAAGGTTGAGAGATCTGGCTAATCTCAATGTGGTTTTGATGGATCTCTGGTCTTGAGTACCAAGCCTGTATAAATTCACACCCCTTTATCGTTTTAATTCGGGCTAGTCTATGGACTTGGTTTCAGTAGAATTTGTGATCTGGATTTTTGCGTATGCAGATAAGCGAGCGGTGATCGCACCTCTTAACTGCAAGTGGGTGGATAGCATTCCTTGTCACATTCCCTGCATTTCTTTTTGACACAACGTTGTTCCGCGCCGTTTCGAGTCTTTATTTTGGTTTTGACAATGCCTTCCAATTGGTGTCCGTAGGTTTGTAGGACATCCAAGTTTGTGCTCTACTTGTTTGCTCGTTCAGTGGTTTATTCTGGAGAAGATTTTCTAATGTTGCTCTGCAGTTCAAACCTTAAGTCTTCTGAAACCTGCAAAAGGCAGTGAGGTCTCTGCTACTAACAAAAACGTAACTTGTAGGGCTCCATCTGGAAGACCATACCATAGAAAACCACCGGTACGCTTCCGGATTTCACTAATCTCGAACAGTCAGTTACACTTCTCATCTGTCATGCATGTGAGTTGTTTATGACAGTAACAGTGTTGACAAGCAGAAGTAGTCTTGTGACATGAACGTTGTGAATTAGAGGCCAAGAAGAAAAAAGACGCAAAATAGAACCAGATCATTATGCCTTAACCTGACCCTACGACCACAGGAGATGTTGGTTTCACTGAAACTTCAGATGGTAGTGGAACATTGTTTTCATTTTTTTAGCGGTCAATAGTAGCAGTTGTGCGCTGTTAATGTGACACAAACTTAGCGTAAATAATCTTTCGGGAAATTTTTTAAAGTATTATCCCTTCTTCGAATGTCTTGCTAACAAAGAATCTGACTGAACACCAGCAAAGGCCGAATGTCATAATCTCATACTACTGCAGGAGTTGAGACGTACACCTATTTTCGGTCTTCACTGACTACTTTTGTCTATATCTGTTTTTACTTTTGCATGCATCTCGACCGCGATTTGAACTTTACATTTTTCTGGCGCGCTAGCCACCTGCAGTTCGTCCAACGCCCCGTGTAGCCATTTCTCTGTTCGTAGTGGGGTCGTGCTTGGCGTTATTTCTCAAATATTCGGCATACGTAGTGGTCTTAGCGTTAGCAACGAATTAGTCAATTGGAGCAGTGGATTACAATTAGAGTGACGCACTCAATGGGTCACTAACCACGTAACTGTTAGTATCACGTACGGCACCTAAAGTGAACCAGAGAAGTCAACCACTTCTTATGGCTGAAGGCTGACGGTGGGTTTGCTCGTAGAGCACAATCGAATGACCGCACAAGCTAATTTAAACGCCAACGAGGGAACTGGCAAAATCAAGGGCTTATCACACAGGTGGTCCAAGTTGCTTAGAAAAAATGTCAACTTAATATCTCAACTTCCACCATCACGGTAACCAGGAGCTGACTTTCCAGAAGCCGCGAGGTTTTACGGTGCTTCTACTTTTTTCTGTTTTACCCTAGGGAGGTAGAGCATTGCATCGGATTAAATTTTTCTCCTAAAACTTCCCCTGTCTGCATCCAGTCTGTACCCAAAATGCCCCCCAAAGAAAGAAAGTTTTAGGAGGTAAACATGGACTAGAAGGGAGCATATCAAAACCCTAAATAAGGGAAATGGAGAAAGTAAGAACGGTTGAAAGTGTTGATAATCTTATTCACAATAAAACTAATGGCCATGGCTTAGGAAGAGATATTGTCAACGACCTCTAAATTTCCCTGTCTATGAATCTTTGCCTTCTATTCGAGCAGCCTATTTTGCGCCATGATGTGTCAGAGTAGGTGGTCTGAGTTCGCAGATAATAGCATGTTTCTTCCTTAAACTGTCACAAGGAGGATGAGCCAGATGGACTCTACTGGATTCACAAAGGGGTGATGAAAACAAGCTAAAACTTGGTGTTTTTATTTGGTTCAAACAATTTCAAACGCAAACTTCCTGTTGGGAACGGAAACAATTTTTCTTCCCAAGATTTATTCAGGAAGGTGTCTTGAACAACTTTCTAACCATAAAGACCCACACCTCACACCCACCGTGACATGACTACCAGGGTTACATAATGGTGCTATCTCTGCGTATGCTACAATCTCAGTTCAAATTCGTTGAAAACACCCCTGCGCATGTTACTAGTGATTAGGATTTTGCACTACGCTAAATTATTGAACAGCACTGGACATCATGAACCAAAAACCACTAAATTTTTTATTCAGATATTGGGTTTGTAGATAGCCCTGCCCTCCGGGATGTCTTGGACAAATATCGCGAAGTTTCGGGTTGTGAGAATGTTCGATCTTCTGTACTTCGAACCCACGGTCCGTTTTCTGGTCTACAGTGACTGTCAAATGGGTTTTGCACAACTAATGTTGTGAACCATGGTTTACGTTCGGCCCTGCGGTACAATCGGTACAATCGCACGAAATATGCCTTCGTAGGAACAAAAACGTTAGCATAAAGCGTCATCTGGCGAAGGACTGGAGAACACTCTTTTTGGATGAAGGTCCTTTAACAACCAGCGTTCAACAGCTTGCGCTCCACTACCAACAGATCATCACACATGAATTTTTTTTCCACATGATATTTGCACTTTTGATATACGTAGTCTTGTCTCTGGTAGCGCTTTAAAGCTTCTGCTTGAAGTGTTTTAGTTCGTTGATTGGTCGGCTTAACTTGGAAGCGTCGCACACTGTAACTCTACTTTGAGGTTGATGGGGAACATTTTCCTTCAACTCATCTCATTGGTCGTGTCATAAACGGTTTTTCAGCCCTAAAAGACTATGTTAACGAAGTAGCTGTTAGAACATTGCCATGCTCTGGTTAAAAATGTTGGCCCCTCCGACATGTACGCTTGAAAATTCGTTGGACATATAGTTACCTGTGCCACTGCCACATGGCAGGTCATGCTTACTACAGCATGCCGGCAATGAAATAATATGCAAGCTAGTACCCGGCGAAAACTTAACCGCTACGGCAGTAGAAGGCCTAGTATGACACGGTGGTTGTAGCTTCAAAGTGAAGCCAACACCCCTGTTCAGATGTCACTCTGTTCCCCAAGGTAGCAATTCCATAGGGGTACCTGCCAAAAAAAACATCGGGTCCAGTGACGTCGGTTACCATTCAGATGGTAAGCGCAAGTTTGCATGCATGAAATGTACGAGCCTGTAAATCTCTTTATGTATCAACAACAACTGTCAACAGGCGGATATTGAAACGTGGTCGGCTGGTGTCACTGACAGCTTACTTTCTATGCCGGACCGACCAACAGCATGTGGGGAAGCGGACAGCAGCCGCAGCACCGGCAGAAAGTTTTTGAGTGCAAAATATACCAGATACTACCACTTCCGAGGCTGTTAGTATACTTTAAATTGCGCAGTTGAATTGCGAAGGCTTACTCATAACCTACCTAACGATGTTGGTCTAATTTATGTTCAACAATACATGCCAGAGCGTGTGGTACTGCGCGGTTTGATTTGGACAGTGGTCTATCATCGAACAGGAAGACAGTCTTTCCGCTCTATTTGGATATTATCTGAGTTTGTGGGCAAATAAAAATGCAAATCCCTGCACAAGCTCATCACTTGAGACTTGGAAAATACGTTTTGGCCAGGCCGTTTCTGGAAGCTGTGCGCACAAGTGCATATGGTACTAATGGGTTCTCTGCCGAATTCATTTACACTGGACGATACCTGGGTGTATTAAGTGGCGTGCACAATGGATTCTCGAGCTCACTGGGCAATCGATTCAACCGATCCATTTTAGCTTGCTAGGATGCCAACATTACAGTCCTTGTGTTGGGTAAGCTTAACTTTATGCTTGACACTCCTTGCATTGGCTGAACGAGGCCATAATAAAATTATTATGCAGCTGCAGGCAGACCGATTCGTTCTTGCTATTTGCTGTGATCGGAGGGCAGAATCGTAGCTGAATGCTTCTTTGCTGAACCGAACTGCGATTCCTCTGATTTATTTTGATGCGGTGGCAGCTTCAATCCTTGAGGTTTGCAAAAAATATTTTGAAGCACCAGCTTACGGCGTTTAATCTGATAGCTATTCGCAGCCTGACACTAACTGCAATGCTAACTAACTAACAAAATTGTTTTCATTCAGGCCGAGCGAAGAAATCAGCTACCTAAGTGCACAACGCAGGATTAAAGGGCAATTACCTATGACCCTAGTTTGATTCAAGCCGATGAAATGATGATGCAGCACTGTTTTTGGTCTAATTTCAGCTACCGGGTCCCAGTCTCCTCATTGTGGAACCACTGAAGAGTGGAACACAAGATGGCTATCTAAGTAAGCTAAACTTCAAACATCCGTATACTTGGTAAACGTGGTCGCAAAGAGACTGATGGCGGAGCACGATGGCCCCGTTTCCATAAATCCGTCACTATGTTTCTTGACTGACCTAGGGCACTAATGACGTGGATTAGGCAGCAATTTTGTTTGTTTGATATCCGTGACGGGATCTTGATCGTTTGATTACTAAGTAGTCTAGAGGGTGGAGAATTTGTTAGGCATTCGGTGATCTCTTTCCTCTAAAATATCGTCTCTTGCGGGATTTGAGATGCTCATGTACGCCTTGCTTGAGCGATGTTCTGCTAAAACACTTGATTCCATTAACTCTCCAGGTTGACACGTTATATGGTCTTTTGGGTTGGGGCGTTCACTTTTTAGGCAATAATTTCTCAAGTTTCTGGTGTTTCACGCTCGAATTAACTTTCTCTCCGTAGCGTTTAACGCTATATTCAAGACCAAATTCAAACCACTTCTTGAAGCACACCTTTGTAAAAGAGAAATGCAGCCACGGTCATTTGAGTCTCGTATGGAAAAAAACTCACATGCAAATGAAGATTTGCCACGTTTAGGTACTTTTTGCGCTAGTCTTTGAGCTGGGGAGCTTACTGCGCAAAGTTTGGACTATGCAACTCTGGGGTACATTTCGTACCATCTGGGTGAACCAAATCCACTGAACGCCAACAACAAACCCGTTCAAGAAGCCTGGGAAAAACCTAAACGCTGTTCATAAATCCATGAAATCCAAGGATCCAACTCAGGACTTTCCTGAGGGGGAAGGTCTTTGGGGATGAAGCCGTCAGTGTTTTGTGATCTGTTTCAAGGATTTCGGTGCTACTCGTGTGAGAGATATTAGTAGACCGCCGGTTATTTGCATTGCCAAACAACAAACTTGTCCGTCTTTTAAGTCACAACACATCTTAATATCAGTGTATAGAGGGATTTAGCTGTTTCTGCACATCGAAAAGAAGAATGGCGATGTGGTGAACATGACTGATGCTCTATTCATTGGTCTATTCATTATTCTCTTGTTTTAATATTCCAAGGGCTGTACACAGGCATCATTTCGAATACATACGTGCTATTTGTTACGCCGTGCCGAATTCTGGATCTCTAGTTCGTTAGGTTATACCGATATACTTGCTGAACTTAATTACTACATTTTGGGGGCTCTTTGGCCGCACAATGCTCTTAGTTGCAAAACCTTTGCGAATCAAATATAACTTTTTACGCCAAAATGTTGCATTTTGTTGCCCATGTGCTCAAACCAAAACCTAATCTAATCTACCTTCATATTTTCGCAGCTCACCGAACTTCATTGTCCACTGAGGCAATCATACCTCTGGTGGAAAAATTATGGTGGAATACTTTCCTAGCATCGCTTGGACCCCGAGATGCCTGGATGGGGCTCAAAATTTTGGACTGGTATTCTGAATTCAATTGCCTCTCCGTTTTAGTCCATCAGGGACACGTCGTAGCTTTCGAAAATTCAATTCCACTGTGCGAATACTGAGCGCCACATTTTGGCGTCGCAATTGGAACAATTCATCACGCCCACCAAAATGGAACCATTAAATTTTAATTCAACTGCGCGAGACGTAGAGGATTATTTAGAACGGTTTGACATATGGTGTCTTACAAAATCGGATATGGATGATAAGAAACTCATGGCGTATTTTCTACATTTTGTTGGCGCAAGGAGGCGTATACATTGATCAAGAACTTAGTATATCCTGAATCTCCAATCGATATTTATTATGATACATTGAAAAAAGTTCTGCAACACTTCAAACCGATTAACTTCGTAGCAGCCGAAAGAGCTAGGTTCAATATGTTGATCCAATCCCATTCTCAGTCGGTTAGGGATTTTGTATTGCAGTTACAGACACAGGCAGCCAAATGTGACTACGGTGCCCAACTAGAAGATCAAACGCGTGATAGACTCATTGCTGGTATTCAACTGCCTGAATTACAACCGAAGCTGCTTCTCTATCCAGATCAAAAATTTCAAACTATTCAGAAAATATGTTAACAGTATGAAGATGTGAAGCAGATAACGAAGACTGATGAAGCAGTATTGTTAAATTATTCTAAAAGAAGTAATTCAAGGAGGCAGATAGACAACAAATTAAAACCTGGGACATATATCTTGCTCCAAATTCATCAATACGTCGCTTCACAGATCGTAATTCCAATTCAGTGGTTCAAAAATTTGAGAAATGTGAATCTTGTGGACGAAATCATTCCAGATATTCATGCCCACACTTGCAAGCGAAGTGTTTTGTCTGCGGGAACGCTGGACACACTTAACTTGTCTATAAGTCCAAAAAAGTGTCACTTAACTTCTGATCCAAATACTGAAGTGAAAGCATTATCTGAAGACACCTCTACCCTTTCTTTATCTATTATGTTCCAAAATTCGTCACACGTTCTTAACACTTTGATATCCGCTTCTGGTCAAAAAGATGACCTCATTGTTGACATTGGTAGTGTTGAGTCCATTGTTCCACAGTCAGATCTGACTGCATTTTACCCCAGTGTTGTGATAGTGCCTACAGATGTTAATATCCGCGGTATCACTGGACATTCTGTACCTCTAGTTGGTAGTTGCACGATTCCTGTGAGATTGCCCCAAGGCACCCCCATCAATTGTAATTTTTTAGTTTCAACCTCGGGAACATCGATTATCCGACTCAAAGTTTTGCGCTCACTGCGAACTAGTATCACCTCACTGACTCCTGTAAATGAGAGTGAGCTCAAAGAACTGATTCTTAATTTTTCTAAGGCTACTGGTGGCATGTAAATACCCAAGGTGAAACTCGAAGCTACAGGAGACCCTATATTTCTCAAGAGACGAATTATTCCATTTGGCTTACGTGAACCAGTTCGTCAAGCATTGAATTTAAGTGTGTGAGAAAGGAATACTGACTACTGTTGAATGATCAAACTGAGCAACTCCGCTAGTTATCTCACTAAAGGCCGACGGTATTACTCCGAAAATTTGTGGAGACTACCGGCTAACGTTAAATACGCGGTTACTACAACGTACATGCACTACAGAAGAGCCAGAAGATGTACTGTACCGTTTATCAGGTTGAAGTATGTTGTCAAAAATTGATCCAAAAGATGCCTATCTTCAAGTACCACTGGACGAAGCCTCCAGTAATCGAACTGTGCTCAGCACACGTTTTGGTTATTCCGATGCTGTTTCCGTCCCTTTGGTCTGAATGTTTCACCAGCTGTATTTCAGCAAGTTATGAACTCTATTACAAAAGATTTGGAGAGTGTTGAGACGTACCAAGATGATGTCATTGTGCACGCTGCTGATAAAGCCATCCATGATATGCGTCTGTTGTCTCTACTAAAGCGGTTTTCTGAGTTCAATGTAGCCATTCATCCTGGTAAATACACTTTTAGTGTTCCAGCATTTCCATGTCTTGGCTACATTGTGGATGGCAGTGGTTTTAAACCG